>OU015494.1:56050510-56385510 GCA_907164885.2 Dolomedes plantarius | reverse complement strand
TGTTTAGGACCCGTGAAACTTAAATCAGCAAAAACGAAGTTTGGGGCTCAATTAGTTTTTTTTAATTAATTTTTTTATGATTTTTTGTGCCCCTAGAGGTGAGAGTACCCCCTGTGGAAACAGGCCGTTCCCCACAACATCTTATCAGTGAAATCTGAACCTATCCCCCGCGCGGTTATAACCAACCCCTCTTTCCCCGCGCGGGGGGGAGGGAGAGCTTCATGGTAATTATCTTTGGCCTTGCCCCTAACTGACTGACTGACTGACAGATAACTCATAGTCGAAACCGTTGGACATAAAGAGCTGAAATTTTGCATGGCGATTCTTCTATAGTGGAGTCTATAGTGGAGGGGTGAACTAAGAAAGATTTTTGAAAAATTCTTCTTTGATTTTTTAAAACTAAATTTTTAAGCTGTTTTTCTAATTTTTTTATGTTTGCGTTTAAAATGATAATCTGAGGGTTATAAAATTTATATCACGAGAAAGATCATAAAAATTCCTTTAAAACGAAATCTTTTTCGAATCTTTACCGACCTTTTCTGATTTTTGGTGAATTTTTAAAGATTAATTTTTAGAATTTAATTTATGAAATGCTGATCACGTGGTTTCTTTTCTTTTTGTGATACTTTAAATTAATTTTGCGTTGCATGCATAACAACGAAATAAATTGACAAAAGAAATATTAAAATTCGGTAAAATATAAAACTTAACCACTAGACTAATAGAGATGGGAGTTTTTAAGAATGCAGTTCAAATTAGTATGTTTTAACACGACTTTCCCGGCTCTGCTTTGTGTCCTTTGTTATTTGCAATTTTTCTCATCGCTTGAACCGATTTACAATTTGCTTTTTCTACGGTTTCTGGCCTTAGAAAAACTAAAAACCGAATTACAATTCGCTTTTTCAACGGTTTTTGGCCTTGGGAAAATTAAAAACCTATACGGTTTTTGGCCTGTCAACAATAAAAATCGAATCACCAAAGTAAGGAAAATAGGCTTCATGTGGAATCCCGCCTTACTTTGTATAAATAAAGGGGATAATGCATCTTGCCCTTTACCTCTTGGGTGATGTGGAAAAAAGTGCGACACTTGGGTGATGTGGAACAAACTGAGCTTTTAAGGGAAAAATAAATAATAAAGGCAAATGTAAATTATAAAACTTATTTTTAATTAAACAGTGGATCAAACAAATATAATTAAATCTAATTAAAAAGAATCTAACAAATATAATTAAACAGTAAACTTATTCAATCCAAGCGTGCGAATCACGCAACACTATGTTATTAATTCTCAATAAAATCAGACGTATAATCCGACGAAGGTCCGCAGGCTCAAAGTTTTTTCCTTTCTCATTGTTTGTATATCATTTCAGTAGAAACGCGCTAAGCGCAATCTGTCTAGCCAGATGAACATGAAGAGCGGGGGATGCAGCCCAGTATTTTTTTGATGGAATGAATCAAAAATTTTATATCTATATATCTACCCGGGCATCGCCGGGCAATAATGCTAGTATATATATATATATATATATATATATATATATATATATATATATATATATATATATATATATATATATATATATATAGACAGTGGAATCTCGATCGATCGTTTTCGGATCCATCGTTTTTCCGTATGTGTCGTTCATTTTATCCAGTCCCAAAGATCATATTGCTTTGTTATGTTTCTTCATCTATCGTTTTCCCGCATTTATCATTCATTTCAATCGGTCCCTTGAGAAACGATAGATCGAGATTCCACTATATATATATATATATATATTGTGATATCGGCAGCCCCTTTTTCTTTACAAGAAATGAACTCGAATTATCAACCCCACATGGGCACATCCAACTACCCGAAGGTGCATTAATAGAAAGGACAGTTTAATGACTTTTTTCCATTCCAGAGAACATTTGTTGCAGACACCTGACATGCGGCGACTGCCCTGTAATTTGGGGAACAGCTGTGATCGATGACTGACGAGTGGAGACGCTCCCGCTCAATGGAGGGTTGGCTGATAGTCACCTAATTGACAGCTTGGGTCCTGATGGCCGTAGCGGAAGTGACCCAACGGTTCCAGAAATGAGGAACAGTGAAGAATTCTCTCGAATGTTCCAGTCTAACGTGCGGAGCCGATAAAAGGCCGGCTGCCTTTTGTCTGGAGAGACTTGCTAGACCGACATCGCTGGAGTGCGTCGGGTCTGTGACGGCGAAAAGCCTATTAATCTCTTGAGAGATTGCACGGATTTGCTCTGGTTGGAACAGAGACCGTGGATTATGATATTTGGCTTGTGTTAGCCGGGGAAATGATTGTAATAAATAATGTTTTGTAAATATTAAGGTTTAATAAAACCTTTTTGTACATTTGTAAGCAAGTTTCCTTCTCGAATCATTCCGTTTCGTGTTTTAACTTGTTTCAATAAGTTTAGTTTAAGTCGCTATGGGCCACGTCCTCATAGCTGGTGGCAGTTTTCGGTAGGATTATTCCGGAGTAAAGCGGAATACGAGTCCACGAAGGACAGTGTGTCTGCAGTTCCAGAGGATCGAGAAGTGGGGTCTTCACTGATCGGGGAGCAGCACGGAGACTAAGATAGAAGGAAGACCGAGGAGCCTAAAAAGAGCACACCTTGGAGAGAAAGTCAATCAGCGGGTCGAGCTGGATGCAACGAATAAACAGGTGAGTCCATTCGAAAATCTTTTTAGAGAGGTCTGAGTGTAAGTCGCCAGGCGCGTGAAATAAAAATTAATTTAGTAAAACTAAAAATCCCGTAGGGGAAGTTAGAATTTTAATTAGTGGTAATCAAGGAATGTGTGAGTATCCATAGGGATTCTCACAGCACGTTTGTGCAGAAAGAAAAAACAGTACTCAGTTTGGGAGACGTTCTTTGAATTGTGCTATAAGAATATTTATAGGTGTATATGGTGATATATGTTATAACTAT
Organism: Dolomedes plantarius; assembly: GCA_907164885.2. NCBI lineage: Eukaryota > Metazoa > Arthropoda > Arachnida > Araneae > Dolomedidae > Dolomedes > Dolomedes plantarius. Next base: position 56,382,567 of record OU015494.1, on the reverse strand, counting down.
TTTAAAACGTTTGATAGAATGATATATGTTCTAGAGGGATACATGTTCTAGTGTAATATATGTTCTAGTGTGATATATGTTCCAGAAGGATACATGTTCTAGTGTAATATATGTTCTAGTGTGATATATGTTCTAGCGTGATATATGTTCTTGTGTGTACATGTTCTAGTGTGACATACGTTCTAGTGTGATATATGTTCTGGTGTGATTTTGGTGCTATATTTTAGACGTATTGGTAGAAGGTGATATATGCCTAATTTTTTTAAAGTGCTAGGATATTGTATATGTGTAGCTAGTGCATTCTAGACCGTGAAAGTTGTGTTACGGTACTAGGGGTAACCGGTTAGGTTAATACAAAAAAATGGAAGCTTTTCTGTGCAAACAGACTAAAATGTCCTCTTGGCTTTGGCCGAGGAATTTGATACTGAGGTGTCGGTAAACGACAAAAAGTTAGTGCTTGCAAATAAAATTATGGGGGCATCCGATTTCAAAGAAAATGTAATTGAAGCATTTATAGAATCGATAATAGAACAGCAAGAGGCTGATAGGCGTTGTGAGAAAGAACAGCAAGAGGCTGATAGGCAACAGCTAGAGGCTGATAGGTGGTTTGAGTTGGAAAGAATGCGCATCCAGGGTACTGTCGAAACGAGCAGTGTAAGCTCGAACAGCTCGAACTTAGAGGCGGATAGAAGTTTTCGAACCAGTTTAAGAGATTTGATCCCCAAGTTCGACCCCATATCAGGAGATATTACTTTGTTTCTTATGCTGTTCGAAAGACAGGCAGAGAAGGCTAAGGTGCCAGATAACATGTGGGTTAGTCAAATAATCCCGCTATTACCGGTTGAAATATCAGAAATCATTGTAAAGGAACCGGGAGAGAAAGGGGACGATTACCCTCACATAAAAGCACTACTGTTGAAACGCTTTAGACTAGGCACAGGCGCTTTGCGTGCAAAATTCCTAACCCATCAAAGGAAACCGAAATATTGTGGTCTGACCTAGCCTACGAGTTAAAAGGTTATTTAGAAAATTGGCTTGAGTCGGTGAGTGTTAGCGATTTCGAGGCTTTGAAATAGCTAATGCGTCACTGAACAAATAAAAAACGCGTTCCGATGGGAAATTAGGGAAAAATATGTGGGATGAATGGACGAGTTTAAGGTAACAGCGATCATAACACATAAGTGCGATAAATATGAAGAGTACGAAATATTGGAAAAAAACAGAAAAAAAGTTATGGGAGAAGAAACCGGTTCAGGAGAAATCCAGGGTCAAAATTATGGTAAAATAAAGAGAGAGTAAGATTAAATATGAATTAGGGAAAAAAAAAGGAAGAGGAGCGAGTAACACGAATTGGCAAAAAGAGCAGTCATTATAAGAAAAAAAGGCTTTGACTTGTTATTTTTGTGCGAAAACGGGGCATTTTAAAACGAGTGTCCGGAGTATCAAAAGAATTCAACGAAGGGAGAGGTAGTTAACCATATGGGGCAGAACAGAGCTAAGCAGTTGCTTTAAACCTTACTTGAAAAAAGCGGTAATTAACGGTGCACCCAAACAATATTGAGAGATACGGGGGCAGAAATGATCTCTGTGAGAAGTCATGGATAAAAAACGAGGATCTGATAGGAGAATTCCCTTTGGGTACGACAACCCTCTTGATGATAGATGCATTGCTTACCTTTAGCTTGGTGCAAATTCGAAAGTGATCTGGCAGGTCTGGACTAAAGCGGCAGTTAAACCAAACGCACAGAGAAAACAAGTCGTTCGGCGAACCCACTTCTCCGAGGTCCACTGCACAGGGGAACTCGCTTTTGGTGAGTCGTAAACCCATGTGGAAAAATGGGTTCTAGAACACAGATCCCAAGCGGGTTGATTTACCCACCAACTCACTAAAATGGGTTATACGACTCACTTTAAAGTGTGTCGAAAAAACAACACCAACACGAGTAGACAACTCTTCTATCGAGTTCAATATCTCACTTCATTTTGGGTTATAAAACCCATGACTAATGAGTTTTTTAAGTAAATGAGTTTACGCTATAGTACTCGAAATGTCGCCCCCCCCCCCGCCGTCGTTAAATTAAACGATTTTATGCTAGTAATTCATTATTCATTGTTTTGTGTATTTATTATCTCAATTCCCCCCCCCCTTCCCCCTAGCCTTTCTTGTGAAAAAAAAAAGACCCTGCGCTATACACCCATATTTGGAATATAATTGGTATTAAAATTTGAGGAATTTTTTCAAAGTCTTATAAAAACAAATCTAAATATTTGTTATAAAATCTTGCAAACTTATACCATAAGTGATGAAAGGCTGCCTAAAAGTTATAAAGATATCAAATATTTTAAATGTTAATCAAGCATCCATTATTTTTTGCAAATCTGTTTCATTCACAGGAATAACTGAGAAGAAAAGAAGCTCCAAATAAAAAATTATGCTGAGATTTAGTGGGATGCTTCTATATACATGTAAAATAAAATTTACAGGAAACTTATGAATATTATGATGTACAGAACCTTAAAATTTCGTAGGTCAAAAAGTTTTCCTTAACAACTTTTAGTTTCATTAAATTGAGACGAATATTTTGTCAAGAAAGTTTCAGATCTTAGCTTTAACACAAAAGAGGTATTCACAAGATAATTTTTTTAAAACTGAAACAAAAAATTTATGACACTGATTTTAGTAATATATATTTCTAATTGGTAAAGATACCGTGATCCCCACACAACTAATTTAGAAGCAATTACAATATCTCAAATTGTAACATTTAAGATTTTCAGGAAATATAGATCATCATTTTCTAACACACAAGTTTTTTTACAGGTATATTCGACCAAATCCTCCATTAATACTTACATGGTTTGTAAACTTCTTAATTATATGTTAATATACTTACCCAGTTGCTCTAAATAGAACATCTCCAAGTACATGGTTTGAAAATTTTATAAAGTACTAATATATTTACTATAAATATACTTTTCTACGTAGAAATTAAATAATTCATGCATAATGCATTCACAATTCCTGCTAAATAAAGTGTGCTCTCAAATGCACACTTTAATGAGAAATAATATAAACTCCCATTTAAATCAAAAAAACATCCCTGCAAACAAAAATACAAATATAGAGAAACTTTATTTACATATATGCATATACTTGTGTTTAAATAACTAGGCACAATTTTATAAAAAAAAAATTATTTTGAAATGAAAATCTTCAAAACCCTTCAGATAGTCAAGCTTTCTTCATTTTTCCCCTAAAATATAAAATAAAATTCATAAATGTTATGCATTTCAGTGTCAAAGTTGATTTTAATTTTCATGTAGTTAAATTTTGAAGTGCTCACTAATAGGTTCTATATAAATGGATATTGTTTGGCTCAATTTTTACTGCAATATTTAAAAAATCAAGACATTAGGATTTTAAACTTTGAAATAGCAGCCAGCAAGAAATTGTCTTTTGTCATTACCTTTCCATAACAAAATTTTAACTGCAGTTGCAGTACACAGAACTGATTATCCATGTTGCAGGAAAATCACTGCTATACTAAGAGACTAGTACCCTCCACAGATAAATTTTAATGTCTGTATTATTACTATCATTATTTTAAGGATGAATCTCATACAGGCACTACTAATACATTTATTTCAAAATATGTATTGTCTAAACTTAGATTCTTGATATTAAAGGTAAACTTATTTTAATACAGGAATTAGAATTAGAAAAAGATGCAAAATACAAATACTTCAACATATGTTTCAAATGCAGCAAAAAATAATTTTTCCCAAGATCCTCTTGGGTCAACAGTTATTGGAATCTCAGGCAGGACTAATGGAGCTCCTTTGATTGTAATATCTGAAAGTAGAGAGCAATACTTAAAAAAAAATGCAGTTGTGATGAAGAAATTTGCTTAACTGATCCTAGACTAAGTGCCTAACTTAACAGGAAAAAAATGATTTAATTAATCTTAAAAACTAATTGATATTTAGCAACATTTTATACATGTTCACATCTATCCAATTCTTATTTTAAAGATAAAGTATTTAAAAATTGTTTAAAAAAGGATGCTTAAGTGCTTAAGGCATTTTCGCATATAAATTTGCTTGGGAAAAGTAAAAAGTTAAGTTTTTAACAAATATTCAATTATGTCTAAAATACAAATGATATAAAAGTATTCTTACCTGTATTCACATTTTTTTCAAACAAAAACAGGGACTTTGTTTAACACATTAATATTCCCAATAGTCAGAAATCCTAATAAACTTATGGCAAGATTTGTATTTTTGATTCTTTTAAGAATGCAGGACCATATCTTTTCAGACCATTATGAACTCTTCTATATTTCTCCCTACCTTCTTTCAAATACTGCACATTTTTAAAAAAAATACAAATAGTATGCCATAGATATCTCCAGATTAAAATTCATGAACTTTTAACCTCTTTAATAGACATTCATACTAATTGCAACGAATGAAATTCTTTTTTAAGTATGCTACGTTTATATATTTCAACTGAAACAAGATGAAATGAATTAACAGAGAACCTCTCATTTTGTAACAAAAATAAAATTATTATTGCATGACTCAAAAAGTAACCTCTAGAGCAGGGGTTCCCAAACTTATTTGGCTTACCGCCCCCTTTTCAGAGAAAAAATTACTCACCGCCCCCCTGGAAATGTACCATTCTATGCAAGTAAACAGAGATACAAAAACAAATTTTCGGCCTTTTATGTATTTGTTTTTCTACCTATATAGAACAATTGTTGCTGTAAATAAGCACCCTTCAAGCTTGAAATTATAAAATTATTCATTAAAATCAACCACAGTTACATTCGCATTACACATCAAAATTAAGATGGCTACGGTAATAGTCGTTTGATAAAAATTACAAATAACAGTAAAACTAATGTGAAGGATGAACTTGGTGCATAGCAATCAATTTATTTATATCGGCTCTATTTTAGAAGCATTCTAAATCACCGCGATTTAGTAATTTGCAGGTCGGTTTCTGTTTTTAGATAACGGATTTGTGACCGCACTGAACCCACGTTCCACTAAATATGATGAAGGAAACGCTTATAAGAATTTTTGTACCTCAGCCCATAATCCAGGGTAAAGTGTTGGTATCTCTTTTTGCAGCCAGAACTGTTGATAGCTATGTTTAAATTTAAATTTTAATTATTCATTTGTTGATACTTCTATCAGTTCTTCTTGTAATTTTACAAATTCCCCTGAGTTTGATCCTGAAAAAGGATCCAAAACCCAATCGTGTATGTTCATTTTAATATTATCTTCAAACAGTTGGTTGAAGTCAGAATGGAGAGCCTCCAAGTTCTGACAATATATAAGCCCGTCTTCATAATGTTTTTCTACTGGTGATAAATGAGAAAATTGTCTGAATTCCCCTCTTCCAAAATTTTTTTTGTACAGTAGAAGTTTTGCCACAAAAGCGGAAATCATAGGTTTTTTTTATTAAATTCAGATCATCGCCTTGGAGTTTTTAATTTGCGTCATTGAATTTGCTAAACAAGTCTCTCAAATAGTCTATGTCATTTTTGGAATCGGCTTAAGTTGACTCGTAAATTATCATTGTTTTCTAAGAACTCTAGCACTGAGTCAAAGAGTTTATAAAATCGATCGAAACAGGCCACCTTTTGACAGCCAACGACCCCTTCTGTATGATGCAGCAAACGATTGAATTCTTCATCGTTTTTCAGAGCAAAAGTTGCCCCAAACAATCTGTCATTCTCAATGCGTTGCATCTGATTTTGTTGACTGCTTGAAACGACATGCTGCAATGACCTATGCAGGTGGTTCATTTCAGAATTTTGGCAACTAAATGTTGCCGATGAATGACGCAGTGGCACGGCAAATACATGCGGAACGCTCTTTTTAAAGTATGCAAGAAAAACCCTGTAGCGTCCCTATCATCGATGGAGCACTATCAGTAGCAACTGATAAGAATATTTCTGAGGGGGATTTCTTTTTCTTTGAAAAAACTCTTCCAATGCATGAAATATTGATTCCCCCTTGGTATCAGTTTGCAAATTTTTTGCAAATAATAATTCTTCCGCATATTTTTTCTTCTTGTGGGAATCGCACGTATGCTAACAGTAAGGCCTCATTTCCTGGAAAAGTTGACTCATTAAGTTGTATTGAGAACTGGGATTTTTTTAAATACTCACATAATGAGTCTTTAACATCTTGAGCCATTTCATCAATTCTCCTTTGGACTGTAGTATTGCTGAATAGAATTTTCTTTGTGTTTTCAGAAGCTGACTTGTGTAGCATAGTGCGTATTACTTCAAGTTATAGCCGGTTAGAATTATTTCTTCCCCAATAGTATGCGGTTTTCCTGATTTAGCAATCATTAGAGAATATATATATGAAGCACGCAACCCATCGTCACAACCTTTGGATTCTACTGAGAAGCGTTTTTGCTAATGTCGGCTTTCTCAAAAAAATTTCCTTCGTTGCTTTAAAATAAGATAAGTTTTTATTTTTCTTATCAGCATGTACTTTTGTCAAATGTTCTAGCAATCTTGATTGCTTCATCGCTTCATTTGATTAAACTTTTGACAAATCAGGCACATGGTATCTGTTGTTTGCAGGCGACGACCAGCTGGAGTTGTCGTCCTGGAAGTAGCATGGGTCCAACCCGTAAAACTGCCACATCGTAGGGAGCACCATGTCATCCAAAATAGTGCAATAGGACGTCGGCGTTGAGCTTACCATGAATTGGGACCAAGGGTCCCAGTCCATACCAGGAGAAGAAACATCCCCAGACCATAAATCCACCTCCGCCGATCTTTACCGTGGGCATCGGTTGGATGTGGTTCTTCCGAATTTCTCTGGACAGCATCCGTTGGTCTCTATCTCCCATTTTTTGTGGGTCTGCCCACTCGGGGCACATTCTGACAATCACCGCTCACCTTCCACTTCTGAATCGCAAAGGCCACTGTCGATTTTGGTAATTCCAGCTCGCTAGATATGTCCCTTAACTACAAACCAATGGTTGCACACTCCATAGATATCTCCCTTAAGGAGATCTCTGTGACTTGTTGATTGTGATCAACAAACACAAGTCTCACTGGAAATTGCAATCTTTTACAGTTAAAAGGGAGATTCGTCGGAAGAGTGGTATCCGTGGAAAAAAAGTTTCACCCACTCCCTTCTCCTGTTAGGGATTGTCGCTTCAATATATCGCCCCAGCATTTTTTACACACACAGTTTTGTGCCGTGTTGCAAAAATTTTGGCGGGTCGAGGTTCCGTTGCAAAATAATTGGGAGACTCCAACTTTAAGAAAAAGGACGATGTGGTGGCAACCCAGCCGGATCAAATGAGTTTAGGAACTCTGTTGGGAAATTGACGACCTCATCGGTATATAGTTACGGTATCGATAGATTTTGTATTCCGTGACTATGCCTGGTAACATGGAAAACAATCGATTGTTTATTTTCTTGGACCATCTTCATTTTTAGCAAAAACGCATGGCCCTCTCTCGCCAACAACTTCAAATTGGGATAGTTTTTTAGGGAAACCAGCCGGATGTAGACCGCATCTATATGTTTCATAAATATGTCATCAACCTCCTGGCTAAATGATATTGTTTTCAGAGCCTTTTTCTATTTTTAATATGTAGTTGTAATTAGCTATCCCAAAATTGGGGAATTTTTTTTAAATTCATGCTCTAATAAAAACAAGAAATTGTATGAAATGATAAAAATTTTGAGACAGGTTTTAGGTTAAAAATTTCTTGAAAAAACATTGATTAGTTAAGAAGATATCCTGCTCGATGCTCTACAAAATCACATACAGAGAAAAAAAGGTTTAATTTTTTTACGGCAACTTAGACAAAATGCAATGAAATAAATAAACGAAATGCAATATAAATAATTATACCTACAATTGTGGGAAAGAAAACCAGTGATGTAGCGAGCATAACTGGAGCCCGAGGTATGATACCTTTTTGGCACTCCCCCCCCCCCCCCCCGGAAAGACATATAGTAATACAATATATAGAATTAGTTATTTTGGGACCATTAGCACCCCACTTCGAGTGGCGCCCGGAGCATGACAGACCCCCTTGCCCCCTCTCATTACGCCACTAGAAAAATCTTAATTCATGCCCAAATAAAAAAAACATATGTAGAAAGGATAGACATTTTGGATCAGGTTTTAGGTTAAAAATTTCATGAAAAAAATATTAATTTGTTAAGAAGATATCCTGCAATTGCTACAATATCACATATGAAGAACAAAACGCGTTTAAAATTTTTACGGCAACTTAGACAAACTATAATGAAATAATATAGGAAATTACAATATAAATAACACTATACCTATAATTGTGGGAAAAAAATACTTTAATGCACGCCCTAATAAACACAACATATTATAGAACAAGGATAAAAATTGTGTACTAGGTTTTAGGTTAAAAATTTCATGAAAAATATTAATTTTGCTTAAGAAGATATCCTGCGCGTAATGCTACAATGTCACATATGGAGAAAAACGCGTTTAAATTGTTACAGCAACTTAGACAAAATATCTGAAATAATATAGGAAATACAATATAAATAATTTTACCTACAATTGTGGGAAAAAATTATTTTAATGCATACTCCAATAAAAACAACATATTGTAGGAAATGATAAAAAATTTGGTATAGGTTTTAGATTAAAAATTGCATGAAAAATATTAATTAGTTAAGATGATATCTTGCGTGGCGTACGGCAACTTAGGAAAAATAAAATGAAACAAATATATGAAATACAATACAAATAATTATGGCAACATAAATAATTATAAAATATCTGCCCAAGATGCCCAGGGCTGTAAATAAGACCAAAAATAGAAACTAAGTCACTAGATACTTAACAAATCTCACAATACATGATTGTTTCCCACCTAGGTTTTTCCCGCATACTCTGTGTCCAGTGTCCTCCGAATATTTTAGAATTGTCTTGTCTTCTTTCTTTATGCTTTCACCGCCCCCCTACTTTCGTTCACCTCCCCCCAAATGTCATCAGAGGCGCTACCGCCCCCCTGGATCGTTCCAGCGCCCCCCGGGGGGCGGTATCGCCCACTTTGGGAATCCCTGCTCTAGAGTTTTATTTTCAACATTTTCAGACCAAATACAGTAAAGTTACCCTTAATTACTTTTGGGATTGTTATGAAAAGCTTATGAAAATTTTAATTATAAATTCTACTTAGGTATAAAATAAAACATTTTCATTCTACTCAAAATTTTATTAGCTGAATACAAAAATTGCATATTTTTTCATATATTACATACTGCTAAATCTTCCATCCCATACTTTTATTTTATATATATACGAACAATAGATAGACAGATTGAAAGTTAGAAATTACTGAAAATTACATATTAAAACTTAAGTGAATAAAAATACCAGCATAATAAACAGCTGAATTACACTGTCACCTTCTTTAACAATTGAGGCGGTGAAAGGCAAAGTGGTGTAAGTCACATTTTCAACTTTTTTTATTTGAGGGAAAAAATATAATCGCCATGTTCAATTTATAGTGGAATTGCAAATAATTATTATTTGCAATATCATAATAATTATTAAGAGTTAAAATTTTTTCAATTTAAAGTGGAATTTTTTGTAGTTTTTGCTCTAAAACGCTTTTGACTTACACCACTTGACTTACTGACTTATACTACTTTGCCTTTCAGCACCTCAATTGTTTAAGGTCAATAATAAAGTAACATCCATAGATATTTAAATTAAATAACAAACAGAAAAATAATCTAAGCTCTATATGCATAAAAAATCATAAAACAATATGCAAAATGAATATGTAAAATTTGACAACAGAAATCTGTTTTCATCTAATAAAATAAATATACTTCTATATCAGGGATAACATTTCTGTATAACTGATGGTACAATTTTTCATTCATTGATTAAATATGTTAAATCCAATAAAATTATTTAAAATAAATAATAGAGGAGGGAAGATGCTTTTATCTTGAGATTTAACCTCCTATTCAATTAATGGAAAAAATATAAGAATACAAGAAATAAATGTAAAATACGACTATATGTATGTAAAAAGAGAACAAATTTTAACAAGATTGTGAGAATCGAAATGAACATCTAGGATGTTCAGTCATTTTAAAATGCCAAAGATAATTACGGAAGTAAAACACTTGTAACACTAGATAAACCATTGAACTGGTTGATAGATAAAACATACTAATTATATTTATTTACATACATAGTAAGCATGAAAACTAGTATTTATTTCTACTGTCACAAGTCACAAATAATAGTTAAATTGAAAGAAAATATACCAGATAAGTTTAGACTCATTGACATAGATGAAGTTTCATTAGTAGAGGAGAAGGTGGGATTATGAACCCCCCTTTTGTTTTTGGCTCACTGTGGTCATACCAAAGACTGATTTTCATATTTTGGGGCTCTAACCTCTTCCATAACTCATCATCTAAACATCCTTCAGTGGATTTGCCGTTAAATCAAATTTTAAGATATATACCAGGGGTGGCCAAGCTCCTTGATAGTCCGAGACATTTTTCAAAATTTGAAATTTTTCGCGAGCCGCAATTAAATACGTATTTAAAAGGTATGCCAAAAAGGTATTAAAACATTTTTTTTACAGAAATTATATTTATTGAAAACATATAAATAAAAGTACAAAATATGCGTACTGAATTTAAATATTAAAAATTAAACACATTTATTTTACTTCTCTTGTAATTCCTTTACCATTTGGGTGAATAATTGGTGAGCAGCACTTCTCAGTAGTTCTTTGAGATGCTGGTTAGTTAATACTGATAGGTGTTTGGATTTCATTGAATTTTAAAGTGAATAAAATGATCACATAAGTACGTTGTTCGAATATTGAAATATTTCGACTAAATAACTTCAGATACTTCGATTCTGGTACAAAATTTCCAAAATTCAGTACTCGACCGTCGACTTATATTTTAATTGTAGAGCTTGATCTTCTTGCATCTCTATTAATTCTAATTCTTCCAGATGCTTTTTGGGGTCATAATTATAATTGCAATGGAACAACTTTCATCTTGAATTATGTTAATTTAAAATGGATTCAGAAAAAATCAAGAGGACGATTTAAAATATTTCAAGTCTGTGAAATCTATTTTGGAATCCGGTCAATATTCCTCTAGCTTTTTTATACACTCGTTGAGTTTTTCTTGTTTAATATTGGAACAAATTTTTTTAATTCGAGGAAAATGACAAAATGTTTCATTTTTAATGTCCTTTTGAGAAAGTTGTAATTTAGTTTGAAAACTAAATATACACTGTGAGAAGGTCAGATATTTTATCTTTCCCCTGCAATTGTAAATTCAGTGTTTGCAAATGTTCCATGACATCAGTCAAAAACATTAAGTCTTGTAACCACTCGTCATCGTCTAATTCTAAATAGGTTATTTCCTTTTCTTTTAGAAATGCAGTTATCGGATCAAGCAAATCTACAAATCGATGTAATACGTTGTAGCTAGATAACCATCTAACGATGCAAAAGAAATTAATGTCATTTGGAAGTTCTTCGTCCTTTAATTATTCAAGGAAATTTTTGAATTGTCGATGATTTTTTGCATTGTGCGAATGTAATTTACAATGTGTAACCACTGTTTTTTATAACATCAGGATATTTTAAATATTTTGTAACGAGATGTTTTCGGTGAATTATGCAGTGAATCGGTATGAATTGTGGAATTGAGAATCATCCTCTTAAAAGCCCAATCAGACCAATTTTTTTTACCCAGCATTGTGGGGAGCTCATCAGTTGCATGCTTACAAGTTTATTAAGAGGCTACATTCAAAAGTTTTCATTATGGAATCTAATGCATTTTTAATATCGGAACCACGGGTTGACTCTTGAAGTGCTACTAAATCTAATAATTCTTCTTTAACAACGAAGTCAGGTGAAACAAAACGTATGAAAGCTGCCAATTGCGGAGATCTGTGATATCTGTCGATTCGTCAGGGCTAAGCTGAATGCAATACAGTTCTTCAAAATCATTTTTTAAATTATATTCAAGAGATGTATTAATTGGCAGTTATGCGTCGTTCGGTGGTGTGTTCTCGAGATAGGAATTTGCGAAACAACTTTGTGCAATGCTGCATTATTTGAATCTAAAACTTTAAGTACATCTTCCAAGTTTTTTTAATAAACTCTCCCTCTCCATACGGGCGTTTTGCACGAGCAATATTCCAGGCAATAACAAAACTGGCTTCAGCCACATTATTAGCTTGATTGCTAAAGGTCATCAAAATTGACTGTTGTTTATTTAAATTTGATTTTAAAGAAGCAAGTTTATCTGATCTTAATTTGGAATTTGGTGGATGCTAATTAGAAAACTGGGGATGATTGGTTTCATAATGTCGACGTAAAATGCTAGCTTTATAATTTTTGACTGTAGAATTGCAAATAACACATAATGCTTTTCCGTTATTGTCAATAAAAAATAAATTCTCCTCCCACTCATTATTAAAACTTCTATTTTCTTGCTCGTATTTTCTTTTTTTATTTTCGTTCTCTGTCGTCATATTTTTAAAAGAACTGGAAATAAATAAAGAAATTTATAAAATACAAGTTTTGTGTTATTTAAGCAATAACAACACGATGGTTACTACCTACGAAACAAATTATCATTAACTTACCAAAAAATTACAGATTACAAAATTATATCCTTAGCAAGAGTGATACAAATTGTTTCCCTCCAGAGCAACATGTCAACTGTCCGTTGCAATGAAAGTTTACAAATTCAAAATCGGTCTGGAGTCGGTCGATTACGGACGATTACGCCACTGTTTTATGTCATTTCGAGCAGTTTTCGATGAGTCATATCATTCTTAACTTGGACGGGAAATGAAATTTGTACAAACGTTGCACTAATCTTTCATATTTGTTGTCCAGTAATTTAAAAGTGTAACCAACATTTTTCCTCAGCAACTATCTTCTCTAATGAGTAGAGGGCGCTATGCGCCATGAGGAAGTGTCCTCTCCTTATTATTTTTGTCTTTAAAAAGGGAGAGGGGCTTCCGGGGAAAACTCCCGCCAGACAGGCGTTGGGGTAGTAGTGATCTTCAAATGCCCGTTGAATGTGGGTTGTTGCTCTTCCTAATGTTAAAATTGTATATATGTAAATATAATTAAATTAATTATGTATGTGATATTGTAATTAAATAAATATCTTCACCTTCTGAGATGGCGTTAGACCTGATTTCAGTTAGCTGATTTATTTTCGACGCTGAGCCTGACTAGTGGAGTTCTTTCCCGCCATAAGTGATGACCGTCGGACGCCGAACACTGGATAAAGTTGTGAAGTTTCCACTTCATGCTGCTGTCAAGAGTTGTCGTCGCCGTCAGCCGCTGTTTTACTTTTAATATCGATTTAGTTTTGGTTTTGGTTGGCGATGAACGTTGAAGCAACCCTCGTTCCCGCCAGAAAAGACATTTTGAAACACATATGGAACGATAATAATTTTTTAAAATATAATAACACAAAAATGAAAAGGGAACTATGGTATATTTATCGAGAGCCACAAATAATCCTTCAATGAGCCGCATGTAGCTCGCGAGCCGCAGGTTGGCCACCCCTGATGTATACAATCACATAAGTGGAAAAAGTAAAAATTTGCAGCTGACCCAAGTGGAGGGTAATATGGACCCCCACCTTTTTTACCAAAAAAAAAAAAAATCATTATCTATTTATTAAACAGTTGGAAACAAAAAAAAGAAAAGTTTCCAAATGAAAAAGTGAAAGAAATAATATATCATTAAACAGTTGGATCATCAAACTATTATCTATATAAAAAATAACTTTCAATTTTGGCGTACAAAAGTCACAAATATAAAACTCAGCTTCGGCTCCGGTGGACACAGAATGAGTTCCAGTGTAGGCTCATCACACAACGAATCCAAAGTTCTCATGTGTCATCTCTGAATGCACCTTCACAGAAGATGCACGATGCTTCTTGCTGGTCTGGGCCATCTCTGTAAATATATGGGCTTGTATCCACCCAGAGGGATACGCTCTTCCAATTGCTCCGGATGGGGCTCCATTCATAAGCTGATCCGTTAAGATTTTACGAGGAAATATCATCATGGGGAAAATATGTTCCCCAGCACTCATGCAGCAAACACAAGTTACTAGGGAACCACGCCAGCTGTAGTCAGGCTCCCACCTGACGTTTTCCTCTTCAACCCGATGACTTGGAAACTTTTTGACTGAACCACACTTAAACCAGTCTCATCCACATTGAAGATTCAGGAAATGATTCCCAGAGACAAGCCTTCACCAAATAAAAATAACCCAGCCACCTGCTCGCGTGGGAATCCTTCTTCATGTGCATATGACGCCCCTGTAGGTTTTCTGATCGAAATTTGTCTGACGAGTGAGTAATTGGTTTAGCCAGTCTCTCCATGCTGCTTCGTTTATGAAAGTGTGGGAGATATTGCATTTCAGCCAATTGGAACGCCAATTTCCTCACATCTTGTCGAGTGGTACCGTGAAATACTGACTCCATCTCTAGCAAATAGGCCACTAACTCTTTTTCAGTGTAATCTAGTAAAACAGGTTTCCTCCCTAGTTTTTGTGCGTGGTGATGGCCGAATGGCACCAGAACTGGCATTTGGTTCAAATCCTGTGTTTTCGAGTCCCACTGATGGCATGGACGTTTGAAGCCGTTTGGAATCGGCTTTAAACTGTAGGTCCCGGTCTAATTAGCCCTTGTATAACAAAAGTTGACCGTAGCACTCCAAGTCAAAACCAAACCCTAGTTTTTGTACAACCAAATCTGCTGCTAGCTTATCCACTTGTGAAGCCAATCATCTCAAAGTTATTCTTGATACACCAAACACTCTGGCAGCCTCCTTTAGTCTCATTTCTCAGCATCTGAGCTTCTTGATAGCCTCAAAACCAGTGGTTCCCAACCTTTTGTGGCCCATCTCCCCTTTCTGGAGGTTGACTAACACCTATCGCCCCCTTTTCATTTTCATTGTATGCCTAATTTTAATTTGAAGTAAAGTGTAAATAATAAAGCAGTTTTATTATTTTAAACAATTTTATTACCGTATATAAAAACAACCAAAGTAGTTTTATCCGGTCACTCTTAAATAAAATAGAAATAAAATTAAAATGGTACATTTTTTACAGATTTTTTTTAAGAACAAAGAAGTGAAATAATTAACTAAGGATCATTGACGTACATTTAAAAACAGGAGTAACATGTTTTCATTTTTAAATTGGAATCTGGAAAATTGAAAGTTGGCAGTTAAAATTTGAAAAAAAATAAATGAAAGTTTGAAAACTTTGTTATTGTTTTATTTACCTTTTCAATGGCTGCTTTGTGCTTGGTGGATTTCAGTTAAAGCTTGAATATCCGGCTTTATGTCCGTCAAGTTCAGGCGCAATCTCGTTTGAGGCAAATGTCCAAACTTATTTCTTTGTTTTGTGAGGAGCTGGACAACAGAAACTAAATCCCTTTCAACTAAATATGTTGACAGAAACGAGATGAGAAGTGGTTCAGTTTTTCCCCCACAGTTGTCCATAAGCTTCACCCAGGCTAACTCGTAACCTCTCTGCTTGAAAATGATTTTCGCCTCACAGTCATACTTCAGATCTAGAAACATCCGTCTGCAAACAAGTTAGGGCCTGTTCCATAGGAGTCCGTTACGTTGCGTTAAGGAAAGTGACTTTGAGACGAAATTAAATCCAATCATAGGCCTCCAAACGATTAGCAATGAAATTTTTTAACGCCTATGATTGGTTTATTTCGTCTCAACATCATCTTTCTCTTACGCAACGCAACCGGACTCCTATGTGAACAGGCTCTTATCAAGCTATCCATAGCTTCAAACGAGAAGGTATCTAGAATCCAATCCGGAGTTTGTAACTTGGTCAAATCTTCAAATCTTGATTCCATGTCAGTTTTTAACTGGTCAGGTGATCAGTAAAAATTAGGATTTTGTCTTCTGGGAGTTCAGGTGTCTCGTTATCTGACACTCAACACTTTTTACGGGTCGAAAACTGAATTAGCTCTTTACGGCCATATTTACCTTGTGAATATCAAAACGTGGCGATGAATGATGAAATAATTCCTTTGGGCCTTGAATAAGGTTCATCTTGTTTCCTTGAGCCCTTATATTGACTTCGTTAATTTTTTTCAAAAATATCTGTAAGGTACGCAAGTTTCAACTTGCGTTGCTACAAATTCTCACTTAAAACAGGATCAAAAGTGTCGAGAAACTCAGTAACCGTGTCAAATAATTCGAAGAAGAACGGCGCAGTTTTCTTTGGAAAGCCCACCCTCCACGGCCGTATGTTGTTGAAGCAAGCTTTCTAATTCCTCATCATTTTCATGGCAAAGTTGTCGGAAACAGACGGGTCATTGAGGGAATTAGCTTTGATCTTGTTAACACCAGTAATAACCAGTTGTAGGTTGTAGGGTTTCATGCAGGACACCATTCAATTTTTTAGCAGCTAAGTGTGGACGATGAATGACACAGTGAATAGTGATGACCTCTGGCACTCTTTCTTAAGGGGGGCTAGACACCCAGCATGACGACCTGACATGGTAGTAGCACCGTCTGTTGTGCAAGCGCTCACGTTTGTTAGGGGAATCTCTTTTCCTCAAAATACTCTTGCACCACTTTAAAAATCGGACGATCCCTTCGTCTCAGTGATCAAAGTTCTAGCAAACAACATTTCCTCGGTAATTTCATTTTTTTCATTGATAAACCTCACATAAACTAATAAAATTGCTTTGTTATCAATTACAGTTTGATTCGTCAATCCTGAAATGCAAAATTATTTTTTTTCAACAAATTGGCGAGTTTGGATTCAAATCCGTGGCCATTTCGTCAATTCGCCTGGAAATAGTATTGTTGCTCAAAAGAACGATGACTTATCTTATTACTAGGGCCCTCGCTAGCATGATTTGAACAATTTTTTTGGTTGCCGCTAAAAACAAGAGTTTTCGCCAATTGTGTGAGGTTTACCACATTTAGCGATTCAATAAAGACACCTCGTAAAAAGCAGGAAGACTTTTGTAAGATCGGTTGCTCGTTTTTTAAATAATTCATTCACATTAAGCCGTTTATCAGCTTTTAGCTTTGAGGTGTTGAAAATAACTAAGTTCTATACTCACCTTTATCACTGTGTACTCTGATAAATGATCTTTCATTCGCGAAAGCTTCATGGCTTCATTACTAGTAAATGTTTTATCGCACACAAAAGACAATGTGAAACTGCATATTTGCGGTGACGCGATAAAACCGAATTTTAAATACTCAGCTGAGTATTGACCGACACTTCTTCTTTTTGAATCCATTGTACATGAACTTCTACACTTCAAAACAAACGCACAAAAGCAGAGAAGACACGCATAAAAACTGATGATGAGGCACACAAAGGCTAGTGAAGACTGAAGACGAATGTAGGTCAATGGCAAGTGTGTTGTGATAGCAGGAGAGGGAGGAGGTTGAGTCACCAGTAGGCTGCGCTGAGCAACAACAGGTGGGGACTGTGGAGAGCGGGAAGAGCAGTGAACTCGCCGGCTGAGAATAGCCAGTGACTCGTGCTACCCGGCAACTTCTACTGTACAGGTTCTACTGTCCAGTACTATTTTAATTTCCCCCTTTGAATACTCATCGCCCCCAAATCGCCCCCCACTTATTTATTGCCCCCCTGATAACCCAAATCGCCCCCTTGGGGGCGATCGCCCCCAGGTTGGGAACCACTGCTCAAAACATCTTCACCCTATCCCAACTTCTTCTGTGTACTACAGCGTCCTTGCTAGCGGGAGATATCTTCTCAACTTGCATTCTTAGCTTCCCAAATAACCGAAAAGGATTACAAAACAGGAAAATAAAATGTATCACAATGAAATCATCTGTGGAATCGCATGTTCTCATGGAAACATTATTATTACATCATCGAAACCGGTTTTGGGTAAAATGGGCCCGGGTCCATAATACCAGAACCCATGGGGTCCATATTTCAAACAACGCCATCTTGGAAACAAAGTCGTTTTTCACATTATGAGTTACATGGAATTTAATTTCAAACTAGCTTAAAAGGAACTTCATGTCGTGTAGAATAAGGCACAGGAATCAGTATTTACCAAACATTAGTAGTAGATATGTAAAATATTCACTTTTACTTTCCCCAGAAAAAGTTTGAAAACTCGTAAAACAAACAATTGGCAACAGGACGTCATTTGCGAGTGAACTGGGGTCAATGACCTTGACTATCCATTGCAGCCACCTAGGGGCTCTAGATCACAGCTATAATTAGCGGCTGCACCTGCGCATAGGGCAGATATTAAGGGGGTCCATAATAAATGCAGGGTCCATAATCCCACCTTCTCCTCTAAAAGTTTTAAATAGCAAAACTGTGCGCACCTTAGAAACTAAGTAAAGAGCTGAGATTGCCAGTTGAAGCGAAGCGTACGTCGACATCTTGGTAAGACTTTGTCCTGAAATTCTGAACTCACATACTCAAATATGCTGGCACACTACGAAGCTCGAAGCTGTGTGTGTTCGTGCCATACACATGTGAATCTTTTGATATTCTATGTATCGTCCTGTTAATTATCCATTTCTTAAAAATGTAGGAACCTAAACATGGCGAATGCCATGTGCGAGTCAATACTGGTTGGGGGGGGGGGGGGGGGGGGGAGAAGTACCGCACGGGAAATGACCATTTCCTGTAACGACTTAAAAGTGACCATATGTGACATACTCTTGTTCAAGTTCAGGAGATTTAGGAAATAAAATGGGAAAATACAATCCATACGCTGAGCCCCTTGTGAAAAAAATTTTTTTCCTACGGATTCAGGAGGTTTAATGATTCTTTTAGCACAGACTCAAGCAATAGAATAAAAACTTAAGAGATAATCACGATTTTCTAACTATTTCTTACGAGCTGATAACTAATTATTATCAGAGTTGTAAACTGCAGATTTGAAAAAGCAACAGAGAAATACATTTTAAACTGTTATTAACCACAAACGACCAATTTTTCTGGGGACGACGCTATTAGTTGCTAGATTTTAGACTGAAAATAATAATAAAAAGAAAGTGTCCCAAATTAAAAAAAACATATTGTGGAATAATTTTTTCTTTTTAAACCTACATTTCTTTACCATAATAAGTTTCAATATCGCAAAGTCTGTAGTGTAAAAATACTGGGTTATATATACATATAGTATATATATGTGTGTGTGTGTGCGTGTGTGTGTTTGCTTGTTTAAATAACTTTGATAACTGTGCAATGGAGATTTATTCTATACTAATAAATTTTACAGGATTTTTAATATGCAGTGTCCCATAATAAATATGACTTCATTTAATTTTAACTATTATTATCAATAGTATATGTTTCGACGCAGGTGAATCGTAAGTAAGCTATATTAAGCAAATCATTCGAAAATTAAGAAGCAAAATATGAAAACGCAGACATGCCAATCCAAGTCTTTTATCGTTGGACCTGTAAGTGTCTGCTCACAGATCGAGACGTAAAACATTAATAACATACACACAAGAACATTAGCATCTTTTCTTTAAAAAAATGCTACTTTTGATACAAAATTTTTTTTGGATCTTGTAATTGCTTTGTGCTTTTATGTCATTTTAAAAAATTTTGCAGAATTTTTTAAAAACTTGGATTTAAATATTACTCTACTATTAAATGAAAAAAAATCCTACACAAAGGTAAAATGTTCTATCTTGAGAACAAAAATTATAAACAAAAAATTAATTTGAAATACGATACAAGAATTTTTGTTATTCTCGTTAAAAATTTAGGCATTTTATACGAAAAATTAACTTCTTTTCCTATAAAAATGGATAACATTTTAAGTACAGCTAAAAAATTTCATTCCAAATGAAATCCATTTCAAACCTTTCAAGTTACATAATATTTACCGTTTTAATACTTAAAGTTGGTTCTCCAATTCAGTAAACTCACTATAAAAATCTCACGACATGTGAGTTATTAACACACATATTGGATAACCCAGTAACGATAACTCAGTTCGATTTTAACTCATTTACATCCGCGTTCAAAAACACGTATAGTGGTTTGTTTAACTCACCTCTTACAGTAACCTAAACGAAGTGGGTTGCAGAACCCACTTATTCCGGCGACTGACCGACTTTTTTTTTCTCTGTGCGGGGTTGAACAAGGATATTACCTGTTGGGAAATAAAACCGCGGAATTAATAGAGAAAAGGTTAAATAGCGCCCCAATAAATGCTGTTTTCATGCGGAGTCAAGCAAGAAAAGAGATGGAGCAAAACGTGGTCGAGGAAAATCAAACAATGGGGGTTGATCCTGAGGTTATTTCGAAAGCCCCCTTCCCCCCCTCAGAATCACCGTTGGTTGCGATAACGCCCGAAGAATTCGCGAGAGCGCAGGAGGCGTGTACCACGTTATCAGTCATACGGGGCAAGGCGAAGACGGGAGACCCGGGGGAATTCAAAATAGAAAATAATATACTCGTGCGGGTTACAAACTCCAAACATGGAGAACAAAGAACTTAGTTGTGCGTTCCCGTGGTATATCGGAAAGAGATTTTGGACTTTTGTGTCACAATTTATCTTTTATCTGGACACCTAGGGACAACCAAAACGAAAACTAGAGTAATTACAATGTACTTTTGGCCAAACTGTTATCAGGAGATTGAAGAATACGTCAGGTCTTGTGATGTTTGTCAGCGGGTAGGTAAAAAAAACGATCGGAAGAAAGCGCCGTTAAAATTGGTCCCGATCATCACGGAAGTATTTTCCAAAATTAATATTGATGCGGTTGGTCCTTTGCCTCTTAGTGACAAAAATTATAGATATTTAATTACCTCGATCTGTGTGGCGTCTAAATACCCCAATGCAATCCCCGTGGAGGATATCAGCTCCACGTTGGTGATTGAGGCGCTATTAAAAATTTTCTCCCGGACGGGATTCCCAAAAGAAGTCCAGTGTGATTTGGGGAGGTCGTTTACAAGCGAATTAACCTCCGAGTTTTTCTCGAAATTCGGGATAAAAGTCAGACACAGTAGCATTTGTCATCCTCAGTCGAACAGCGTCGAAAGGGTACACTCTAAACTGAAGAGGGTTCTTAAGGCGTTGTGTTTAGAGACGGGAAAAGAATGGGAGTCAGTATTGCCCATGGCGTTGTTTTCATTGCGGACCATCACTTACGGAAGTACAGGGTTTAGCCCAGTCGAGTTAGTGTATGGGAAGAATTTGAGAGCACCGCACACGTTAGTGTACGAAAATTGGCTAGATCAGGGGAGTACTGACCAAACCGTTGTCGATTACGTGCTAAATTTAATGGAAAAATTTAAAACTTGCCAAGAACTCGCAGGAGAGAGTATGTTAGAGAACCGTGATAAGAGAAGGGTTTGGTATGATCGTAATGCGGTGAACAGGAATTTTAAGGTAGGTGATAAGGTGTTGGTGTTGGCCACTTCCAAACCTCATAGAATGTTGGTTAACTGGGTTGGACCTGGAACGGTCACCAGTGTGATATCTGAAACTAATTATGTCGTGGATGTTCCCGGAAGAAGGGACAAGAATACGATATATCATGTAAATCTGCTAAAACCGTACCACCACCGACCCGAATACGTAAATTTGCTCATTAAAAAAGAGAGAGAGAGGAGGTGGAGGAGGACGAGGACATTCATTACCCTTCCACCGAAACCACCCAGTTGGATTTTTGGGAAATTGTGAGTGGGAGTGGGCTAGAAGAATGGGCGTCCGCCGAACAAATAGGGCAGTTTAAGGGAGTCATTGAGCGACACCGAAAACTTTTCTCATCTGATCCAGGGAGAACTCCATTAATAGAAATGGATATAGTTTTGGAGGACGAGTTCCCAGTTAGGGCGAAACCCTATCGTATGTCCCTGTGTCAGATTGAGATTTTGAGAGAGGAGATTCGAAGGTTGTTAGCATTGGGGGTGATTGAAGTCGGTCAGTCCGACTACACCTCACCAATGATTTTGGTTGAAAACCCCGGAAAAGATCCACGACCCTGTGTGGACTACCGGAGGTTAAATGCAAAGACCAGAACAGAGTTTTCCCCCCCTCCCTAATATCGAAGAAGTCGTAGAAAGAGTAAGTACGGCGAAAGTAATTACTGTTATGGATTTAACTAAAGGTTATTTCCAAATGCCCCTAACGAAGAGGGCACAGAGGTATGCTGCGTTTGTTACACCTTTTGGAACGTTTATACCTCGGGTAATGATGTTCGGTTTCGTGAACGCGCCCTTTTACTTTTGCAAATTAATAGCAAGTGTACTCACGGGTTTCGAACCGTTCGCCCTGCCGTACATCAACGACATTGCCATTTTTTCACCAAATTGGGAAAGGCATGTGCGGGACCTTGAAGCGGTTTTAAAAAGATTGGGAGAGGCTAATTTAACTATAAAACCTTCAAAGTGCAAGTTCGTACAAAGCTGCGTTAGGTTTTTGGGACATGAAGTAGGATCGGGAAAAAGGTCTCCGAGTGAAGTAAAAGTTCAGGCTATGAAGGAATTTCCCATCCCCGAAACGAAGACTAAACTACGGGATTTTTTGGGTCTTACGGGGTATTATTCGTGGTACGTACCTAATTATGCGGCCATACCTGTCCCTTTAACTGACGCGCTCAAAGAAAAGATTCGGAGAGAAAAGATTGATTGGACCCCAGAGAGGAAGAGCTAAAATCCAGGTTGATAACGAGTCCGGTTTTATACGGGCCCGATTACGCCAAAGAGTTTATAGTGCAAACTGATGCTAGCACTTACGGGGCGGGAGTAGTCCTATCTCAAAAACATGGAGACGAGGAGCATCCCATAGTGTTCCTCAGTAAGAAATTTTCAAGGGCTGAGCGAAATTACAGCACTGTAGAACGGGAGCTGGCAGCTATTGTTTTCGGACTTAAAAAGCTGAACTATTATCTTGATGGCCAAATATTCCGAATACAAACGGACCACAATCCTCTCGTTATTCTGAAGAAAATGATGGGAACAAACGCCAGGTTGACCAGGTGTGCATTATGCTTACAACCCTTTAATTTTGAAATAGAGCACAAATCTGGTAAATCGAACGGAAATGCCGACGGTTTGAGCAGAACCGATAGCATTGAAGCTGATGAATCGAGCCAGTCATCACGGGAAAAATAAACGCGAAATTCAGAGGGTGACCTGAATGTATTGTATATATATATTTTTTTTTCCTTTTTGGTATAAAAAGTGTGTTATAAATGTGTAAGAATTTTACTAGGTCATGTAGATCAAAAAGCGTTTGTTGTGATGATGTGCTTTATATAAAGCCTAGATATACAAATTGGATTTATGTTTATTAAGTTGTGAACTGATTATTGTTCAGTGTGTACTTATGTTTTACTAAGTTGTGAGTAGAGTTATGTTTAGTGTATCCTTATGTTTTACTAAGTTGTGAGTAGAGCTATGTTCAGTGTATAATTGTGCTTATTATGATTATGAATGCGATAAAGTCCCTTTTAATGAAATGTCTAAATAATAGGTAGAGAAGAAGGTAAAAATCACCTGTACTCCCTACGAGAACAAAGGAGACTTCCCTTTTTGTAAACATGAAAGGTTTAGCTGATAAGCTCTCGAACTGAGAACTCGGGAAGAGGTTGTTAGTAGAGCTTTTGAATATGTGGTTTTTTTGTGTATTAAGCTATTCAGGTAGGGCTCAAATAAGCCATTGTGAGGCAGACCTCTCCGAAAGATTGTATCGAGTAGGCGTACCCTTGGCTATAGCCTTTTTAAATATAAAAAGACTTATGGGGGAAGGAGCTGTGATATCGGCAGCCCCTTTTTCTTTACAAGAAATGAACTCGAATTATCAACCCCACATGGGCACATCCAGTCACCCGAAGGTGCATCAATAGAAACGACAGTTTAATGACTTTTTTCCGTTCCAGAGAACATTTGTTGCAGACACCTGACATGCGGCGACTGCCCTGTAATTTGGGGGACAGCTGTGATCGATGACTGACGAGTGGAGACGCTCCCGCTCAATGGAGGGTTGGCTGATGGTCGCCTAATTGACAGCTTGGATCCTGATGGCTTAGCGGAAGTGACCCAACGGTTCCGGAAATGAGGAACAGTGAAGAATTCTCTCGAATGTTCCAGTCTAACGTGCGGATCAGATAAAAGGCCGGCTGCCTTTTGTCTGGAGAGACTTGCTAGACCGACATCGCTGGAGTGCGCCGGGTCTGTGTAACACCGACTCAAACACAAAGCCTCGGTGCAAAGTTGGGAGCAGAGGCTGACGTCACAAATCTCAGTCATAACAAATCGCCATTCGAGTTGACATCGTACTGTGTTAGCTTGCTGTATGCGGATTGAAAGGCATGCTGTAGCACGGACTTTTATATTTGAAGTGTTATTAGAAGATTTTGGAATAATTCAAATAAATGTACTCTTTTTTACTGTCATTACTGTAATTTTAATATTGCTAATATTTAAAGCATGTATTACTTCTGTTTCGTTACTTCATCATGGAGTAGGCTTAATTGCTGACTATCAACACACGTGATAGTCAGTGATTTATGTTACTTCTGCTTAAGTATGTTATATTATCGAAAATTTTTATTCGAAGTAATAACGTAACAAGGCTGAAGATCACTGTTAAGCCTCCATCAGTTTAATTTTATCATTTGCAAGACATAATAACTTTCAAATTGAAGCGATGAATAAACTTAGTAACGTGTTGCATATTCTTGATAGTAGTGCATTCTTTAATTATTCTGTCGTAAATGGCTTGCCATAAGAAAATGAAATTCTGTTATAAAAGCTTCTGTCACAACTTATAATAGTAAATCTTTTTATACTTATTTTACCATATTTTCTTTTTTGTTTTCTCTCTCTCTGTATATATATATATATATATATATATATATATATATATATATATATATATATATATATATATATATATATATATATATATATATGTGTGTGTGTGTGTGTGTGTGTGTATTATATCTACTAGAAAAGCTTCCTTTTAATGTATATATATGTTTGTGTGATGTGTATATATATCTACTAGTAAAGCTTCCTTTTAATGTCAGGTATTTTTGTTTAGTATTGGAAACTTACACTGTCAAAATTGAAGTGCAGTTGAAAAGTCTGCCTGTGAAAATAGTACCTGATTTAATTTCGAAGTTGTACTAATAAATAGTTCCAATTGCACTTTATAAAGCATTTAACAGTATAATAACTAGTGCAAACTAAATATTAGAATTTGTAACTTTTTAAGGTGAGAAATTTCTATGAAAACATTTATATACATGTGTGTGTGTGTGTATGTATGTATGTATGTATATATATATATATATATATATATATATATATATATATATATATATAAATTACTGATTTTAGCTGTACTAATAAATAGTTTCAATTGAACTTTAAAAAGCATTTAACAGTATAATAACTAGTACAAACTAGATGTTATAATTTGCAACTTTTTAAGGTGTGAAATTTCTATGAGATAAATATATATATATTATATTGATACATATATTTCTGATTTTAGTTGTACTAATAAATAGTTTTAATTTACCTTTATAAAGCATTTAACAGTATAATATTTAGTGCAAACTAAATGTTAGAATTTGTAACTTTAAGGTGTGAAATTTGTATGAAATAATTTGTTCTTTTGCATTTTATTTCAGAATATGCCAAGCAGATGTTGCGTCCCATTGTGTAAGGGAAATTATCCTACTGGCCCTAAAGTCTCAATCTTTTCCTTTCCAAAAGATAAGGAAAATATACAAAAATGGTTGCATGGAGTTTTTATTTTGTTCAAAGAAAAGATTTTGAACAAAATAAAAACTCCAGAGTAAGTATAATAAAGTGTTTAAATTAGATTTTGTTTAGAAAAATGAATTCTAATTGCATTTAAAATATAATTTTTCATTCTTACAAATTCACAATATATTCATATAGTATCCTTTTTTCTTACAGGTTTGTGAACTGCATTTTTAGGTTTCAGATTTTGAGACAGATAACTGTGGTTTTGATGATCGCACAGGGACGTTTATATCAGCACCACTGAAAATTAGAAGACTGACGACAACAGCCGTTCTATCAATTTTCCCAAATTATCCCCCATGTTGTTTTTAGAAATGTTGTTTTTAGAAGAAGGACTTACTGAAAGCACTATTACATTTGAAAAACATGAGGAGTCTCGCAAGGTAAATTCGCTTATTGATATCGAAAAGTGTATTAAAAATTTTGGTATATCAGAATTTTGGACATTATATAAGGATAATTCAAATTCATTATTTTTGTTGCATATTGAATCAGAACCAGAACCATTTATTCAGTATAGTGTCAAAATTAATAACAATATGGATTTACTGTCTCAGCTGAAAAAAAATTCTGTTCCGAACATAATGAATCAAACATTACCAAAGAAGGTACAACATTTCAACGATATAATACAAATTTTAGATCTCATTGAAACTAATTTAAAGCCAAAGGATGGCCATAGTCAGGTAAAATATGTAATTGATTTAATAGTTAACCTTTTAGAGTCCATAAGAAGTAATGAAAATGTTATAAATTTCATTCAACAGCAATTAGGTTTTATTTAACTTCTAGTAGTCACTTTCGTTATTCTACCCACTTTTTAATTTTTTCATGCATATTAAAAACCATTTCTCCCCATGCATATAATTTTATTAGTCAGAGTGGTAACTTTACTCTACCACATCCAGATACTTTAAGAAGAATTTGTAATTACTTAGAGGTTTCCCCACAGTTAGAATTAAACGATGAAAACTTTTTAACGTACATAACAAGCAGGGTTAAATTTCTTGAAGAACATGAAAAAAACTGTAATACTTTTAATTGATGAAATACATATAAAGCCCTTTTTTGATTATAAAGGTGGATCAATCATTGGCGCTGCCTTTGATTCTAATAATGCAGCAACCAGTGCATTTGTCTTTATGGTGTCGAGTATTCTTTTACCATTTAAAAAGTAGCATACATTATGCCAGTTAAATGTGCAAATTTTCAAACTTTAGATGATATAACAAAAAAAGTAATACTTGGGTTAGAAAATATTGGCTTAAAAGTTATTTGCGTTGTAACTGATAATAATGCTATAAATGGTAGAGCTTTAAGTTTACTTGTTCAGCCACCACAAAGGTCATTTGTTTATCCTCACCCAACAGATAAAGATAGGCCACTGTTCTTTTTAATAGATTCTGTGCTTGATTTTAAAAATATAAGAAATAACTGGTTGAATAAAAAAAATCATGGCACATGCTTTTTTATCCTGACTTTGATAACCCACAAAGTTCACATTTTAAGACAGCATCATTTATGGCTCTAAAAATATATGAAATTGAAAGCAATGAGATTATTAAGCATGCAAAAGTGTTAACTTTAAAGAGTCTTTCACCTACTAATTTAGAAAGGCAAAATTTTAAATTGGTCTTAAAATTTTTCAACAAATTTGTAATGCAGGCTTTATTAACTCTTGGTCCTAAACATAATGTTCCACATTTTGATGACAGCAAAGTTTATTGAAATAAATTGTAAATGGTGGGATATTTTTAATGTAAAAACTGTTAATAAAGGAATTCATCAAAGAAATATGTTTATGGAACCACTTAATGGGGATACATTTGATGAAAAATATATATTTTTAAATAAATTTCTAATTTGGCTTGATGCATGGGAAAACACTACTGGTGCATTTTCTAAAGAAACTCACAAAGCCCTTGTTCAGACAACTCATGGGATGTTAGAATTAACCCGCTACTGTATTGATGAGTGTAAAATGACATATAGTATTTTAACTTGAAAAATTCAGACTGATTGTTTAGAAGCAAGATTTGGAAAATAAAGACAAATGGCCAGTTCTCAATATCGTATCTCAATGAGACAACTATTAGAGTGTGAAAAAAAACTAAGGTTACAATCTTGTATTAAATTAGAATTACTGTTAAGTTCTAGAGTGGTTCCACTTACACATTTTGATGGTGAAAGCCTTGATATTGGGGCATATTTTAAAGAGAAGGATGATGATTACAAGGCATTACCCCCGATAGACATTAATGAAGCTAAAATTACAAATGTTAAACCGTATTTACCTGTAATTACCTATCTAGCAGGATACTGTAGTCATACTGTGAATAAAAAACTGAAGTGCAGTTATTGCAAAGAAAATCTGGTTCTAAATTTAGATATAAATTTAGACAATTATAACCTTATAAGAAATCTTGACCGTGGAGGTCTCAAATGTCCTTCACAGCTCGTAGTGACTGTGGTAATGTTTAATTATATTATTGTAAATTTTTTGTCGTCAGATGTTAAATTGTTTACAAAAATAACTAATCAAAGACGAGTAATTGTAAATTTAACATTAAACACATTAAAGGAAAAAGAAATTATTTTAGAACCTGAATGTCCTAATGGTCATGATGGTGACTATATTTGTAAATTATTGCTGTATGCATCTACAAACATCATGTTGAAAAATGTGTGTATGAAAGAAAATGATAATTTAAGTAAATTAAAAGAAGAGAAAAAGAATATTAAAAAACGTAAACTTGAAACACTGCAAAAATGGTGTAATAAATATTGTTTAAATATACAGTGTGCACGATATACATATTTGTAATACTTCTGTAATAAAAATGGCATAATAAAGAATTGTATTTCATTTTTATGATTTCATTGTCATTTCATTTTTGTTCTTTCATTTCTTTAAACTACAATAATCATTTTTACTGAATAAAGTTAAAAACAAAGAGAAAGCTGACAATTTGTGAAGGAAAATCAATTAGTGTTTATATCTTATAAGAAAATAACTCTTAAAATATTAATTTGTTTTTGTAATAATAAATGGTGTGATGAAGACTTGACAGTTAAAGAAAATGGGGAAAAGATATCCATTAGTGTTTATGTCTTATGAGAAAATAACTTTTCAGTTTCCTTGCACAGCCTTTCTATTTTCCTTATAAAAAAGGTCGCCTTCATTTTCCTAATACATCTTTGACCCAAGTAACTAACACACACACACACACATACATACATATATATATATATATATATATATATATATATATATATATATATATATATATATATATAAGTAGCAAAAAGTGCTAATATCGGGCTTAAATGTACGCTCATGAGCCGAAACCGGACGATTCGAATGACCGGGGTATGTGACGTCACAGACTGTGCGCCAAGGCTTTGTGTTTGAGTCAGTGTTGGTCTGTGACGGCGAAAAGCCTATTAATCTCTTGAGAGATTGCACGGGTTTGCTCTGGTTGGAACAGAGACCGTGGATAATGATATTTGGCTTGTGTTAGCCAGGGATATGATTGTAATAAATAATGTTTTGTAAATATTAAGGTTTAATAAAACCTTTTTGTACATTTGTAAGCAAGTTTCCTTCTCGAATCATTCCGTTTCGTGTTTTAACTTGTTTCACCAAGTTTATTTTAAGTAGCTATGGGCCACGTCCTCATAATATATATATATATATATATATATATATATATATATATATATATATATATATATATATATATATATATATATATATGTGATACGAAAGAGTGATATCGCCGTAAGAAGAAAAAAATGCAAGTCGAAACTGAAAACTGAAACCCAACAAATGAAGGCAAACTTAATTTTGCAACTAGAGAAAAAGGGAAAAAGATGATAATATCTCTTGATACAACTTGGGAATGGACTACTCCTACTTTTAAAGGATTGTCAGTTGTCAAGTTGTGTCTATCTGAAAGATCAAAATTTTTTTTAATTATCTTTCCATTAATGACAACGGTGGAACCCCTTGACAATGAGATATCATAAAATTATAAATAAATAAATAAATAAATTATATATATATATACACACATCAACGGTAGGCAAATGCGACTCTTTTTTGAGACAACCTTTGAGTAGACACCTCGGATCTCAGACCTAAAAGGTCCATCGTCCATGATACACCTGAAGTCCAGTCACTACGTAGCAAGAGCCTGAATACGCAGTCGAGGGTTAATTTCCCAAGTTCGGTGACATTTTTCACTGCTGTGGGGCTGGAGGATGCCGGACAAACAGTACAGATCTGTCATCCACCCAAGGCATCCCCAGCCCCTCTTTTTTGAGACAAATGCGGCTCCCATTAAAATTCTAGTTTTATTTTTTCCATGAACCATTTTGTAATGCGAGTGTGTGCAAACCGTATTTGACAGTCCGCATGTTGTAGGGGATAGTAGTTGGAATTCAGTACTCTTATATATAGCACATATGCATTACACGCATTTACACTGCTAGCTCTATTTCGTACTTCGGCCGATTTATGCAACACCGATCAGCGCAGAATTTTCGACTTTGTGGCTGATCGTGTATGTCAGTTTTCCTATTTTAAAGAAAGTAATACAACATATTGCTTCGAATCTTTGTACTCCATAATGATTCGCTAAGTCGGAACATCGTTCACAGTTGACCAATCAACATCTTACAGAATTTCTGCGGACAGCTTTACCTAATTTTATGCCAAATTTTAAAATTTGGCCAAAGATTGTCATTAGGTATAATTATACTTTTTATTAATAAATATATTTTTATTACATTTGATTTTTGTATATTTTATTTTTATTATGTTTGAATTTTATTACTATACTTTTGAAAATAATTATTTTCTTTTCATAATTATATTTTTTAAATGGGTTCTTATATGTATTTGTGAAATTATGCAATTGCACTAAACAAAGAATTTCGAATTTGTGTATCTACGTGCGGCTCTTCATAAAATACAGTAACCACCGCTATAGTGATCAGTGGTTATAAGAATCACCGTTTATAAGAATCAATATCGCAAAAACAAAAACAAATGTATTATTTCCATGTTAAAATTTTTGCTTTAAAGAATCAACCCACCGGCTTTAAGAATCAGTTTACACTCTTCGCTTTCCTTTCATTTTTCAAAAAAAGCCACTTAAAGCCTCAAAAGGTACGAAGTTCTTTCTTTATTCTTTTAAAACAAAAGAGTGATAAGATGGGATGGAATACAGTCGTAAAATGCATCCCTTTCTTTGTTAGACATAACATAATAGTTTCCCCTTAAATGCTTAAGCTAAACTATGTCATATTAGCTTGACCCAGGGACATTCTACCCGGGCGGATAAGATTTCACTTTTCTCCACTGACAAACAAAGACAGGGACCCTTTTTCCCCACCTCTCACATCTTGGTTGCGGCTTTCTGGACCCTGAAACACATAAATATTCGGGGAAGTGTCCACTATCACTTAGGAAAACATGACATTATTAGATTCAGCAAGTTATCAAACCGTGAAACTTAAGCTAGAAGGTGAATCTTGGTCTGATACTATTGGTATTGAAAGAGGTATAAACAGCCTCCTGAAAACTTCATTACGTCAAACTACCATAGAAAACTCTTTCTTGCACCCTTCCTGTAGTTGAAATGTTAAACTGTTAAGCAGGTATGTTGTAACAAAAATTGGATTTTTTTTTCTTCTCTTACTATAATCATGTGTATCTACTTATAGGTCTAGAAATTAAATTGTACTTTTAAAATTATAAAAATAATTTTAATAAAGATAATTAACGTAAATTAAAGAGTATTTTTATAGTAAATTAATCTTATATATGTATATATAGGTATGTGTGTTCCTGTCCAAAAACCTAAATTTCGGCTATAAGAATCAACCGCTTATAAGAATCAATAAAATAGAATAAAAACATATAAAATATAAGAATAAAAACAGTAATAACAAACGTGATTCTTATAAGCGGAAATCACTGTATATAAAACCGGATTGCGGCTGTCTTTGGCCTCATATGTGCCCACCGCATACACACACACACACACACACACATATATATATATAATATAATATATATATATATATATATATATATATATATATATATATATATGTATGTATATGTATATATATATATGTGTGTGTGTGTGTGTACTCATTTATTTCGAAGGCACTTTAATCAGTCCCATCTGGAAACCATCATAACCAGTACTTGAATTGACTTATTGGCTACAAAATATGCGGCATTCATGTAAAAAAAACGAAACATGAAAAGCAGAAAAATGACCTGTTGGAGAACAGTATTTGTGTAATGATGTAAACTTTGTGTGTCGGAAGCAATTAGAGAAGTAGATAATTTTGCAGAATGACACTTAGGCTTGCAGATCAACATATATAAAATTTGAAATGTCTGGAAAAATCTCTTCCAGAACTCCTTTCGGAAATTTGTCACTGTTACTTATTCAGCATGCTCTCTGGATAATCTATTAATAGTTAGAACACATTTCAAGAGATAAGACTCATATCCTTGATCGGCACCGATTAACAAAGGAAGGTAAGAGAGAGAAGCGCTAGCAAATATTGTTTGCTCAAATCCAAATAAATGTATTTATGTAACAAAGTATTTAAAAACATATAAAAATTGGTCCAAAGGATATCCATTAGTCCAAAGGATATTTAAATTAGTCGAAAGAACTGCATTTATGTAATGATGTAAAGTTATATTAGTTTGATGATTTTGTGTGCCAGAAGCAATTGGAGAAGTAGATAATTTTGGAGATGATACTCAAGCTTTTAGATCCACATATACAAAATTTGAAATGTCTGGCAAAAAATCTCTTATAGAAATCCTTTCCGAAATTTGTCACTGTTTCTTATTCAGCATGCTCCCCGGATAATCTATTACTAGTTAGAACACATTTCAAGAGATAAGACTCATATCCTTGATCGGCGCCGATTAACAAAGGAAGGTAAGGGAGAGAAGCGCTAGCAAATATTTTTTGCTCAAATCCAAATAAATGTTTGCGGGCCGTTTGAAGGGGACACCCACCTTGACCTCTCGGACACAGTCATTCGTCAACCGACATCGCTGAGGGATGATTAATGGACAGCTCGGAGCAGGTATGGGGCCTACTCAGGCACCATTTACTTCGGGACCGCCCAGACATTCTTCGGGCCACACCGACGAGTTTCGAGACGACTTATTTTGAACAGTTACGGTGCACACGACTTATTTTGAACAGGCTCGGTGCACACGAGCGATCCGGTGCCGGTGTGAATTCGCATCAGTGCCGCAGCTTCAATTCACACGAGAGGCGATCCCGTTGCGGTTTGGCTGTTCTGTGAAATTCACGTGACAGACAGGTGGTGTACACGAGCGAAAAATTAGAGAACGCGAGCTGTAACATTGAGTTCACGAGAGTTGGAAGCATACTGAAGACAAAGAGTTGTGTTTTCGTACTTAATGTATTAAAATACAGAAAAAGAAATTATTGGGTCCACCCACTGGTGAGTTCGAGGTGTTTAAAAGGGACATTTTCCTTATTATATGAAGATTTGTCTCATGACGAAGCAAAGTTTTTTAATTACTTCCGAATGAGCAACACTCTTTTGAAGACCACACTCTTATTCATTTTACTTCAAATACAAACATTATTTTTTCTGTGGTTGTTATTAGCAATTGCTGATCCACAATATAACTTTTTGTATGTAGATATTGGCTCCTATGGCAAAGATTCGGATTGTTTAATTTTCCAAAATAGCTCTTTTAATAAAAAATTAGAAACGGAGGCGTGGAAAAGGTAACTGAATTTTTGCCTAGTTATGAATAGGTAACTGAATTTTTGCCGGTGTCACAAATGACGGAAAGCGTTTTTTATCCTAAGGCAGGGTGTACAAACTGTTGTCGGGATATAAACTGGAGGGATCACGGATTGTTTAAATTAAATTTATATTCCTTGAATTATTTACATTAAAAATATCTTTTAATTTTCCTATACTTACATATTTTAATATTTTTATTTGATTATTTTATAAGTAAAAAGTAAATATGTGATTGTTAAATAGGTGTCAAACAGTCATCTTGAACGCTATACTTTTTACATTGCTTCCATTCGGTTCTTCTTATCTGTGTGTGAGACTAGGTTTTCAAAATTAGTGCCTATAAAAACCATACAATGATCAAGACTCACCTGGAAAGATGATTTATGAAGTATCACTCAAATGTTTTACCAATATTGTGTCGTGTTCAAACACAAATGAAAATACTTCTCTTCTAAACACCAGTTTATTCGTATGCTCATTTAGTTGATCTATACATTTGATTGAAACAGATTAGGACATCACTTCAAAACAAGCATCGGATGCCACTTCTCGAAGAAGAACACACTCCCACTTTGACAGATAATAAAACTAATAAAAAGAAATAAAAGTTCACCCTACCGTAACCCAATTGGCGTGAACATGAAACATATTGAACAAATGTTATTAGAGCTCCAGTTCACACTTCTCGTTAATTTTATTGTAAATCTATGAGTATATATAAGTTGCTAAGCGATTTTGGGGGCAGTCCGCGAGAGAAAAACTACTGCATCAATTTACTTGTTTTTGGTCTTAAACGAAAGATTGTAATCTGTAGATTTGTCAAATTTGCTTTTTGCAACAGCAAATTCTATTAATTAATAATTTTTAGCGATAATTTACAATTAAAACTTGCTTTCTGCGCATGCTCAGTGACATGTTTGAATCTGGCTTTATATACTTACTTACCACGAGACAGCATAAACACATTACTTCGTTTCTACGCATGCTCAGTGACATGTTTATATCTGGCTTTAGATACTTGCTAGGCACGAGGCAGCCTAAACACGTTAATTTGTTTAATCCGAAGAATCTCTTTTGCTCTCTCTCTGCCATTTTTTATTTTTAATAATGTTTGTGAGATATGGAATTAAACTTGGCAGAAATTGTTTGTTTGCGCTGTTGAGTAACCATATTTCTTTTTGCTGGGTTCAATAATAATTTTTTAAAATGTATTTATCTATTCTTAATATTATTATTTTCAATATTTGGTCATTTGAGTATAATTTGTGTATTAGTACATTTACTATCCAGCTTTTATGTTTTGAAGGGTACCAACAAGTTTTAGTTTATAGATATATGAAGTTTATAATTTTTAATGTTTTAAGCTTATTGGAGCTTATAGTTTTGATATCATGGCCTTTTAAAATTTTAATTTACATTAATATTTACCTTAATGAATTATAAATATATATATAAATATATGTATGTGTGTGTGTGTGTGTGTGTGTGTGATGATAGAAGCATAAGCTATATTTAATTATATTAATGAGCGTTAAACGGTAATTTTCTATTAAAGTCCTAGTGTGATCTCCAATTCAGGAAGTAGACTGTTTTTCGCAGCGAAGAGTTCAGGGTCATCGAATTGCTCGCACGCGCGTTATGTTAGATAATCCATCGGATGTATGAGAAAGGCGCTCTCGATGAGGGCATATGCCTTTATATAACCAAGAGAAAGAAATTACGCAGTTCAGGGAAATCTTTGATAGAGTCAGGACGCGCGTCTGTCGCGTGAGCTGCGAGATGATTGGAAATGGCGATTTAGCTGGATTAATTGGGTAATTAACTAATGTTAATTACCCAATTTAAATGTTATTTAAGCATTAGTTCTTCCACTGGCCTACTGTTTAATGACTGCATTTAGAGTAATTAGTGTTTTAGAGGGTGCGCGGCGAAAGCGCCGCGACAAAAGTCGGTAGGATTCGACTTCGCCTTCAGAAAACCCCTTGCTTTTTAAAATTATTGTATAGGAATGTAAAATTTAAATTTAATTTCCCATTTTCATCATCTCTCATCTCCGCGACAGCGCCTTGTAAAGTAAATATCAGTTCGGAAAGTAAATTTCATCGGAAAGTAATTTTTCGACTTGAAAAATCTTCATAATTTTGCAGTTACTTCTGTCGTGTTCCAGAGCTATTGCTGCTAAACGCCGACTTCACACCCTGGATTATGTTCATCAAAATTGCTGTGCGCTATCTTCAAAGGTCATCAACCATTTATGATGCAGAGGTTTTTTCATCGCTACAGAGTTCCTGATGCCGTGTTTTTTTTGTTCCGGAGGTGTTCTCAAAGTTATCAAGTTTTTTTTGTTTTATGTTTCAACGGAAATTTTTCATCGTGGACACCGTTTTCTCTCTTCAGTGTTTTTCCGGTGCCGTGGAACCTCAGGTTGTGTTCAGCTACTGTTTTATTCATACGGGCTGAGTACAATTTCCCAAAGGATCAACTAGATATCTGCGACGTCCGTCACACCTTTAGACGAATGTGTGTTAATCGAATAATGAATCATCGGTATTTATTGATCTAAAGATTGGAATTATTCACAATGGTGTTTGCCGATCTTAAAACTGACAACGGATTAAAGACCCTTGATGAAATTTTAGCGGATCACAGCTACATTGAAGGATATGAGCCATCACAAGTAGATATTACTGTTTATCAAACATTATCCGGAGAAACGAAGGAAATTAATTAAATTGCCGCAAATTTTGTTTTCTATCTAATTTGAATTAATGATTTAAAAAAATGATGATTACTGTAAATTAAAGTTTCTAAAGGTAAGACAAAATTTTATGATTTAACTATTGTAGCTGAGATAGGTCTATGATTTTTGAATTCCTTAATAGCTAGCTTGTTTTGATGTAAAAATAGAATGTTATTGACGAGGTGGTGTCAGAATCTAAACTAAATTCAGTTTAATATCGGGAGCAATAAACTCATACTTTTATACTGATGCTACCCACCCAAGTTTCACTGAAGAGCAAGTAAAACTTTGGTACAACTATGGGATTTGGGCACTTAAATTTTTCTGACGGCACTTCCCAATTGGTTTGCATTAAACATTATAAATTTCAGTGGAGTTTAGGACTACTGAATTAAAATTTGCTGTTCATGTGTAGGATTTTGTTTGGAATCTTGAGAGTTTTGATAGACTTATTTCATGTTTTTAGATTAATTAATACTTGACACTGGAAAAAGTTAATATTGTTATTCTACGAAACTAAAATATGTAATCCAGCTTTTTGTTGTTTTGAGGGGGGCGGGACAAAGTAGACTATCAGATTTTGAGCATTTGTAAAAGAAAAAGAAAATTCTGCATATTCTTCAGGGCTGGTGATGGCCCTTTTTGTCTTTTTTTAATTATGTGATTTTTGTGTTTTAATATTTTGATTTTTGAAGTATTTTATTTTGATTTACGTTTTAATAAAATATATTTTGAGTGTTTTTATGTAGTGATAAAAATTATATTGATATATGTGATTTAAAAAAAAAAATTAGGTATGAAAATCATAGTAGTATTGTTTTTCTTATTGAAATAAAAAAAATTTAAATTTTGTAATGGTAGGATTGTATAAGTAATATTGAATAAAATGTGAGTAACTAAACATATTTTAACAATTAAGTGAAGGATTTATAAGTTTTGAACAAGCATGAGCAGTTTTACATGCTTCCTTCAATTCCCATTTTGGTTAGAGTTTTTAGTTAGCAATTTAACGAAGATGAAATGCAAAAACAAAACATTTGAGAATGAAACTGTTTTGAATAGTGAAAATAATTTTGAAAGTTGATTCCATACATTTTAAAAACTAACACTTTTTCTCATATATTTTATGATGTGTTTTTGATTTAAAAAATAATAATGGTAATAATAATGTGAATGTCAGAGATCCGTTTCCTTTTTGTTTTGTTGGGTGCCTAACACCCCTTTGACTCCACTTATGTGGTTAAACTTTGTGTGTTTTTCTAAAAAAAAAAAGAAAAAAAAAAGAGCTATCTTGTTTAAACTCTCTTTTTGAGCTACTTCTGTGTGTACTTATTAATGTGGATCTCATAAACAATTGTATAGTTATAGTATTATTTTGAGAAAAATTTATGAAACAGATGTGGACTTCTACATTACATTTGATTATTATAGGTGTTTTTCATATTTTTGATATGTTAATAACTGATATTGTAATGATTAATGTTTCTTTTATGTGAAGTTATGTCTCAAATGGAGACTTATGTATCCTGTAACAACACCTTAATTCGGTCCAGCTAATCGCATGAAGGGATTAATTTTAGGTTAGGGTTAATTTTCATTTATTTGGGTTTTGATTTAATTTGTGTTGACTGGGGACTGCAGCCCCGCTCAGCATCTTTTTCGGTTGTGGTCATTTGGGAGTTTGAAATTTAATTTTAGTGTTTTCCCTTCTGAGGACTTGCCACAGAGGAAGTCGCGACTCTTTGTGTGCAGGCCTTCAGAGGGAAAGGGGAGGGGAAATTGTGATGATAGAAGCATAAGCTATATTTAATTATATTAATGAGCGTTAAACGGTAATTTTCTATTAAAGTCCTAGTGTGATCTCCAATTCAGGAAGTAGACTGTTTTTTGCAGCGAAGAATTCAGGGTCATCGAATTGCTCGCACGCGCGTTATGTTATATAATCCATCGGATGTATGAGAAAGGCGCTCTCGATGAGGGCATATGCCTTTATATAACCAAGAGAAAGAAATTACGCAGTTCAGGGAAATCTTTGATAGAGTCAGGACGCGCGTCTGTCGCGTGAGCTGCGAGATGATTGGAAATGGCGATTTAGCTGGGTTAAATGGGTAATTAACTAATGTTAATTAATAAAGAAGTCTTTAAATGTTATTTAAGTATTAGTTCTTCCACTGGCCTACTGTTTAATGACTGCATTTAAAGTAATTAGTGTTGTAGAGGGTGCGCGGCGAAAGCGCCGTGACACACACACACACACACACACACACACACATATATATATATATATATATATATATATATATATATATATATATATATATATTAATTTTTAAATATGGAGTTTTAGTCACATGAGATTTGACAAGAACAAGTGTAGAAGATTAGCAAGATACTTTTTTAGTTATAATGCAATGTAAATACCTATATACCAGACCTACAATTCACTGAGTTTTAAAATTGTTTGTCTAAATGGCTTATTCCTTTTTTGTGTGGGGGGGGGGGGGGTGGAAGGTCGAGATATTTTTTATACAAAGAAAGTGGTGGCTGTTGAAAAAAGATTTTGCCTCTATGTTCCAAAGCAAAGTGACCAGATCTTCACGAAAAAAGTCTGGTTGTACTTCCCAGAATTCTATATCTTGTATGTGTACTTTCTTGCATAATAATTATTTTGATATTTCTGTGACATAAAAACTTAACTTATAGACCTCGTTTATGTAGTCATGAAATGAGAATAATGACTGTTGCACAAAAATACACTTTTAAATGATTCTTCACTGTTACGAATCATGTTAAAAGAAAAAAGGGTCAGTGCTCGCAATAAAAATGCAGTTCAGTAGATATTTACTGATTTAATTTTAATATAGGAGAAAAATTTGTGAGGAGCATAAAGAAAACTGCTGAAAATCGTTCATTGTGGAGATGGTATTTATCATTTGTTTGTACATTATAGAATGTAAAATGGGGGGGGGGGAGAGTCATAGCTACATGACAAACTTGCTAGATTCAGCTAATTTTTTTAAGGTTTTCATAAAGTGAGTTCTAAAAGAGATCCGAAATAAATAAATGTGGGTCTACATAAATAAATAAATACACACACTCTCAGATATATATATATATATATATATATATATATATATATATATATATATATATATATATATATATATATATATATATATATATATATTGACTCGAAAATCTCATTTTGTGAGTAGCTTCCATAATGTAAAGAGGGAACATGAAACTAACAACTGAACTGTATTTGAAGCTAAAAATCGTAAGTGTCTTCCCATTACATAAAAAGTCATCAATTTCCTGCATGCTGAGGCGACACATACCAGTGAAAGAAAATTCTTTATGTTAATTGACATATTGACAAAAGAAGATGAGATGGGGATAAATAGCCAGACTGAGGGTAAATACCGGAAATTCAGAAGGTGATTTAAAGTGATATTTGAACCCTCCCGAAAAATTAAAGACTTCCAGACATCCAGATCATATCTTTTCCAAGCATGACATACTAAAGGGATTGTACTTAATTAATTTGCTGAATACTTAACGTTTAAATACTTAAATTAGAAATATAAAATTAGTATATTATTAAAAATAAATTTTGTGCAACGATAAAAAAAAAACTATTAATGTCAAATTTTGGAGTTCACATCGATTTATCTATGATGTCAGAGTTGATACCTTGAGTTCAAAGAAAAATTACTTACTCGTCACAAAATGAGTTATTCATAATCACAAGCTTCCATGTTAGGCAATTATTATCGACAAAATAAGCAGAGCCTCATAAACCATCATTATTTCATCATTGCCTCCGTACTGATTTACAATTATATAATATTATAATATAGACAATTATAGAGCGTATAAATTAACGAGTGAAAAAATCTGATTGAGCTAGAATCGAAATGTGATTGAGAAGTATCTCTATTATATAGTCAAAAGGTTGAAAAATTTTCTGAGCATTTTAATCTAAAAGAAAATGTATTTTTACTGGTTTTTCATATGTGTTCCCTGAAAAATCCTTTTAAATTATATCAAAATTTTTAGCTGTATATCATATGCGATATAAAAAAAAACTATACGACAATAACAACGTCAGACAACAGAGATAAGCAATAGAAAGTTATTTTAACCAATTGGTTGAAATGACCTATAGTTATCTCTGTTGTAAGTATATGGCCAACTGTGACTTAGTCAATAAAGCTTTCGCAACTCGTTCCAGTCATTCATTGTCTATTTCATTAATTTTCTCTAAATTTTATACTACTATTCGTGACTGACGTGGGTTCTTTATTCGGTTACAGGCTATAGGACCACATTTTGTCAGAGACTAGTAAAATTTTAGAGAAATTCGCATTTGAAATTCTTTTCTTTTCAGTGTACTTATAGAGTTTCTTTGCTCACTTCTACCCAGACTTGGGTGTATATAATTTGAAGTGGCACTCTATTTGAATTTTATACAAACGCAGTTTATACATGAAACAATGTTTATTGAATTCGTTTCACATATAATTGGCTTTTACAGCAATAAGCATACGTACTACTTGTACGGAATGTATAAACACAGCTTTCAAGAACAATATATTTTTATACTCACGAACAGTAAGTCAAACCAGTAGTACTGCCATGTAAACTTCTGGCCCGCTAAGCACTAGCGCAGGATAACACCTTTTCAACCTTAACAACCTCTCCCCCTTTTCCTTAATGACGCTGCGTGGTATTTATACTAAGAGCGTATGCCGAAATTAGCATATCTGAAGCAGCTTCTTTAATTCATTAATTCAAAAGTTCGATTCTTGTGAATCGAATCTTGTGTATACCTTACACTGGCCTCCCTCGAAAAAAAAAATTAGGTAACTGAGGTCTGAACGGCTTCAGTTAACTAATTGAAAACGCGTGCTGGTCTGACTTTTTACATAATGTGTGGCAAAGCCAAAAAACCTTCCACACGTTGTGTGGAGGAAAAACGCCACTACCATTTTACAAAACTAACCGCGAAGGGTCCAGGTGACACCATCAAACAGTGGATTTGCAGAGTTGCGGATACTGGGCTGCCAACTGCGCCCTAAAATATCTATTTTAATTAAAAGTGACAACACAATTGCACAGCATGACATTTCTTGACTGTATCGGCTCTCCCCTAATTTATAATGTACATGTGTTATTTTTTTGTGAAGTTAGTACATTAGTGGTTAATTGGTATATTGTGCAGTATGTATTTTTTTCCTAGTCACTACATGTCCCCTTCAAAAATTTATAAAACAACAGTATGCCTTTTTTTTTTTCAGTGCCTCACCACTTCCCCTCAAAATGTTTACAGTATATACACTGGGGGAACTGCAAACCAATTTGGTTCGGTTTTATTAAAGGGTGGGAGTTAGAATAAGAAAGTTGATACAAGACTTGTTCCTCATGAATGCAGCAACTTCCTTGCACCAGTCTGTCCAATCCGTGGAACCTCTCTTGATGGTCGCAGTCCTAGTAAAGGGGTTCGTTGACCGTGTGGGCATCCTTCGTGCAGCAGGTCGTAGGTCCTGAGGCGCTGGTCCGGCTTGACGATGGACAGGAGGTCTCTTGGGAGGAGGCCAACGTTGCTGGGCGGCAGAAATCTTCCGTTTCCTGTACTTATGCAAAGGAGCTTTAAAATTGTCATTCTTCCTTTTTATAACCTTGTGTACCTTATGTGTGCCACGTTCATCCTTAGATGGAGGTTTTGTAGTGCACACTTTACTTTTCTTCGTACTTTTGCTTGTATCGGTATTAGATTTTAATGCAGATTCTGTTTTGTCAAATTTATACGCCGCACCAACGTGTTTAGTTACTGGCTTTATCTCTCTACTTGTGTCATGTTTTTCAACAAACTGACTCTGTTTTTGGTATTGGTGCTTATGCGACTTCTTGTTTACCGCCTTAATTACTTCAGTATTAGCAGTTTTAATGCTGGAACCTGAAGGTGTTTTTTCTCTTTTTTTATCACCCTTAAACTTAGTTTTATCCTCTTTTGACAAAAAAGTCTCTTTGAAACTTGCGACATCAGAATCGTTATCATTTATATTCGTTAACACTGCTTCAGTTTTAGGAAGATTAAGCTTTTCGTACTGGTGCGTTTTAATGCAACCTGCGTCTATAACTTCTGAAGAATCAGCTAAACTACTTACAGTATAACTCTGTGTCAACTTTTCATCCTGACTCTCAGTATGGTTTTCATGTACTTTATTTAAAACCATATTATCAACCTGGCCTACACAATCCTCATTCGGATGGAAACTTGAAATAATATCATCATTACCTAGCGAGTTCCTACTATCGTTTAAAGAATTTTTATTGTCGTCAACTAATAAGTATTCACTAACTTCCGTAACGCATACTTCGTCATCTACTAAATTTCCTTCATTAACAGATGTGTGAATATCATCTAAAATATCAGGTATAGCATTAATAATATCAGGTATAGCATTAATAGAAGTGTCAGATGATTTATTTTCTAAACC
The DNA here is from genome assembly GCA_907164885.2 of Dolomedes plantarius. Taxonomy (NCBI): domain Eukaryota; kingdom Metazoa; phylum Arthropoda; class Arachnida; order Araneae; family Dolomedidae; genus Dolomedes; species Dolomedes plantarius. The sequence goes on along the minus strand of OU015494.1, from coordinate 56,339,640 downwards.
ACTAGCATTAGTATCGGCACTATTTTCAGAAATTTGTACTGGAATTACCTCATCATTCCAGCTAGACTCACTTTCTTTATAAGCCACAAAAATACCCTGACTTTCACTATTCTCAAAATAATGATTACTGCTCGGACAAAATAATACATTTGACCACACAGTTTCAACAGGTTGAACCATATCATGTGAATCAACTTGCCAGTGCAAGTAAGGTGCTTGCATATTATTTACTTTAAGAGCACTAATTTCATCATAACGCCGTGCGCTTCTATTATTTTGCCTGCGGTACTGCTTACGCTGCTGGTTTGAAACTCGCGAAAAATTTTGGCGCGGCTGTATAAAACTTCTCGTACCTGAATGACGGTACGGGGTAGCGAAGAAATGCCTATTGTCATATTTAGCTAAAGCTTGAAGGAGGGTAACCTTGCTTGTAATTGTTTGATTATCTAAAAAATCTTGAACACTTGGCTTCAAACGTTGGATAACTATTTTTAAGATTACCGCTTCCGTCACCCCTTCTAAATATTCCTCACACTTGGAAATCTTTTCCGTAGCAAAATCTAACGCAGACTGACCTTCACGTTGCCTTAGCGAATAAATTTCCCCTTCAATTTCACTTTGATTAAAGGTCTTTGGAAAAACACTAAGAAACTGTTGCTTGAATGACAAATAGTCAAAAATCAGATTACTGCTTTGCATGCATGTGTACCACTGAAATGCACTACCTCTTAAAGCGGCTAGAGCAATTTTAAGTTTATCCCCCTCTGGGGTGCATTGTTGCTGAAAGTAATGCTCAATTTTCTTTAGGAATTGGCTTGAGGGGCCGCCATTGAAGGTGGCTTCGAATGGCGCAAAATGCTGAACCATGATTACCCGAGGAAAATTTCCAGCAGGATTTTGTTCTACAACACTCATTTTTAAATAGTATATAAGTACTTGCAACAATTTTATCAATATAAGTACACAGTACACAGTTTTTAATTTCAATTATGTTGTTCGTTACAAATGTAACGCTAACTACCAGGGTATATATATTTTCGGGCGCCAGTATAGAGAATCTACTAAGGGGGCACTCTATTTGAATTTTATACAAACGCAGTTTATACATGAAACAATGTTTATTGAATTCGTTGCACATATAATTGGCTTTTACAGCAATAAGCATACGTACTACTTGTACGGAATGTATAAACACAGCTTTCAAGAACAATATATTTTTATACTCACGAACAGTAAGTCAAACCAGCAGTACTGCCATGTAAACTTCTGGCCCGCTAAGCACTAGCGCAGGATAACACCTTTTCAACTTTAACAACCTCTCCCCCTTTTCCTTAATGACGCTGCGTGGTATTTATACTAAGAGCGTATGCCGAAATTAGCATATCTGAAGCAGCTTCTTTAATTCATTAATTCAAAAGTTCGATTCTTGTGAATCGAATCTTGTGTATACCTTACATACTTATCAGCAATGCGATGTTGAGGAACCTTGGTCTAAAGCTGCTGGTACGCTAGAGATGTATATATATATTCCTCAAACCGTCAACAAAAATTTCACGAACCTTGAGAAATTGCAGTGTATTTAAATTAAAGATATATCAAGAGCACTAAACTGTATTTAAATAAACATTTTTCATGAATTTTTACTCTTATTTTGCTTACCCGTTTACATTTTTTCACCCGGCATAGTTACAGTTTTTCGCCTGCTTTTAAACTCTTTTTTTTTTTAATCAAGTTTTTATTAACTCGCTTTCTTGTTTATCCAGTACAAATCTTGCAATCGATTTTCAACTAACTTCCCGACTAGCTAGACATTTGAAACTTTTAGAATAGCTCAGAACACGATGACAATGCATTCTTTTAATACTTTTAGTCATCTTTAAGCAGAAAAATTTGCAAGGTGGCGCTTCGAACGAATTCAATGCTTGCACTTTTGCGTAACGGCGTTTGACGATTTTGAAAACAGAATGTACATGTGAATTTAGGTTGTTTACAAAGATATTGTGCGAAAAATTTAAAAAATATATATAAATTAGCAGTTTATAAAGTCTGTGGATAGTGGAAATGACTAAAAAGTGATTTAAATTAAATAAAAGAAAGTGAAAAAGAATAATTAAGTGAAGGTTTGTGCAATTAAGAGAGAAAAGGGGAGAAAAATAAAAATAAATACAAGTGAAAAATAATTAAATAGGAAAATATTAAAATTGTGATTTGCCGAAATAAGAGGTCTTTCCAGTAAGTTTGGAGCAGTCAAACTCTTGGATGCGCAGTCCTTCCAAGGTTCTAACTCGGCTTAATGAGACATAAGCCTGTCCGTTGGCGAAGAGTTTTTTATTTTTTTTTTTTTTTACAGAGAGGTACAGAACTGCGCGGTTCACGGTACATCCTTGCATTTTGTGCGCAGTGCAGGCCGATCATTTTCTTTCAAGTTGATGGGATAATTCATCAAAAAAATTTTTAAAAAGTAGTTATCAATACATAGATTTGTCTAGTTTATATGATTCAACAGAAAATTTAAAAACGTGGTATATAAAAATTTCTTTTTATCTTGTAATTATTTTTTTGCTACTTCAGTATTTATTATTTACTTGAATTTTCATTGTTGCAACGGGCAAGTGAGACTCTTCTTGACTCCTTATTTCTTTTCCTTTAATTTTTCCTATTTGCTTGAAGAATTACATAGCGCCATGGTGTATTCAGTTTAACGATCACATCTTTCAGGAAAAAATTTTTAATTTAGTGATAATGTAATAAAATTGACGCTATTAAAGAATTTTTCATGTTTTATATTTCAGCTGTAACATTTTAATATTCATCGTCTTTCATAGAAAAGTGTTACGATTGCCTCTTAGTATGGAAATGCATTGTAATTTTTATATATCGAATATCAGGGGAACTGAAAAAGTTAGAGCTTAAACATTTTTGAGGCTCTTTTTTATAACAAAAACAAACAATACAGATTTTGAAACAAAAATACAGATATAGTTTACAAAAATACAGAACACTTATACAAAAGTAATTCATCAATAAAGCCTGATACCTGATAAATTCTGTCTCAGACCGGACAACTTTCTTTCAAGCAGTAAATTTGGAAAATGATTCGGTGTTTGCATTTTCTGATGGTTTCATAAAGATATGCAACGGATTAACAACTTTTTGGGCTTGCTTCAGAGTCACTTTTTGTGTCTCGCCTTGCTGTTGCACTTCATCATCTTCATCGGAGGATTTTATTTTTCCACTTCAATATCTACACTAGAGGTTCATAACAAGTGGTCCGTGGACCACAGGTGGATAGGAAGAACCCGTTGTGGCAATTTCCCCCCCTCGAGGCGAGTAGGAACACCATTAAAATCGCCGCTAGCCGTGAACCGATGCTAAAGAATGGCAGACCCCGCGAGCGGAAGAGGACCACAATGGGCACCTCTTCGGGACGCATTCCTGGGATGAAAAGAGGAGACAGTCTGGCGCCATATTTTGACAGTGGCCGACAATGACAGTTTACGCCCTGAAACGAGATCGCTAATGAGTGAGCGGGCGATGAAGATGTAATAATCGGCATCGTTTTTTGCGCACGGCTAGACGCTCAGCCTATCCGGAGCGAGCTATAGAGAGGAGGCTAGAAAGAATTCCGCCAGGGATCAAGTTTTTAAAATAAGCCGACGAGGGCTTGAAGACCAGTTTTGTGCGGAGAGTTTTTCCTTAGAGAGTTTAGGAGTGATACCTGATCTCCTAGCTCCACGCACTTTTAAGTGACTTGTTTTTTGTGAGGCTCTGCCCTCTACGTGAGAAGACCCTTTTTCACCGAGAAAGGTCGGGGAAACCGATCGGAACTTGATCTCCCCAATTGTGTTAATTCAGAGAAGCTGCTAGCTTCCAGTGGACGAGTGCGGGCCCTTTTTTCTGTGACCTGACCAGCAGTTCGTCGCCTCGTTTTAGCGACAGTGTGCTCCATCCTTGAGAGACAGATGACGATTCCTACTCCAACTTCTACGGACTGCTTTGTATATATATTATTCGAGATCGCGGCCTAACCGTGTTTATTAAATAAAACTGAAATCCTCATTATCTTAAAAGTCTCTATTTTAGTAAGCTGTCTACCTTACACGTAACCTGTGACGCTACCTAAGTGTCTGCTTTTGACACAAATCGCAGGAATACGTTACAGCTATACTAATAATAGAAGAATGGTGGCAGCAACGGATGAATCCAGCTTTAGAGAGTGATTTTACAAGACTGTGAGTGTGTGCGCGTACGATAGTTTGAACTTTCAAGAGTGCATAAAAACTGTGACTAGTGTGGAGCCATTCCTACTGAGCCAAGAAAGCCAACATCCCCGATTAGAGAAGCAAGCTTCGAGGACAGGTACTTGTTTTTTCATTCTCTAGAGGCAATTGTGTTTTTTAAATATTAACTCTTAAGTTAATTACCCGTCGAGAAAGTCGACAGAATATTTGTGTGTTTTAATATTAACTCTTAAGTTAATTACCCGTCGAGAAAGTCGACAGAATATTTGCTTTTTTTTAAATATTAACTCTTAAGTTAATTACCCGTCGAGAAAGTCGACAGAATATTTGTGTTTTTTATAATTAACTCCTTAGTTAAGATAACTCGAGAAATTCGAGAAACGTTTGAGCATCAGCTCGTTAAGTATATTTTTTTTGAGTCCGAGACATTCGAGACTTGTGGTTTTGTGATCTGGTTTATGAACAAGTCGCGAAGTGTTACCAATTTAGTAAAAGTGTATCGTAGAAATTTTTTGTTGCAAGCATATGTTATTGAACCTAAATTGCATATTGTGTTATAGTATCAAGTGTATTTGTGCTAGAGATTAAGAAAAGTGCATTTTTATTAATTATTAAGTATTGTATTAGAGTGTATTATTTTGGAGAATTGGGTTTTGATTAGTGTATTGGGGTTATATTGGGTTAGGCAAAATGGCTTTCTTAATGACCTATAAGAAAGAAGACCTCCAGGTTCTTTCAGATGATCTAGGGATTGATTTCGAGGATCACGATAGGAAATGTGACCTATACGACAGAATTTTGTCCAGTGCGAGATATGATGAAGAGAGTGTTAGGGCTCAAATAAAAATCATTAAGGAAGAGCGCGAAAAAACAGAACGTATAGAATTAAAACGCGAAGCTAGGCAATTAGAATTTGAACGAGAAGTGAGGCAGAGAGATTTCGAACTGCAAAAATTACGGTTGACTCAGGCAGCCGAAACCGCCAGCGTAGCTTCGTCCCAGAATGAGAGCGCTAGGCCCGTACAAAATTTCAAAGCCCTAATGCAAAAGTATGATCCGGAAAAATCGGACATTTCTCTCTTCCTAACCCTGTTTGAACGTCAGGCACGAAAAGCACAGGTTGAAGACGGGGAACGAATGATGCATTTGCTTTCATTATTACCCACGGAGATCGCTGAAATAATTATTCGCGAACCCGTTGAGGTAGCAGATGATTACGATCAGGTAAAGAAATTACTTCTGAGCCGTTTTAAGTTAAGTCCGGAGACTTTTAGAGTTAAACTAAATCAACACCAGAGGCGGCCAGGTGCCCTATGGAAAGATTTAATTTTCGAGCTGAGAAATTATTTAGAGGGATGGCTTGAAGGGTAAGTGTAAAAGATTTTGAAGCCCTTAAGAATCTCATGGTTGCAGACCAGATTAAAAAACGCGTCCCGGCGGAAATCCGAGAACATTTTTTGGATGAATGGGGAGCTATAGTGGACCCTCACATCTTAGTGAAAAAATTGGACGAATATGAAGCGACAAGGCGCACTATCAGAAAACCCATTAATTTAAAGCCGTTGGAGAAAAAAGGAACGGAAAAATCTAAAACCTTTGAGAAAAGTGAGGATAAAAAAGAGGTTAAAGAGAAACCCAACTCTTCTAACGGGAGAGACCAGGGATCTGTGAGAAATAACTGGAGGAATCGTGAGTATGAAAGGAGAAGAGCCCCGGCTTGTTACGAATGCGGGTCAACTGAGCATTTACGCCCTCAGTGCCCCGAATTACGCCGACAGACTAGCGAGCGGGTGAACAAAGTAGCTACCGCAGAGAACTTCGAACCCGTTTTTAAGCCATACCTCAGCAAAGCGAAGGTAAATGGTGTGGAGACCACTATTCTTCGCGACAGCGGGACGAGCCTTGATGTCGCTCCTTTTAAATTAGTCAGCGCGACGGATTTTACAGGAGAGGTCGTATGGGTCCGCTCCGCGTTAGAAAACGAGTTGCGAAGCTTACCAGTCGCAGTAGTGCGGATAGAGAGTCAAAAATATGGGAATTTTGTGACGAAAGCGGCCGTGGTAGGTAAATCAGTAGAGATGGACCACTACTTAATGGGGAATTATACTCAGGAAATTGTTGATAATATTAAGAATGGACCCCAGTTAGTGAATAATGTTGTCACGCGGAGCCGATCGAAGGCAGAAGCGAAAAATAAACCTGAAGGGGGGAATCAAAATTCAGAAAGTGAATTAGAAACCCAATCCGACCTCGAGAGAGAAATGGACGGAGAAATTGAAGGGGATTTAGAATTGCCCCCGGTCGAGGGAAGTACCGAGACGGAATTAGCTGGGATAAACTCAGAAACCTTCCTCGCAGAACAAACGAAATGTGAGGATCTAGAACCTCTCTGGGAAAAAGTTAAAAGTCAGACGACTACAGAGTACATAGTTGAGAAGGGGTTATTGTATAGGAAGTCTACGGATCACAGAGGTGAGGAACGGAGACAATTAGTTATACCCAAGTGTCTCCGAGACAGGATGTTAAAGCTAACTCACGAGGGGTTAGGCGGGCACATGGGAATCACTAAATGCAAAGACAAACTGTTGAGGTATTATTACTGGTCGAATTGTACTAAAGATGTAGAAAACCATGTAAAAACTTGTGATCCATGTCAACGGATAGGAAAGGCCAGGGAAAAGAAGAAGGCTCCCTTAAAATTGGTACCCATCATAAAGGAGGTTTTCTCCAAACTCTGTATTGATACGGTAGGACCCCTGCCCGAGACGAAAATAGGGAATCGGTACTTGTTGACAGCGATATGTGTAGCTTCGAAGTACCCTGAAGCTATACCCATCCCGGACATCCGGTCCGAGACTGTTACGGAGGCCCTCATGCTGATTTTCAGTAGGCTCGGTTTTCCGAAAGAGGTACAATGTGATAACGGCACTTGCTTCACGAGTAACTTGACGGAGACATTTTTTGAAAAGTTTAAAGTTAAGGTGACCCATAGTTCGGTTCGACACCCGCAAAGTAATAGTGTGGAAAGATGGCATCGAACTATAAAACGGTTAATTAAGGTTTTATGTTTAGAGTCAGGGCAAGATTGGGAGAGCATTCTCCTCGCCGCTTTACTTGCATTACGGACTGTGACCCACGAGTCAACAAATTTTAGTCCGGCAGAACTGGTCCACGGGAAAAATCTGAGAACCCCCGAGACTTTGCTCTACGAGCATTGGACCAATGCGGAAGATGAAGAAAGCGCTGTTACAGAGTATGTGTTCGGGTTGTTAAACCGCCTAAAAAGATGTCAGGAACTCGCTTCAGAACGAGTTATAGAACAACAAGGGAAGAGGAAAAATTATTACGACCGAGACGCAGTTCAGAGAAGGTTCAGACCAGGGGATAAGGTTTTGGTTTTAGCAGCTTCCAGACCAAATCGACTTGCTGTACAATGGGTAGGGCCCGCGACAATCGAGAGTCAGTTGTCTGACACTAACTATATTGTGCAGGTGCCAGGTAGATCTGCGAAGTCGCAAATTTATCACATAAATTTGTTAAAACCATATCATCAGAGGGTGGAAAATGTAAATTTTCTGTTGAATGAAGAGGTAGGTCAGGAAAAATCCGATTCGGACTTAGAAATACCGTATCCTGTCGCGAACCCGACTCTTTTCGATTTCGACGAAATCGTTAAAGAGAACGACTTAGGAAATAGGTGTACGCCCGACCAAATAAATCAGCTGGGAAAACTACTAGGATCCCACGCTAAAATATTTTCTAATGAACCCGGTCGCACTAACTTCATCGAGCATGACATCCAGCTGATAAGTGATAAACCTGTTCGATCAAAGCCATACAGAACTTCTCCCCGACAAAACGAAATATTAAAAACCGAAATAAAGCGCATGCTAGATCTCAATATCATAGAGATAGGTGAATCAGACTATACGTCTCCTATGATTTTGGTAGAAACTCCGGGTCGAGACCCCCGACCATGTATTGATTACCGGAAGCTGAATTCAATGATCAGGGTAGAATATTTTCCGCTACCAAATATAGAGGAAAGGGTTGAAAAGGTCAGTGCCGCGAAGTACATCACGGTCATAGATTTGACAAAAGGTTACTGGCAGATACCCCTGAGTCCCCGGGCGCAGAGACTCGCTGCGTTCGTGACAACTTTTGGGACGTATCGACCCTTGGTAATGCCATTTGGGTTAGTAAATGCCCCGTATAGTTTCTCGATGTTTATGTCTCGACTCTTACAAGGTTGCGAAGAGTTCGGGGTTCCCTATCTAGACGATGTGGCTATTTTCTCGGAAAGCTGGGAAGAGCATTTGAACCATATTGATATTGTGTTAAAAAAGATCGCGCAAGCTAAACTAACGATAAAACCTGCCAAATGCCAATTCGCACAGAACCAAGTGAAGTACTTAGGGCATATTGTAGGAGGGGGAAGCAGAACACCTGCTCAAGCAAAGGTCGAAGCGGTGTTAAATTTTCCTCCCCCGAAAACGAAGACGCAGGTGCGCCAATTCTTAGGACTTAGCGGGTACTATTCCCGGTATATAATGGGATACGCGTTTATAGCGGAACCATTGACACGCTCTTTAAAGGGTCGAAACCGGAAGGAAAGTATTGAGTGGACAGAGGAGTGTGAAAGCGCCTTCCAAGAACTAAAAACAAAACTAACGGAGAAACCAGTACTATACGCTCCCGATTTCTCTAAGGAATTCGTGATACAAACCGACGCGTCCGACAAAGGAATAGGGGTAATATTGGCACAAAAGGGACCAAATAATGCGGAACATCCCGTTTTGTTTTTAAGCAGGAAGTTCACTGAGAGTGAGCAGAAATATTGTGCGACCGAAAAAGAATTCGCCGCAATTATCTTTGCCTTAAAAAAGTTGCGACATTATTTAGATGGACAGCCATTTACGATCGAAACCGATCACAACCCACTGGTTTTCCTGAAGAATAATGCCGGAAATAACCATAGACTTATGAGGTGGTCTCTAGCTATGCAACCATTTAATTATAAGATTGTTCATAGGCCAGGGTCACAAAATAAACACGCAGACTGTCTCAGTAGAGCAGACTGATTTAAAAATAAATTGAATTGAAACATTTTTCATTTTTTTTTCGTATTGTAATTGGAATTAATTGCATTGTTTTTAAATTAAGAAATTGTGATAAGATAAAGTTTTCTTTTTAGTTGAACCTCTAAACCTAAGATAGTGTTGTAAATATGAATTTTTTTTTTGTGTTTCTGTAAATATAAATGACATTTAATGTTTTAATTGAGGTATTGTGTTAGTGTAAATTTTTTTTTATTGTAAATTAAGTGTAACATGAATAGTAAACTTAACCTAGAAGTTGATGCATAAATTAAAATTGTTAGGAATGCCTCTGGAGATGGAATACAAGTAAGATACCTGTACCTAACCCTTGATTTTCAGATTTTGCAGAACCGCAAAATCTCTTCAAAGGGGGGAGGGGCTGTGGCAATTTCCCCCCCTCGAGGCGAGTAGGAACACCATTAAAATCGCCGCTAGCCGTGAACCGATGCTAAAGAATGGCAGACCCCGCGAGCGGAAGAGGACCACAATGGGCACCTCTTCGGGACGCATTCCTGGGATGAAAAGAGGAGACAGTCTGGCGCCATATTTTGACAGTGGCCGACAATGACAGTTTACGCCCTGAAACGAGATCGCTAATGAGTGAGCGGGCGATGAAGATGTAATAATCGGCATCGTTTTTTGCGCACGGCTAGACGCTCAGCCTATCCGGAGCGAGCTATAGAGAGGAGGCTAGAAAGAATTCCGCCAGGGATCAAGTTTTTAAAATAAGCCGACGAGGGCTTGAAGACCAGTTTTGTGCGGAGAGTTTTCCTTAGAGAGTTTAGGAGTGATACCTGATCTCCTAGCTCCACGCACTTTTAAGTGACTTGTTTTTTGTGAGGCTCTGCCCTCTACGTGAGAAGACCCTTTTTCACCGAGAAAGGTCGGGGAAACCGATCGGAACTTGATCTCCCCAATTGTGTTATTTCAGAGAAGCTGCTAGCTTCCAGTGGACGAGTGCGGGCCCTTTTTTCTGTGACCTGACCAGCAGTTCGTCGCCTCGTTTTAGCGACAGTGTGCTCCATCCTTGAGAGACAGATGACGATTCCTACTCCAACTTCTACGGACTGCTTTGTATATATATTATTCGAGATCGCGGCCTAACCCTGTTTATTAAATAAAACTGAAATCCTCATTATCTTAAAAGTCTCTATTTTAGTAAGCTGTCTACCTTACACGTAACCTGTGACGCTACCTAAGTGTCTGCTTTTGACACAAATCGCAGGAATACGTTACACCGTGAAGCGGTCTGTGAAGTCAGCGATGACAAAAAAATATATTGGTTTCATCTTTTCAAAATGACCGCAATTATAAAAATTTTATAAAATTGGGAACAAATTTTTTTTGTGTCCCAATTCTATAAATTGCTGTATTTCTTCCGTTTATTGACGTTTCGAGTACGAAAAAAAACAAAAAACTCTGTTCTGCTTAAGGATCCCCAGTATATTTTCTGTGACGCGGAGTCACAGCGTCACAGCAGTTTCACAGCGACACAGTAATTTCGGAGCGTCGCAGATTTACAGTTAGTATATAAATCTGCGACGGTACGTATTAATCGACGGTTAGTATAAATCTGCATACAGTAAAGAAAATGCAAGTTCAAAAATCTCATTCACTTTTAAGTTTTTATAGGTTTTATGTTTGCTGTTTAGTTCACTTCTAAATTTGTTATTGTTATTAAGTTTATTTGTCACTTTTTATTAAAGTTGTTTGTCACAAATTGTTTGTTACTTCAGAAAATGAAACTCATTTTTGCATCTAAAAAAGGGTGGGTTAAAAGAGACCCCCGATGATTTTTTTAAAGTGTGAAGTGATACCTGGTCCCCAAAAGGCTAAAAACCACTGATCTGCTCCCATTAAACTACCTTGAGGGGAGATTACTTCCAATAAAACTTTTAACGTGATGTTAAGATTTCGTTTAATTTAGATGACCATCCAGTGTTTTAAAGTTACGCTTTATCTAACTTGAGTTTCGATCTCTAATGTTCATCATTATTTCTAATTTTTGCTCCTTCATCCAAGTCCTGTTCTGGAGCAATATTTAAAAAATATTTTCTTACTAAGTGGTGCAACCAGGAGCACTTTTCAAGGGAATTTACTGTTCCTTAGTATGGGATTTTAATTTCTTGGAGGGGGGGGGGAATCAAAATTAATGATTAAATTACCTTTTATCTAGTGCAGTGGCGCACCCAGAGGGATGGGCCAAGGGGCCCTGGCCCCCTCCAAAGAAATAGAAATTGCATTATGAATATTGAATTTGCATTATAAATGTTTCTATCCGTTCAACCCGGCCCCCTCCAAGATTAATTCCTGTGTGCGCTACTGATCTAGTACATTTTGGGCTCCTGGCATGTGTGACCATATATATATATATCTCCTTATATATATATATATATATATATTGTAAGAATCCGTTACGACTTTCCAAATAAATCACCCAGACAGCCGGACTTCCCACAACAGGTGACCTACGAATATTCTATAGATCGGCGTCAAGGTGTCTGGAAGCAGAGAATAGTGTCGCACCTATCTGCCGCCCCTGGGAGGACGTAAACTAATGAACATTTCGACAGGAACTGATGATTTTAGGATCAGCTGATTATAAGAACCGGCAAAGTGACGTCGTCGGAAAGCGAATCACAGTCAACGAACATGACGTCACAAATTCGGCTAGCCAACCTAAAAATTTACAGTCACGTGACCGGAAGAGAGAGTTTCGGTATGTATATATATATATATATATATATATATGTGTGTGTGTATGTGTGAGAAAGTGTGCGAAACTAGTTTACAGAGACCGAAATACTAAAACTAAAACTGATATGGCATAGTTACTCGAATTGCAGTATTAGATTCCAAGATTTAAATTATTTTTTTGTTTAAAATTATCTAATCGTTAATTAACTTATTAAATTTTCTGTAACTGATTTGATATACTTTAACTGATTAGATATTCTAGCTAAAAATTACTTAACAATTTATTTTCAAAATTAAAAGATTTATAATGAAATAAAAAATAGAGTTAATAACGACACAAAATGTACTGAAAAATTTACATTTAAAAGAATTTCTCACATTACCTTTCATTTTGCGATACGAAGTTATATTGAAATTTCTAAGAATATAAGTAATATTATCTGTAAATCTAAAATATCCAATTTTGCTGCCGATAAAAACAACCAGGAAAGTAATAGTCCCTAAGCTCTAACTGTAATGTTTTAACATGCATGTGTAAATATATATATATATATAGTTTATAATATGAATTTTTTTCAACTTAATTTTTGGTTGATCATTCTCAAATCTTAAAAGTTTATCAACTTCTATAACAGCAGAAATATCGTAAAACAAATATTTTTTTTATAATCTTACTCGAAACATCCCGCGACACCCAGAACAGATAAGTAATAGAACTCCAACATAATTTGGGAGTCGGAAAGAATCCCTGAGATAACTGCCGTGTGTGGTCTGTGTTGATTTTATCTTTGACTAGTCGGCCGAATATGTTCACTTGACTTTTAGGCGGTCATTAGCATGGGTGGATCATAATTTAATGTTCCCCTACCCGAAACAAGAAAAAAAAGAAACCATAAAATGACACCGAGCGCTCAACAAATCAGCGAACGGGCCATGCTAGCGGGGACAAATTATGTCTTTAGGCCATCATAAACATAAACCAAAATATTTATGTACAATATGAGAGGAAAGGCATGCGATTTCACGCAGGGACGTACTTCATATTTATGATAGCAAATAATGTGATTTGTGTGGTAATAATATATGTCAAAAGCATACACTGGAAGATAATTAAATAGGAAAAAGGCTCATATAACAGTGAAAATCTCCACGGAACTGTCTTTTGATGGTTATGTGATATTAATATTACCCAAGAATAGTAAGTGATTCAAGAGATTTTTATTGGCTTATTTTGATGAACGACCTGTGCTGAGATAAAGTTATCAGAGCTTCAGAGTTTTGTATTACTTTGATGAAGTTATATCTTTCGGGAGTTAGGGATAACATCAACAATTTTGCTTTACATCGTTAGTTAGGTATATTTTAATGTACCTCCGAGTATTTTTGTTTAAATATTTCAAAGGCATTTCTGAGATTTCAATGAGTTGGATAACAGCTGTGAATTTACTTAAAATGTATTATGTGCAAACTGTTGAAGTCCTCCTAATGTTGAAATTTAATAAATCATAATAAATCAAAACCTATATTGTTGTTGTTGTGGCTTATGACCCTTGACCGACAGTATGTCAAATCAAGTCCAGAATGACTATTGGGCAGAGTGGTGCGGCTCTGGTTTTAAATAGCACCACAAGAGTCGGAGTCCGACTTAGCTAAGGGACCGATCCCGTAATTTTGAACCGAGTCAAGTGACGAGACCGGTACCCTTGACCCCGCACCTCCAGAGGAAAATTTTAAGAACTTGGAAGACTTTACAGCCACGACAGATTTTACACACCAGCCGCCATTAGCGTCCACGGCGGTGGATTTGTTAGCGACCGGCATCGAACCAGAGACTTAAAAAACTTAGTTAAATACTAAAAACATAATTAAATTGTTTTTGCGTCTTCTATTTTAATTTATATATTTTTTTACCTTGTTAGATCCGCAAGTAAATTATATTTTTAATAAAATATGATAATAAGAATAAAATATTTTCGTCGAAATATAGAGATAATACTTATAATTGAATGAATTTTTAAATTTGAAGTCCATTGTGTCGAGCTAATTGTGTGTATTTATAAATTTGTAAAAGGAGCCGCGTACATGCCTTATTGTATAAAATGCTAAAATGTTTTCAGAGTTCATTAAACTTTGATTATCTTTTACACTTATTTGTTCTCTGCTTTCTACAAGAGACCTAAAAACAGTGTTTGTTTAGTGGTTTAAAAAAAAATAAATGACTGCTAAAATGTGTACGCTGACTTTGCTATAACATATATTTTAATGATATGCATCTATCCAAACTTGAAGAAAAATGACCATGGTGATTTAAATCACATTTTTATAAGCCTGTACAATTTTACAAGTATTTACAAGCCTGTAGAAATTTCAGTGGCTGCTTTCATTTTGTGAATTTATGTTTCTTTAAGAGCTAATCTTTATGTGTTCTCATTACTCTAAATATGTATTAGATGCATTGGGGCTTTATCTGCTTGTTTAATTGATACTTCTCTTAAATTTTGGTTTTGAACGATATTAAAGTTGTTAAACTTCGAAAACATATGAGACTATGGTCAGTATCCCTGAATAATTTTATAATTATAATACAAAAAAAAGGAAGAAATATTTATTAGCTTATGCATTAAATTTTCTTCGAAATGTATCGAATTATCTAAAAAAAATCAACTATAACGTAATGTTAAAATTTCTCTAATACAAATTAAATTGATCAGGTGTAGTTACCTAAATATACAGTATCTCATCATCTGTGTAAAGATAGAGAACTAAGTGTATAATCCTCAATTTGTTCGAAAGTTTGAGCTGTCTCGTAAGTTGTTGGACACAGTGTGAAAGACGTACGTTTTTTTTTAAAAAAAAGGTATCACAGGAAGTTTACTAATTACGAATTACCCAGAGATAAACGACTGGTAAAGGCAATTCTTCTCCTATCATAGCAAATTTAATGATGCACATGAGAATTAACAAGGCTAAGTACTTCGGCGAAGAAGATTGTATATCAGTGAGAAAATAATCATATTTTTGAGAAATTAGAGTTAAGAGATGTATAAAAAATTACATCTCTAACTTAAAAGTATTCCAGTATTTTGTCGAGTATACGGATTTTTAACTGAAAAAGAGAGGTTCCATTCTTTGCTTGCTTCTACTAAAATGTATTTATGTCACAGAAGATGGGTTTACGTTTTAGAATACCTGAGAAATATTCTGATAATAACTAGTGGTTTCATTCTTCAATTTCTAGCTTCGTTTTAATGAACTGTATTTATATGGAGAAGGTGTTTATATCATACAATATCTAAAGAATATTCCTCTTATTATATTGATACTTTCCTTAGTACTGTACAGATATGGGGAAAAAATTTATATAGAGTAGAGGGAGAGTAAGAATATTGGTTTCAATGTAGTAGCATTATTTCTAATCACACATGAGCTTCTTTTAATTTTGTCTCCTTTCGTTTGAATCACCAAGAGAAATTTCGTTTGATTGTATAGTTTGTTGATGGCCATATGTTTGTTTATTGAAATACTGAAAATTGTATGAAATCCAAAAATGGCCCCGGGTTGCTCCAATTGGTCGGCTGATCTGTACTGTCCTTCCAGTGCCCATACTAATCATAAACCGAACAGGGGAAATAAACCCTCGGCTGAGTTTGCAGGTATTGCTACGCAGCTTCTGATCTTCAGGTTTATCATGGCCGATATGCGAATGCGGAGGGGGCCAAGGTGGATTAGACGATTATGAAATCCAAAATTATATATTCTCTATGTATATGAACGGAAGGAAGGATAATAAGTAGCATTATCTCCAATTCCATCAGAGCTAACTTTTAATTTCCTCCTCTTTCAGCCACCTAGCTTCAAGTGACCATGTCGTTTATTGCTGTCCATAAGTTTGTTTTTAGAAAGGTTGAAATGTTGAGAAAATCCAAATTATTCTTTTATATATTCTCAGCATATGAGAAGGGATGAGCTAAATTGAGTATAATTGATGCAAGAGAGGTAGAGGAGGAAAAATAATGAAAAGATTGAAACACATATTTAAAGGTAAGATTTTTGATACGGAAAGCATGTAATACTGCCATCACACGGTAATAGGGAAAAGCTTATGATTCTCCTAAAGAACTTCACACTTTGAAGTGATATTTTTCTGCAACTTTGGCCCTTGGAACTTGAAGCAATATTTCCTTGTATGTAAAATGCAGGTCAATTATTGTGGGAAGTAGGAGTGATAATTGTGAAGCAAAATTTTCTGATTAAGTTCACTTTGTATGCATTTAGTCTAAAGGCTGTGAGGACACATTCCGTGTCAGCATTCTCACCCTAATGAAGGCGTTGAAACCTCGACGAATATTAGAAGGCGACAGCTGATGATACAAATTCTTGACCGAGAGAACAATAGGAAAGACTGAAAAAAGAAAGAAAATCAAAATGGGAGAGGGGGAGAAAGAGACCTCCAGAACAAATACGGGCTGTCAGAGCCAAACCATTGCTCGTAATCAGCGGCGAAAGTAAGAAATGCGGGGCAAATGTGGCCGCAGTTTTGACAGTTGTGAATAAGTGATTCTCTTTGTGGAAGTTCCGCGAGCCCACTCTGTATTCCGAGAGCAGTCTTGGGTTGGCCACGCTTTCTCCCATTCAAAAGGACAGCCCCAACTGGTTGTGTCAATGTCAGTTTCTTGTAACTGAAAGATTAAATCTAGATGGATTATTGTCCACAGGCTGATTAGCTAACTTGGGGCTGACGGGTCACTGCCTCTCCATGTTTTTCACTCTCATTTTTGGCTCTTTCTCGCCCGCTATCTCCATTCTACGGAAAAGTCCAAGAAAATCAAAAGTACAATTAATACTATAAACACATATCTGAAAACAATTCCTATGAAATACACTGATGCGAGATACTATATTTTGAAGCTAACCACTTTCAATTTATCTCTAGTCTCCTTGTCGTAGTTTTATCTTAGACTTCTGGTCTTTCGTGGAAGAACTGCTGCATATGTGTCTCTCTACAGTAGCTTCACTCCTCGGGATTTAGTCTTTGTGCAGAGTGATGTTTGATTTTCCTTAATATCTTCGTGCTTGTTTTACTAGGCTTGGGTGCATTTGATAAGATTAACTGTTACTGTTATTGAGTACAAGTTGACAGAGATGCTACTTCCAATTACATTTTTAACCTAACGTTAAAAGCTAAATGATAAGTTTAAGAAAAATAAATGCTGGAAATTATTTTAGGTATACACACGAAAGAGAAGTTCTCTCTCTATGATAGCTTGAGAGGTCTTACGATTATTTATTATCTTTCATTACTGAAATATTTTACGTTCTTTTCAAGATATTTTAAGATTTTAAAATTTTTCTATAATGCAGCTATACATATGTGTGTGTGTTTTAAGCGATTCCTTTGTAATTAACATTAAGAAGTTTCACTAATTATACACTAATATTAAAAACATGAAATACTAGATAAATTGTAGTAATTTTTACTCAGAACTTAGAGTCTTTTTTAGCTATAAATTAACAAAATCAAAATCATACATTTAAATTAGAATGTAGGCTGTCAAAAAATATAATTTTTTTTAGTTGTAAACAATCGTACTTACAGTTAGCGGAATTAGAAACAAAGTGACCAAAAGAATGTAATTGCCGAAACTTGATTATACAGTAAAAAAATCACGGCTCGCGTGCGGACGTCTAATACGTAAAATATGCCAGTATTTAGGCCTTGACTTCATTTGACTCAATTTTATGTATATACTTGTACAATTTGGGTAGACTTGTGCAATTTTGGTTTATTGCCCAAATACGAGCTCATCATAAGTGGTGAGTCTAAATAAACCGTATTATAAATCTAATAGGTACTTCATTAAGCTCACCTTTAAAGCAAGGCTGTAGCCACGCAAATTGACACCTGGAGACAATGTACTTCCTTGCAATTAGTGGAGGGGAATATAATCCTTATATCTTGTCCGGTTCTGGAAGTGTATCCCCTTGTGTGTTCTCCCCTCTCTAAATGACTCTCCTTAAAAGTACTGGATTGGACCTATTTTAGCTATTTTAATAGCTCCTTGGATATACTGCGTCTGGGCATAAACTCAATCAGTATCCGGAATCGTTTTAAAAAATGACTTCCCTATAAAGCATAAATATACATTTCCAGGGTACAGATAACCTTAGGATCACGGAACCTATAGGTCCAACGCTACCTGTACGCTAGAGATGTATATTTTGCTTTCAGTTCTGCCTCTTTGGCGCGCTTTATGCCTTTTGTTAGCTTCCCCATGTTTCAGGATAACGTTCCGTAAATAGTGTGAGGTTTTGCGGGATCCAAAGAGACCGTTCATCTTCGTGTTAAAAATGTTCCATGGGATTAAGGTTCTGGAGACTATGAGCGCCAAAATAGTGCAGCAAATTCTTGGTCACGCTCCTCGGCTACTAAACGAACCTTGTGTTCTATGGCACTGTCACATTACAAGAGACTATATCTTGGACATAAGGTTATGTCCATGAGCAGACGGACATAGTTAGCAACATGCTTCTGATACGATGCAGTGTTCAGGAAATTATCACTAGACTATAATTTCCCGAACAACCGATAATTTCCTGAACGAACCTATATCAAGGGACACAACCATCTCCCATATTCTTCTTTCAATGATAAAACATTCTTCAATAATGACAGATCCTCTATTATTGAAGAGTTATTTAGCGCACAATAAATTCTCTACATGTTTGTACATTCAATATAACTCGGAAGGGTTAATCTTATGCTATTTACTCTGTATTCCGATTCTCCCGTCAACAATGCGATAGAGGATACGTAATTTATTGCGTCATTTAACTCTTTCTCCAATCATTTAAAGTCCAGTGTTGATGATTACATGCTCATTACCCATGCAACTTCTTGTTTTGCACTGAAAAGGATGGAACCCGTACAGATAATCGGCTCTTACTGCTAGGTACAGCACTCAGTATGTTCAGAAATTTTCTTTATACTTTCTCTGTTGTACGTTGTACTGACCAGATATTTCACATAAATTGCCGCATATCACAATGAAATCCTACCTGAACTCTACAGACTCCTTTCGCCGACAAATTTTTTATGATTTAAAGACTAAGTTTGCGTTTTTGGGGTGCTCCATCATTCTCGCTACACTTGAGCAACCGTTGTTCAAGGAAATTCCAAAATGTTCTCTGTTACAGAAATAATGGAACCCGATTATCTGTTATCTGGTATATACAAGCATGCCTCGTTCTTTGTTGCTCATATTATTAATTTTCTTGTCTTACCAAATAACAGTAAAGGTGTATTACTTACCCTGAAGCTTAAAACTTCAAATGATTCTGATGTACATATTAAGATAGAAGCTTGTAAGTTGTAAAGTATTTCCCTTATTCCTAACTAAAAGATTGAGATTTTAAATAGTCTTCTGGAGGTAGAAATGTGAAATCTAGTAAATAATCTATAAACTAGTAAATTAAACAATTTATAGATGACTTGATTTGAGTCTACATCTGAACACTATTTGTACTCTAGTATCCATGCGTACAATAAATCTCGTAGTTACAGCTTATACAATAGTAAATAACACCTCATTTTTGAATTTAACTTCCAAACTCTAAAAGTAATCATGTTTTACTTGCTGTATGAATAACGCAGTCTAGGTTTCACGCAAAGAAAAGCATCTTCGAAAAACTAGTCTCTGCTAATCTCAGCAAGGGAGAATTTGCTTTTCACTCTCTAGTTTATTTAACCTGCCTTCATGTCTCATCACCATAGACTTGGTTCTTCTTCATGCATTAGAAAGAGTTGCAGGATACATTTCAAAATGTGTAACTGTTGCGACAGGAACGTGAAATTTAAGGATTGTGATCTATCTATTGATGGAAAGATAATATATGTATCTTGCAAGTATCTCTTTAAGTTCAGTGAAAACAGTTGAGAAAGGAGGAGATTTTTCAAGGATAAGTGACTGGCAATGACAAAGATATATTTGTATCACTGTCTAACACCAACATAACAAATTGATAAGATCATATGAAGTCTGAAGCTGCAGAACACAGTGGTTATAGAAATGTTTAAAAAAATCTGAAATTCATGGAATGAGATGACATTCTACGGTATTGTTTTGTGGCATCGTGTGGGATGGTATATAGGGAAAATTATTCCATGTTTTATTCAAAGATAAATAAGTAAAGATTTCAGATTTAAGTATTCTTCTAGATAAGTTGTTTTGTTTTGTTCAAAGTTAACGAGGCAAGAAGGAACTTATGCTTACTGATCATCAAAGGCATTTCGTTGTTATTACGTCATTATATTTATGATTAAACTCCCTGAATACGCGTGCTTCGCTACGGAGTACATTCAAATTAAATACAACAGTCAATGTATGCAGTTAATGCCAATATATATATATATATATATATATATATATATATATATATATATATATATATATATATATATATATATATATATATATATATATATATATATATACATATATATATATATACATATATATATATATATATACATATATATATATATACATATATATATATACACACACATATATATATATATATATATATATATATATATGATAAAGTGGCTATTATTTATGATGATGTAGGGGTTAAATATTTTGCTAATTGCATGTAGAAAACTATCTTATATAAAAGTTTAGTAAGAATTTGAATTTAGCAACATGTATGATATGTATATTTACGTTATCAAAAAGGAAGTCTTATTCTATTATGTAAATTAAGTTGATATTTGGTTGTTTGCGCAGTCTATGTTGATATGGAGAAACTATTTCAATTTAGATAGGATTTATAAACATCCTATGTTAAAAAAATACCTTAAAACCCGTGAAATAATCTGTGGAATTTAACATTATATCATAATTTAGGTAATCGTTGAAAGCATGTAAAGTTTAAAATCTTATGTTAATAGTCTACATTTTTGGATAAGATATAATATTTAGGATTAAAACTTGCAAATTTTATCTTTCAAGTCTTTATCTCTATAAAATGTTTTTAATTTTAGTAAACGTCTTAACTTATATAGTTTCAAAGTTGTTAAAATATTTTTTTTGGAAAATTGCATTTTCATTTGTTTAAGTTTAATATGTTATCTTATAAACTTGATTGCTTGCAAAAACTCCTATAAATGACATTTTAGTATTTACATTAGAAGAAAACACACGCTTTAGTTAAAGTAACATATAGGTTTTAGATTTCTCAATGTATTAAGCACGCCTTTACTTCATGGTTTCCAAGTTTTGTTTATCTGTTAAAAGCGCTTAAGGTTTAAAATACATTTAAAACTATACATAATCTATATAGGGATAATCAAATTGGCGCATACATTTTTAAGTTTCAGTTTCTAGATGGTAATTGTATAATTTAAAGTCTTCAAGTTAAGTTTAAATGGGTTTAAAGATATATCTAAATTATATTTTACTTGAAATTGATATTAGCATAAAAATTAGAGATATTTTAAATTTAACATCTGTTATGAATAATTTTATGTCTAAAAATATCCCTTGTTAACTTTCATAAAATATTTCTATAGAAGGTAATGTTCTACAGTAGTTATATATTTTCTCAACTACTAATATGTTAATATATTTTAAGTTTCTAACCCTTCAATAAAAGTTTAAATTAAAAGAAAAAAATACCCGTTTTAGCCTTTTAAAAATATTATTTAAAAGTTCTAGTATAGTTCCATTATAAATCTATATCTATGTATTAATATTTTTATTATTATATAAAACATGATAAAATATGTCTATACACAAATGCAATATCTTCTCTTGCAGATTTAATGTTAATAGACTTGTAAATACTACTTTTAATAGAATATTATTTCAAAGTTATAATAATAGGTTTTTATAGTTATTTTTACCAATTACTACTCGTGAATAAACTAGTAAGTTACTAATATATTTTTAAATTAGAATACTACTTAAAATTATAAATTCTAAAAATATACCTTGTTACCTTTGATTAAATATTTTAAAGTCCTAATCATAGGTTTTATAATTATTTTTCTTTAATGACTACTGACGTTAAAAAATGGTAAGTTAATAATATATTTTAATTTAGAATTTAATCTAAAATAAAAATTTTACAAAATTAAATTTTAAATGTAGTTGTAATTTTTACCAATAGATGGCGCCTCTCTAAAACATATTCTTACCTTTCGCAAAATTTTAAAAGTTAAAGTTAGTTTAACACTTTAACAATGGATGACGCTCCTTACATGTAATTGCCTACTTGCGCACTGTACATTCTCAACTTAATAGTTCCAGTTTTTCCCGCTAGGGGGCTGTTAGTATGTATTATTTTAAAAATAAAAAAGTTAACAATTTATATAATATACTACATAACCTTCTGTCATATTTCGCAAGTTCCCTTGCACACTGTATATTCTCAAATGAATAGTTCCAGTTTTTCCCGCTAGGGGGTGCTTAGTATGTATTATGTTAAAAATAAAAAAAAATTAAATGTTTAAATAATATACTACATAACCTTCTGTCATATTTATAAAATTCCCTTTAAAATATTCTCTCTTTATATAGCTTATAATACCTTGTAATGAGATGAATCGGTGGCCGAATGGATAAAGGCAAGGTATAGTTACTAAGTTATCAATTCGTTTTGCATTCGAACCCCGAAGAAGACAAGTCCTAAAAATATATTCCTAATAAAATTTAAATCTAGTTCTAGCTTTCAGCAACAGATGGCAGCAGTAGCATAAAACAGCTTCCTAACCTTAGATGAAATTTAGTTTCCCTTTTCAGCAATAGATGGCGCTCCGCGGAGCAACTTATCACTGCAGGGTTCACCCCAACTGAATAGTTTCAGTATTTCCCACTAGGGGCGCTAGTGGCACTGCCGTATCCTGATTGGTCCAAATCGACTACAAGGGGCACTGACGTCATCAGTAGGCTCCGCCCACTTTAAGACACACACCCTTGCACCGCATCTGGAATCCATGTGGTGCAGAAGTCTCAATTTTATACTACTGACATTCACCATCAGTGCATGGTGAATGTCGACATTTGCCAGTGTAAGTGAGAAATAAGGATATTTAGCAAATATTTCGGACATTCACCAGAGGATGTCGACATTCTCCAGATTTCGGTTTTTCACGGTACCATAAATATATATATACAGGGTGTCCAGCGAAGAAGTACCTGATTTCAAATTGAAAAATCTCGAGAACAATGATCTGTAGAAGAATGCAACAAACGGTATTGTTATCGCAAAAGCTGTAAGAATTTTATACACTTATTTTCGAAATAGTTACAAAAGATGCTAACAGAGGGCGCTGTTAGTAGCTTTTAGCAATAGAGCCACAGGCATGGATTGAACTCCATATTCCCCGGACCTGAGTCCTTGTGACTATTTTTTGTGGGGCACATTAAAAGATACTGTCTACAGGAACCATCCCATCACGCTGGGCAAGCTTCAATCGGCGATCTATGTGGCAGCTGAATCAATTTCTGTTCAGAAACTACAGGGTATGATGGCAAGTTTTATTGCGCCACCTCCATAAAGCGAATGGTGGACATTTTGAAAAGATTGTGATATAGTGATTGCAAAGACTACAAGTTTATATAAGCATGGTGATACGAGTTGTACAGCGCCATCTGTTAGCAACTTTTGTAACTATTTCGAAAATTATTGTGTAAAATTCTTACAGCTTTCACGAAAAAAATAGCGTTTGTTGCATTCTTCTACAGATCTTTGTTCTCGAGATTTTTCAATTTGAAATCAGGTACTTCTTCGCTGGACACCCTGTATACACAGGTGGTTATCAAAATAATGCAAACACCTATCAATATTAGTGGTGTTTATGAATGTGCTTAATACTCCTTAAAAAACAAGTCTGTCCACCGGTATTGTTTTATATAATATAGTGTATGCATTATTCTTCTGTCAGGTAGCAGTAATAAAGCTATGGGTATCGTGCTTTTGGGGGGAACAGCGTAAAATGTCAAACCTTGCAGACCTTGCGAAAAGGGCAAATTGTTTGAGTGCGTTTAAATTGGAGTATCTGTTATTGCAACCCCCAGGGTAATAGGTGATTTTTGAGCTAAGGTATCGAAAGTCATGATAGAATACAGAGTCCAGGGAAAAACAACTTTTGCCAAACAGAATAGTGGACGAAAGGAAGAGCTGAGTGAAAGAGACGGACGAGGTATTGAAGAGGATTATGACATGAAGAAAGAAAACAAGTGCAACCAAAATGACCGAAGAGATCAATCTGCATCTTCATGTTCCGGTATCAACCATTAGAGGTAGAAGGGAACTTCACAAACAAAACATTTACGGAAGACTAGCTATTCCCAAACCACTTGTAATAGATGCCAATACAAAATATCGTCCATAGTGGTGCCACGAGCGCAAATCCTGGTCCAGAAATATGTCGAAAAACGGCATTTGGTCCGACGAATCATTGTTCACATTGTTCCTCGCAACAGGACGTGCGTATGTCTGGAAAACACCTACACAAGCGTAAGATTTTGGATGTCTCATGCCAGCTGTCAAACATGGAGGTAGATCTATCAGGGTTTGGGAGGGCGTCTCATGGTTTTCTTCAGGCCCTATTGTAACCCTAAAAGGGAGATTAAATGGGAAGGACTATATCGAAATTTTAGCTCACTAGTCCATCCTATGGTGCAAACATTGCTTCTTGCAGGAGATGGCGTTCTCCAGGATGATAATCCCTCTATACATACAGCTAAATCTATAATATATTGGTTTGAAGAGCAAGAAAAAGTAGTCAAACATCTTATCTTGCCCTGTAACACCCCCCCTCCCCGACTATATATCATCTAACCACTGTGATCTGTATAAGGAGAAAGAGCTAGGTATGGATATCCACCACAGCATCTCTACAGGAACTTTCATGATTTTTCCCTGAAGAATGCTATAATATATTCTTAAACACTATCCATGACTTGTATAATCCAATTCCAAGGTGAATCAGGTGGTATTACATGGCAAAGGTGATCTTGCACCGTATTAATAAAGGTTTTCATGATGTTTCTTAGTGTTTCCATTTTTTGATAACCACATGTATATATATATATATATATATATATATATATATATATATATATATATATATATATATATATATATATATATATATGTCAAGAAATTAGTTGGGAACGAAATAATTAAGTTAAAATTTAAAGGGAGGCTTCGGGATAATTTATTTCGCGGCATTAAATGTCACTGCTTTCAGATTTCAGCACGCGCTTCGCGCGAAATAGGAGGGAATTTCCCCGTTTCATTAGATAACTTTGATTTGCGTCTGTGGTCGGGTGAGCTGTCTATTTTTGGAGCAAGCACGGGCTCTAAGGGTAGATAGCTCGAACGAAGCTGTTACGTAATTTCAGAGATGGAGAGGATTCTAGAATATTCCACAGGGCATGCGCGAAAGTTTTGCGCCTAAGTTTTAACAAAAGGTTTTAGCAGAGCGCGGGATAAATTCAATGACGATGGACGTGTGTTCAAGACGTCTCCAAAAAGAAAATGGCAAAAGATTGATGCTCTACTTGGATCAGTGGTTGCTAGAAGATAGTAAAATAAACTTGATCTCGTTAGAACTATGTTTGTTTATTGGATTTAGACTACCTTCCACTCGACACTAATATTTTAAGGAGGATGACTGCAATTTCCAGAAAAGGTGAGAGCAGGCAAACCACACGCCTGTCATGTATATATATATACTAGCTGTACCCGTCCCGGCGTTGCTCGGGTAATGTAATTACCAATTTTTTAGTAGCCTTAACCCTTTGTTAATAGGCATCGCTGTCATCATTTTCCTCACCACGATACATTATTTTACCCATATAAATTTAATCCTTTCTGGCACATTTTGGCAAAATTTTTGACATAGGATTACTTAAAACTTTCCACAACAGTCAGCGAGACGAAAAACGTTTTCCACAAACACACCACAAATTATATGATATTAACTAAGTGTTCGGCCAAAAAAATTACGGCATTACTAAATGCGATTTTTTAATCGATTATCACTGCAATAGTAATCGATTTCCTTTAACGACCCAATCCCTAATAGAAAACAAACGCCCCAACACATCACGTGCTTGACGTCGAAAACGACCGACGAAAACGGCTTGACGTCGTAAACCTGTTTTCCCCTCTTTACCTTCGTCCGGAAATGAAGAACGAAATCTCCAAAATGAGATTTCTCGCAAGAGTTTCCGAATCATAAAATAAAGTATTAAAAAATAACTACAATTTGTAAATTAATTTTGGTTCTGGATTTCGAAACTGTGATGTCTAGGGTCTCTGAGATAAAAATTTCGTAAAAATGTAACGACATTTACGTATCGATTCGACAATTTGGAAAAAAGGGTCGCGGCCAAAATCGCGTTTTTTTCGAAAAACGGGTGCGTACAGGCGATCGAAAAAAAATCACAATTAATCGATAAATTAAGACAGACAATTTTAATTGTGATTTCCGTATAGTGTCATCTTTCCCGTATAGGCTAGTCCGAAAAAAAAAATTCTTGGACGGATACGTTAGGATTTACGGAGCTTTTACTCGCCCGGGAGCTCCAAATCGCGACTAAATATTTAATTACGGAAAATCTAATTAAAAAATCGAAAAAAGGGCTTCGAGGTGCATAATGAGACCTCGGGGGGCATCTTCGTGTCGAATCTCAAGACTGTCCGACCTGCCGTCTTTGCGCCGTGCCGCGAGCAGACAAAAACTCGGTCACACACCCACAGACTTTGCCTTTTATATATAAAGATATACACTCAAGAGCCAAAACATTATGACCACCTGTCAATAACGAGTTGGCCCACCTTTGGCGCGCAACACAGCTTCAACCCGCCTTGGCATGGATGCCACAAGTCCTTGGTAGATGGCCGGAGACAGATTGTACCAGATGTTTAAGTAACGGTCACGCAAATCCGAGATATTGCAAGTTGGTGGTCTTTGAACTCTGAGCTGCCGTCCCATGACATCCCAAATGTGTTCTATCGGATTGAGATCCGGTGAGTTAGGCGGCAAGGACATTAAATGGAATTCAGCATCATGTTCCTGGAACCACTCCAACACAATTTTAGCCTTGTGACACGGGGCGTTGTCCTGTTGGAACATTCCATTTCCAGCTGGAAAAACAGAGGCCATGTAAGGGTGCAACTGGTCCACAATGATGTTCAAATACCCTGTAGCGTTCATGGTCTGCTCTACCACAACCACGGGTCCCAGAGACGCCCAAGAGAACGTCCCCCAAAGCATAATACCGCCACCACCGGCCTGTGTATGACCTACTGTACATTGAGGGAGCAACAGTTCGCCTGGAAGACGGCGTATCCTGACACAGCCATCGGCGTGATGAATGACAAACCGTGATTCATCTGACCAGGCAACTCTCTCCCACTGATCTATGGACCAGTCGCGATGTTCCCTGGCCCAGCGCAGGCGCAGTTGGCGATGACGCTTGGTCAGCAAAGGCACACGAGTGGGACGTTTGCTGCGTAGCCCCATATCCAACAGTGTCCGCTGAACAGTGTGCTGCGATACTATTCTACTTGGCCCTGCATTGTATTGGGCTGTCAGCTGAGCCACTATCTGGCTCCGGTTTTGCTTCTCCATGCGAGACAGTCTCCGACGACCTTTTTCTTTGATAGCGTGTGGACGTCCAACACCATGTCGTCAACTGCTGGTTTCACCGTCATTCATCCACTTTGCATAAGTACTAACAACTGTAGGTTGCGAACAACCCACGAGTCGTGCAGTTTCGGAAATACTTGTTCCGAGCCTTCGAGCCATTACAATCTGCCCTCTATCAAAGTCGCCTCTATCAAAGTCGCTTTCCCATCACACACAGAAGTAAGTGAAAGAATGATTCTTCAGACTCTCCAGCAGCAGTTAAATACCACTTCCACCTGATCACGTGCCTTCCACGTCATCCAGGCGAATTCATTGCAAAATGTATTGGTGGTCATAATGTTTTGGCTCTTGAGTGTGTATATATATATATATATATATATATATATATATGTGTGTGTGTGTGTGTGTGTGTGTGTGTAAAATCGTAAAAGATATTTTTATAGACAAAATAATTTAGAAGAAAATATTGAAATTAAATACAACGGTCAATGTATGCAATTAATTTGCATGTTTTATATCCATAAAACATACTACTTTGAATTAATTCTTAAAAATTTCATCTCAATTACTCTAGTGGTTAAGTTTTTTCTTTTACCGTATTTCAATATTTTTTTGTCAATTTATTTCGTTGTTATGCACGGGAAGCAAAATTAATTTAAAGTGTCACAAAAAGAAAAGAAACCACGTGATCAGCATTTAATAAATTAAATTCTAAAAATTAATCTTTAAAAATTCATCAAAAATCAGAAAAAGGAGGTAAAGATTCGAATACGATTTCATTTTAAAGGAATTTTTATGATCTTTCTTCTGATATAAATTTTATAACCCTCAAATTATTATTTTAAAAGCAAACTCAAAAACAGTTACAAAAGAGCTTAAAAATTTTATTTTAAAAAAATCTAAGAAGAATTTTTCAAAAATCTTTCTAATTGCACCCCTACACTATAAGAAGAATCGCCAAGAAAAATTTTTAGTCCTTTAGGTTCAGCGGTTTGGACTGTGCGTTATCTGTCAGTCAGTCACTGAACTATTATAAATACACACACACACACACACACACACACACACACACACACACACACACACACATATATATATATATATATACTGTAGTAACTGAAATATGGAAACTCCAGTCAGCCGTCAAAGATTCTGTGCGCATATCAATAGACAGGTCCATAGTTTATGTTTGGTATACGTCTTAAAGAGGCAGATTTAGTCTGAAAAATGAGATAATTCTCTCTCTCTCTCTCTATTTTTCGTATGCCTCTTGCAGGGTTAGAAAGGTGTGGTTCTGGTTTTAACACTTACTGTTGGGAACCACAAGGGTCGGAGTTCGACTTTTGGCCAGTTCCACCACTACTTAGTCAGGGCATCCCCAGGGGCGATAGCTGGGGGTGGAGGTGGCTCATACCCCCTCCCAACCCTACAAACCCCACGGAGGGAGTTTCCGGCCTTCAGATTTTATCATGCTCATAACCTGCGTAAGCACGAGAGCATACATTCGCGCTTGTCGGGACTCGCACCGAGCTTCCTCAGTAGCGAATCTCGACGCGATGTCCACTAGGATGCTCTGGGCCTATTAGATTTTTCTCCTATGACGCAAAGCTTCATGTAATACAGGTATTTTATAGAACATATCGAATATTTTAGCAAAGTATCCTGGTGTGTTTCCAGTTGTCTGGTGCATACCTGTTTGCCCACTGATAGTCATGAAGCAGTAAGCTAGCTAAAATTCCCGAGTCTGGATAGATATCTTGGGATAGAGTTATAAAAAGTTCCTATTTACTACTCGTGTCCTTTTATGAAGAAAATGAAGAAAACTCGAAGTTCCCAAAAGTGTGCCAACACCCTTATAAAAATTGAAAGCTATTTTAAGTTTCCGCTTTACTTTCTTAGTAGTCTAGACTAAATTCAGGATCGGATAAAAAAAAAACTACCCCTTATGTCTTTACATCTCTGGCAAAACTTTGTCTTCACCATAACATAACTACCAAAGGTGCAAAGTCTTAAAGTCACGCTTCTTATTAAGTAGTTGCATGTGGATATGTTCTCTACCAAGTGAATAAAAGTTATGCAAAAGAAACCCCCAAAAATCTTGTCTAATTTTGTCATGTTTTTACAAAATAAAGCTTAGTTTTATTTTAGAATTAAGTTAATCAATGTTGTGATGACATGGTAATCTTAAGAATATATCTTAAATTAATTTTTCAATGACTTTTCCCCGAGATTTTAAGAATTTTTTTTTCAAAAAGTATAACTAGTTTCAAAGCGTGGGAAACACGAGGAAAACATTTACGAGTATTGATTAAAGATTCTTGAATAATGATTAAAGTAGAAAAGTTTGACTGTGCCATAGCACTCATCAATGAGTTTTACAGAAAATATTTCCAACATCGCTAAACGTCATTATATACATCATTATCTATCTGTTAAAAGGACCCCCTTTTCCTATCAAGAATTCTAATTAAATATTAATAATGCACTTCAATGGGAAAAAGAAATATTTTGTTACAATATCTAACTGTCGTTAAATATTGTAACAAAAGTCAGGCTTTGTAAAGAGCCTGACTACAATAGTCAAGCATCTATAAGTCAATAGATGCACAGGTTATTGTGACACATAGCCTTTCGTTTTCGCATATCTACATATTTCAGCGATAAAAATTGTAGGTGAGTATTTTATAGCACTTGCTTGAACTGAGATTTGGCAATCGAAAGCTGCTTCGAAAAGAGCCCTGAATTTGGAAACAAGGAAACCTTGTGTTCTATATCATTTATCAATGAAGGTGTGACGTAAAATCTCCCTGAGCTCTTCCTATGAGTATGGTATATCAAAAAACTTATAACCATTATCTTTAATTTTATAAACAAGGTCCAATTATATTTTATTATCTATATGAACAGTTCACAGATAACAACGATTTTGTGCAACTTGTTGCAAATGATTTAGAGCTTTTATTTTGCAGTAGCCTTTCGAGTGCTTAAAAGTCTTCCTTAGAAAGCGGATGTTGCGTCAAAAAGAGCGGATTGGAGAAGCTTGAGTTATCTTTAACCGAACTCATTTGTTATCAATTACGGTCATTTGTTGAGGGAGCACGCAAACTTTTGCGATCAAGATTTCTTTTGAAAACTCAGTCACGCTGCTGTTTCCGCGGACCCTCAAATCCACTCTCTCGTTAACACGTTTTTCATTAGGGAGACTTCACGGACATCGTTTCTCCGTCTATTGTTCGGAAGCGTGTCCCAGTCTGATCGACTTTTTATTACGCACATTTCTACAATACCCAACGCTAAAGTTGTAGCGTCACGAAGAGCACCGGGACAAAGGATCATCCATTTGCGATTCCATTTTCGCTGCTCAGGACATCATTTGGGAGCATGCCCACGATGAGCTCCAAACTGCATGCACTTATCTGCTTAATTTCGGGTACCAGACCTTTAATCTTCTGGAATTTTAATCGAGAAGGCGGGGATGTATCGAGAATTATTAACCTCGGACACTTGCCGACTTCATGCTGACATCCGATCAGGGTTATTCAGCTTTTTTTTGACTAAATATGATTTGATTTTGCTCTTTACAAAGCCTGAACTCGCTGCAGATGAAGAGAGGGAAAAATACGTGTTGGTAGTCGGCAGACTTTTTGCATCGCTTGGTGAAACAGAGCGCCTAAAACCTCTGATATCAAATCGTGTAACTAGACATACAATATATATCTTCCCCATAAATACAAATTCATTCTTCTACATTTTAAGAGATCTTTTTTATCTGTCCGTCGGAGATTCATGCGCACTCTTTAAGCATTTTCTGTATTTTCATAGTCTGACTGATTTGTTATTAAACCTTGAAAAAACAAGGTAAAGGGGCCTAGATTTTTCTCGGGAGAAAAAAAAAGAAAAGAAAATGTCTTTACCCTTTCAACTTTTTTTAAAGTGCATTTTGATGCAGAAATGATTAAAATTTCTAGAGACGTTTACATCCACGTTAAAATACGCTGGAAAAACATAATACTCTTGGCATTTCCAAGCAGTTTACTCTTAGAAATGATTTAAAATGGCAGAGTTCTCAAAGTAATTCCTATTTTGGGTTCGCGTGACACTGAAGCGTTTTAAGGTGCCTTCCACCTCTGTCCCTATTTATAGTCAACTCTAAATTGCTTTCGTATTTTTTAAGTTTTTTCTAGTAAAGGTAAATGAATAAATCCCCCTCTCTGCCATACAACAAAGATTTCCAAATTCCTTTCTTGTGTAAAATGGGTATTTTCTTTATGATTAGAAGTCACCGTGATTATGAAAATAAATTGTAATTTGTACAAGAATTAGAGAATTCATAAAAAAGTCTCTATGATTTAATTAATCATAGAGACAACTCCGCAGCGCTTGATTAGTAATATAATCAGTATTATAGCTGGATGTGGTGTGCATAAATCTCCGGAAAAATCGATATGTCAACAGTGTTAAGTGGAGCTGTACATCCCAAATACAATATTAGCGACGGTATAAAACTAAAATTTCGTAATCCCATTTACATTCTAATC
Source organism: Dolomedes plantarius (assembly GCA_907164885.2). NCBI lineage: Eukaryota > Metazoa > Arthropoda > Arachnida > Araneae > Dolomedidae > Dolomedes > Dolomedes plantarius. Next base: position 56,307,398 of record OU015494.1, on the reverse strand, counting down.
TCAGATTGTGAAACGAAGAAACTACACACCTTAGACAAAGTAGGTAGGATGACTTTCGCACGGGGCGAGCTACCAATATCAGAAGGTGTGTTTTTCCCAAGTGGTAGAAGACGTCGGCAATCTTCGGAACCAAACAAGCCATCGAGGAACTATAACTAGCAATTAGAAAAGCTTAGCTCCTAGGGCAGATATTAATTTCGGGAGACAGAAATTAGGATATTTGAACTTAACATTAACTATTAAGTAGCGAGAACTTCAGTAAGAGATTCTTCAGATGCAAAGTACACTTGGTAATAAGTGTTCTCCAAGTTTATTCATAAGTTCAAGTCGAGTCATAAAATCTAGTTTGTTACAGAGTCTAATGTGTGACTTCGATCACTATACATCTACCATCTGTTAAATTAAGAAAAAATAAGTGATTTTTAAAAAGCTCAAACAAATTTACATATTTGGAGAAAGTTTAGGAAAACTCAGATCTATTTTTCCTAAATTTACTTGGGGAATATAGTTTATGAGTTATTGATTTATATTAGAGATTTTTTTTCTTTATACCTTACTTTTACGTTGATGTAGGTTTTTGAAATCAAAGATAATTTCTCTATTAGATTTTAAATTTCATCCTTTGCACCTACTTCAGGGTTTTGTTATTCTGTCGGATTCACCCTTTCTCAACTTACAATGTCTACGGACATCTTTTTATACTTCAGGATTAATACAGGCCATGTATCAAGATTTCACTCCTAAACCTTGGGATAGCATTCAAACACACACTTAATATGAGTGTAAGTAAAATCCATGCACAGTTTGTTTTCCTTTAGTCCCATAAGAGAAGACAGAGAGTTTTAGCATGTCACGAAATGGTTAAGTTGAGGGATAATTCTTCATGTTGCACATCGCAAAAAGGATATTCGAAAGGTTTCTTGTTTGATTTGTTGATTTTGAGCACTATAGCCACCCTTTATTATACGATGATTTTCGAAAAGAATAGAACAAATGATGTTCAGGAATTTTTTAAAAATCTTTTTAAAAGTGCCTTTATTTGGATTTTTTTTAAACTATAGTAGGGTATCCATCTCTGCCAGCATTAGAATGCACTCTCTTCATGCATTATATATCTTCGACACTGCCAGCACAACATGTATTATGTTAACTATACAGCTGCCTCTCTTACTGATAACGACGCTGATCGTGAGCTGATAGGTGAATAATTAACACTACTGAATATGGGAAATTTTGTGTTGCAGTTACTTTTAACAGTAGTATCCAGAGTTTTGGTTTTGAATAACTCTAAGATGGATGCTAACACCTTTTCTCTTCCAGGTAATCGTTGTTGAGAAGGTAACCGCAAGTAGTTCACCCCTTCCATTAGATGGTATGTATTTCTTATACATGACGCCCTTCCTCTAGATATTGAACGTATTCATCTGTTCGTTGTTCTCAAAGTTCAGTCATTACGATTTAGATCATTATAAAAGTTCATTACTTTACTTTAGCAATATTAATAAATTCTTTATACAACAGCCACTAATGATCCTTAATGTATTTTTGCATCTTTTAATTACTAAATCACGCCACTTTCTTTCATTGTGAAGTAAAAAAATTCAGTTTGAAACATCCCACATTAGTTGATACATAATGTTTACAATGGTGCTTCAAAACTTCATGCGTGTGTGCTTTATACACTGCGACATGATATATAATTGATATACTCAGTTACATGAGCTATTCATGAAGTGTTTCTTTTGATTTAATGCATGCTCAACAGTACTGTCTTGTAACTTATTCGTTTAATCAGTTCTGCTATTGTTTTTAAACATATTTGTCTAAAAAATCAAAAAGAGTAATGACTGATGCTAAAAATCGATTAACAAAATAATCAGAGGAACAAGCAATACTTACCATCAAATATCCTGCTTTCGCATTTCAAAATCAACTTATTCGTAGAATCAGTTCCTCTATGTTTTAAAACTCATTGGTCTAAAAACCAAAAAGAATAATACCTGATGCTAAAAAACGATAAAAGAATAATTTCAGAGGAACAAGCTATACTTACCTTCAAAGATCCTGCTTTCTTCTTTCAAATTCATAAAAAAAATTACTTACCTATACGTGGGTCACGATTGTAAACATTTAAGTTCATTTACTTTTTTTAACATATGAGAGAACTATATTAAATATTCAGAGTATGCGGGTAATTCGATCAATTATAGGTGTGTGTGTTTGTCTGTATGTATGTATGTTTTTTTTTGGGGGGGGGGGGGGGAATCTTAAATTTACTATAAAGGTTCAATTTTTAATGAACTAGGCGAGGATTCAAAGAAATCTATATAAATTATCATTTTTTTCAATACGGTAGGCACTTATCTTGAAGACAATTGTCCGTACACAGCGTGATATTTGTTGTCTACACTGTAATGGGAGCACCCTGTAAATAAACACTATAAGTAAATAGGAGGCAAGGTTGTTTCCTATAAGGGGACAACACAGGAACTTCCATGCTTTAACCGGAATCCGAACTCACCCCAAGTGGTGGAAGCTTGCGACTCTAAACACCATATAATATGAGAGGCTGTTAACTGTTATTACAATTGTAGAACGAGTAGCTAAACATTTCAAAACTGGTTTAGGTTTGTAAGTAAGCGTTAGAAGTGTAAAGTTATGTCACCTATAAACACTTCTATACAAAATTAAACATTTGCCCTTATTTTTTCCCTTATTGAAAATGACTTATAAGATCTAAAAAGTCTTTTTCTGAAGCCTCTTTCAGTGACAATTTGTTAAAATTGGCACCCTAAATGACTATTTTGGGGTGTATAGCTGCAAGTTATTATCACGACAATTCCAGTAATGTAAGGGTCAGAGCATTTAACTCCTCACCCGTCAAATATAAATCCTGAATTAGGTTTCTAGATCGGTTCCGTCATTTTCAATAAGGGAAAAAATTAAGAGCAAATGTTTCATTTTCTAAAAAGGGACCGAGAAAACGAGATACGAATGAGAAGATACAAAAAATAATCTTTACCACCTCCCTATATTTAACCAAGGGGGAGGGGGGAGAATGTAAGGTACAAATTAAAAACACTTTAGACGTGGTGGCCTAGAGGTTATCGAGACTATCTAGTGCTTCTATTTCGCCTCCATTTGGCCTGTGAATTGCCTTTAAACATAAAAAAATTATGGAAATCAGAGTACTATGCTGAAATATCTAACTGCAAGCTTGAATGAAATTTTGACAATCGAAAGAAATATACCAGGAATTCTTTCTCAAAAGTCTCTGTATAAAATTATTCAGTTTTACCTATAATTGCAATTATCTTCTTACGACAAAAAAGTCTGGGTATCTTGAACCTGAGTTTTTGAAGAACGAGTTCTTCAATACATCTTGATAAACACTTCAGAGGTGTTTATCAAAAGATGAACACACGTTCAAATTTCAATTTCCGATGTTGAAATTTGAACGTGTGTTCATCTGAAGTTATCTTTTCCCTCATCCACATTATAGGGATTATTAGACTGAGGCTCGCATATACTCATATTTTGTTTCTTATTATCTATTATGCTTTATAGAAGAATATTAGCACACAATTCTCATATTTTAATAACAATAGAAGTCTTTAAATAAAAATGATTAACAAAGGTAGGTATTAATTTAACAAATATAATATTAATTTTAAAGACTTTATCTCCGAAAGCCAGAAATGAAAAGAATTTTTTTAACCTTTTCTAGCTATGTTCGCGAATCCAGTAAATTATTGAATTTTTGGATTGTTTTTATTTTTCCTTTCTTTATATGCCTTCACAATCATATCATTTTATTTGTAGATTTTGATAAAATGGAGCATATGATCAATCTTTTAGGAAACCCTTTGGAAAGAATATAATGTTATCTTTATATTGCCGTGCAGGGATTTACATACAGAAATTGACTGTGTGTGTGTATAGACAGACATATATTAATTTATCTGTTAAAACACTGTTCCGAAAATCTGATTTTACGCCTTAATATTTAATACCACACTACCAGCCATAATTAAGGTTTTTTATAAACTTGCCCTTCAGTTTAAGTTATATATTTGCTTATCCATTTGTTTTATTCCTCAATAAAATGGTTTTGAAAGGTATGGTCTTGGAGTAAAACTCAAAACTACAGTTTTATCTTAGGCTTTGAATAAATGTTTGTTTTATCAGTTTTGTTTGAAACTAGATGTTGAAAATCTAACTGCGGACCTGAGTTTGGTAATATTTAGTGTTATAACATTTTCAAACGATAGAGTTAATGAAAAAGTTCCGCGTTTCATTAGTTCAGGAATGACACGTTTCGATTCTTAATTGCAGAAATCTTTTGTTTAAATTATTTTGTCGGAGAGGACATGAAAATGCGGTGTTTTCATAGGATCTGTGAATACTATTTGTTTATAACATGTTAGAAGATTGACACCAAATAGTACTTTGTAATTCATAATGTTTCATGATATCATGATTTTACTTGAACAATGGTAGAAAAACTGGATTGAAAATCATTTTTATTCTCATGATCTACATTTTCAAGAAAATTATGATGGAGCAACTGGTGAGTTTTTACATTTACTATACGAAAGTTTTCAGTTTTTTTACAACAAAAATTTTCTCTCACTTGCACTTACTCTGAGTCCATGTAATCATTTAGTTTTTTCATCAGATATCATTGTCTTTTCTTACCTAAAAGGAGAATATCCAATAATTTATCTAAAATGTACTTACATGCGAAAGGAACCACTATAATGTTTCACATGATATACGATGGTTTATGTGTGCAAATTGCTGAACTCACCTTTAATGCTTTTGTTAATCTAAATTACATAAGATCAATTTTAAATGAAATACATTCTGACAACTACTTTATTTTTCTCAACAATTTAATGCAAGATCTTCAGCAATTATATAAACAACCTTATTTGTTTCATGAGTTTAAAAAACTCTAAATAAAGTAAAAATTCTTTTAAATTGAATAAGCGTTATAAGATTACTGTACAACAGTAATTAAATGATGAAAGACTTTTGGCATTTGCTGATATCAGCTACTTTGAAGTAAGTAGTAATGTTTTGAAAGTTTTGAGTAAACATTATTCTGTAAGCTCAGTTTGGACATGATGAGAACTAGGCACTGTTAAATATAAAAAATAGCTTTCCAGTCATTTGTACATGTTTCTGAGATGAAAGATTTCATTTCGCTCAGTTCTTAATTGTAAAAAGATGCAATGTTAAACCATCTAAGTAAATTTAACAGTTTGACTTTGTTTACATTGCTTATAAATAAAGGAAGAGAAAATATTCATATATGCATGCACGCTAGATTTTTTTTTTTTTTTTGAAAAGGGAATTTTGTAACTTAGTTTAAGGCACTTTTACAAAAACTCTTCAGATACCTCAGTATGCAAATAAGTAAAAGTCTGAGATCACAATAGCAGTTTTTCTATTTCCTTTTTCCTCTTTTCTTAAAAAAAAACTGGCTCTGATTAATAGTGTTAATGATGAGTAAATAGTTTTCAACATATCTTGGGAACTAGATAACGTATTTTCTAGATAACGCCTGAAAGGGTTTCAAACATTTTTTTACACTTTCTTCCCTTTTGTATCACACTTTTATGCTACACAAGCTGACTGCTTCAGATATATGCATTGTATGTAACACGCAATCACTCTTCACTCTTATTTTTCAAGCCTAAAAAAGGACTAATGTTTCAAAATATCCATTTAGGCTCCATCCTTAGTAAGCGGATATTTCTGAAGAAATTTCTACTTCATCATCTTGGGCACAGTGTTAGTCCAGACATTGGTGACGACGATGGAATACAATAGGGCTGGATGAGAGTAGATCCCGGAATTTTCGCATATGCTCCTACTCCACCAACGATGGGTGCAAAGAATGCATTCGTGACGGGCAATCCGGCATGTTGCAGTTGCAAATGAGAGGGATAAGGTCTAGAAGCCATACGTAGTTTCTCTATTTCGGCTTCCTTGAGACGTTTCTCTTTAGCTCGCCGGTTCTGGAACCAGATTTTGACTTGTGTCTCGGTGAGGCTGAGGGAAGATGAGAATTCGGCTCTCTCGGCAATCGAGAGGTACTGCTTCGATCGGAATTTGCGCTCCAGGGCCAGCAGTTGCTGCGTCGTGAAGGGAGTGCGCGGTTTTCGGTTGCTCTTGTGGCGCCGCAAGTGACAAGTTAGCGGTCCAGGTTTCGGAGAAGTTCCTTCAGCTCCTGAAAGATCAAAATTAAGGCTAGGAAAAGAGGTAGTAGGAAGGCACAATGAATTCAGTTGGTATTAAAGGAGAAAGCCGAGCATATCATATAAACAAACACACACACACACACATATATATATATTGGGATTCATTTAACAATGGATGTATTTCAAACAATGCCTTACGACTAAGTAACTTATCATGGCAAGGTCTATCAATGGGAATCAAATGAATATAAATTAAAAATGTTCTTTAAGTTCTTTTTTTCTTGCATGCATTTTAAGAATAATGTCCTTCTGGAAGAAAGTCTTAAGGATAAAAATTTTTAGAGATTTTTTTTTTCGAAGAGAATAACTCCAGAATATATATATTTTTATTACATCTTGGTTTTGGGATTTTAGCCTGAAAAGATTTTTTAAAAATTTTTTTAATAAAACATTAAATCTGAAATTGGAGTCTTTTCATTCAAAAGCTTGTTTGAAAAGTACAGTTAGAGAGAGAACAATAACTTTCATTTATGAAGTAAAATTACAGAAGTAGCACCAAAAAAGTGGGAAAAGGGCTTAAAGTATAAACATTCCTTTATTTAAGCAATTTAAAAGTCAAACAAATATCAACATAAAACTAGCAGTATAGATATGAGAAGATTATACGAAAGAAAATGATATCTATTTTGATCATAATAGCAAAATAATACTAAGTTCATATTAATATTGGAAACGTCCACTAATGTAAAGTAATTCTATTACTTTCCACCTATTTAAAATCCGAGGGTCAAGTCAAAATTTTGGATAATGAGAAGTTTTAAGTATAATGACATTTTTTTTTTGGGGGGGGGAGGGGGAGAAGTGAACATCCATCCAGATCATACTTTGACCTGTTTTTATAATACCAGTGAACTATGAGACAAAATCTGAAAACAGTGAGTCCTGAGCTATGCAAACCATCGTTAAACGATAGTCTAAGTGAAAGTAAACAAATATTTTGTTTTAAGTTTTACTTGAGTAAACAAATATTTTGTTTTAAGTTTTTCTTGAGAAAATACATTTTAAAACAACTTGATAAATTATGAATATATCTCTGACGATGGGAATATAGCTCACATAATTAGTCTTAGAGTAAATAAAAAGATTTGTGTTTCATATTAGATAAAAAAATATTTGGAATAGGATTCAATAGGGTTAAGCGGCAATTTTTTTTTCATATCTTTCAAAATCCGTCTATGAATGCTCATAGAGATGAATCATATTATTTCATACATGAATTGTTGCTTTTAACATTTCTTTATATTAATTCTTCCGTTGACTTTTTTTAAGCCTCTTAAAGTTTATCACGACTATCTACTGATTTAATGTATTGTCATTATGATATACGTTTGAAAATTAAATTATATTAACTTTAATGTTTTCATAATATATTATTTTGTTATAAAAGTCTGTATAAAAATAACAAGTTAACTGATAGGCTACTAAAATGTCTTTCACTTATTTTAGAATATTTAAGACGTTTTAGAGAAATTTCGAGGGTTACTACCAGAGTCAGTTTAGGGAATATTTTTATTTGTATTTAAAAGTATTAAAAATAATGAATGCATCCTTACGTTTATAAATTCTATCAAGGTGTTCAAAATAGGATAATATAAATAAATAAAACTGCTAAAAATATGCCTGCATTCTTCAAAATATTTTTTAGCTTAAAAACGAATTATTTATTTGAAATATGTATTACCAGAAAATTTCATACCAAAGTTTTAAAAACAATATAACAACTTATATACTATATAGAATGAACGATCTTAAATAATTTAGAATCTTAGTAAATTTGGGAATTTTAACTTTTGGAATTATATCAAAATGGATAATCGGCAACAACATTCGCGAAATTCCTTGTCAGTCCTTGTTTAATAGCGAAATATACAATTCTCTTGGAACAGTTTCCTTCAATTTCTAAAAATTTTCGTTTGAGAAACTAATTATTTTAAAGTTTTATAAAACTATTATTTTCAAACTGAAGTACTGCAACAACATCAATAATTTTTCTTCGTTTAATATAACGACCAATTTCATATGTGTTAAAATTTTGTGAATAAATAATCTTTATACTGGTAAAGCATTATATTTCGCTCCTTACTAAAAGTGAGGAAAAGATAAACGAAGTCTGAAATTATGTCCTCAATTGAAAAAGATTATTTAAGTATTAATTTTTTTTCCAAACGAAAAAAATATTCTATGAGTTTATTTTTACCTTCGTTATTGCTTTTGTCATTTATTACGATAGTTTTTTTTTAAAATCCTAAGTAGTTCCGATTAGAAATTCGCCTGTTCCTGCTTTGTGTATATATATATATATATATATATATATATAAATATATATATATATATATATATATATATATATATATATATATAATATATATATATAATATATATATATATATATATAATATATATATATATATATATATATATATATATATATATATAATATATATATATATATATATATAATATATATATATAAAAAAAAATATATATATATATATACCGGGTGGTTATAATTAAACTTCCCCTATAAACGGCATCCTACAGCGCAAACGGGTGAACGGAATGCAACGAAATTTTGTATATGGGCTATACACCAGATGCAATCGCTGAATTTCGAAAAAAATATTAGTTCCAAAATGTTAACCAGACGGCGCATTTTCGGGAAAAACATGAAATTTAACACAATAAACGACCAAAACGGAATACAGAAACAATATTAACATTTATTGACTAGTTTCTGATCACCTTGTCATCGAACCACATTAAGAAACAAAAACAGTTCAGTTTGCAGAAACAAGAACAGATTAGGATGAAATTGCACAAGAGGAGCAGTTGTTAATCGTGTCCAGGACGATGTAGGGAAAGCTGCTCCAAGTGACCACCTTCATTCACCTGCAAAATTTCAAGTCGATGGACAGTGTGTTCAACAGCAGATCGTAACTGATCAGTTGTAAGGCTTCGCACATGAAGCGTTATGGAGTTCTTTAAGTCATTCAATGTCGCAACACCTCCACGATACACCAGACTTTTTAAATAGCCCCATAACCAGAAATTGCACGGAGTTAGATCCGGCGAACGTGGTCCTGTTGTGCAATTTCGTCCTAATCTGTTCTTGTTTCTGCAAACTGAACTGCTTTTGTTTCTCCTTTACCTTTACTTAATGTGGTTCGATGACAAGATGATCAGAAACTAGTCAATAAATGTTAATATTGTTTCTGTATTCCGTTTCGGTCGTTTATTGTGTTAAATTTCATGTTTTTCCAGAAAAGGCGTCCTCTGGTGGACATTTTGGAACTATTTTTTTTTCGAAATTCCGTGAGCGCATCTCGTGTATAGCCCATATACAAAATTTCGTTGCATTCCGTTCATATATATATATATTTATATATATATATATATATATATATATATATATATATATATATATATATATATATATATATATATATACACAGAGGATATTCACACATTTTTTAGACGATGTATATTGGACCATTGTATTCACAAAACTAAATTACATAAAATTCTTGTGTTTTAAATGTTCTATTTGACATCCCTTATTCTGAACTATCTTTCGACACCGGAATTTCCAGGATAATAATGCCTTTTGAAGTGTCAGAAGAGGTATTCTATCCCATTCCTCCTGAACAGCTTTCCAGAGTCCTGTAAGGGTTTTGGGACGACGTTTGGATAATGCAGATTTTAAAAGTCCGAAAGCACAAAAATCCATAGGTGATACATCGGGAGATTTAGTAGGGATATCAGTGAAGGGTATGGCCTTGATACCAGTTTTTTGTTCCATTTCTTTTAGGAAATTTACAGTGGATTTTGATGTGTGACTGCTAGGTTTGTCCTGATGGAGTCTCACAGATTGATGGCACTGTGGGTAAAGCGATGGTATTTCATTCAGAAAAATTGGCAATAAAATATGTTCCTGATAGTATTTGGAGTTAATCTTGACATTTTTTTCCACTCTCTTTATTTTTAACTTGCCATTATAAGAAAAACCAGCAACAATCATGAATCCCTTCGAAAAACTTTCTTTCGATTCTTTGAACCATGTACTTAAATTTTTTCTCCCCTTTTATGATAATAAATGGCTCTTTTTTTGTTGGAATCATTTAAATACACCCATGATTCATCTATTGTGACAATTGTTTTCCATTTTTCTTTGGCTAAGTGTTTCTCATATAGAATTCTGCAGCGTGTCCTGCGTTCAGCGATATGATTTGGAAGAAGACGATGCACATTGCGTTTTTTCGCTTTCTTAAGATTTAAATCAGCGTTTATCATTTTGTTTACAATGGACACCGAGCATTTTAATGATTTTGCAACTGTCCTTTAACTAGAGGGATTTTCTTTTAACATTAAACAACGTACCTTTGCAATAGTCAAAGATGTCAGTTTTTTCCTTGGATACTTGTTTGGAATTTTTGTCCCACTTGAGGCTCCAATTTGACGTTTTTTTTTTCTTTCTTGTTGACGATATTACCTATTGACGGTTTAGATATCACAAAACCATGACTCTCAGATCGTTTTTGGATAACGGAGTATGCATATTTCTCTTAGGAAAGAGCATAAATGTAGCTTTCGAACCACTGCTTTGTTAAAAACGCCATTTTGAATAAAAACAAAACTTTCAAGTCGTAGACGATAATTTTGACTTTTAAAAACATAGTACGTTTGCAATTATTTCTTTTGCAGCAAACGATTTTTTATTACCGCTTACCAAAATCATCTAAAAAATGTGCGAACAGCCTCTGTATATATATATATCTTATATATATATTTCTTCTGTCCGTGTGTATGTAACTGAACTCCTCCTAAACGACTGGACTGATTTTTATGAAATTTTGTGTGTGCAATTTAGTTGATTCGAGAATGGTTTAGATTCACAATTTGATCCGATAGAATATGTTTTTATATTTTTAATTAATTAATAAAAAACCAACAATTTATAAGGGGATGCGTCCGGTAAATGAAAGCTGTTACAGTTTGTGAAATCACCCCTCTAGATAATGGCGTCCACGTTAGGTTTAGTTAGCAAACGGCGAGCGAAAAAATAAAAATAAATAAAATCAAACAGTTTCAAGTCACATATTAAACCAGAATAATAAATGAAAATAATAATCTTTCAAGTCAGATTTTATACTCTAAAATGGATCAGATCCAACGGCATATTAATACTCTCGACACGCGATGGAAAATTCGAATCAACCACGTTAAGTGACACGAGATCTTTTTTAATCGCTACTGCAATCCTCCTCGCCTATATCTTTGTGTCAATCGAAGAGCTAACGACTAAGCTTCTATCCCGCTAACTTATTTCTGACTAAAAACTCCTCTGACATGTATAATCACCAGCTCACGACAACTTTCCAATAGCCAATATGTTTCACTTTACCCAATAGAACACCGTGTCTTCGTGGGGCATTCGGAAGGTCGCCAAAATGGGAAGTACCATGCGTTCGAATCCGGGATTCGAATGTGTTAATTTTGCTAGACCTGTTATTTCAGCCTTTTTTTTAAAAGGCTTTTTTTATTTCAGCTTTTATTTTATTATTTTTTAATTATTATTTTATTTTCTTTTATTATTTTTTTATTTTAATTTTTTAAAATTATTATTTCTATTTATTTTTATTTTTTCAGCTTTTTTATGATGAAATACCGAATATAGCTGAAATCTGAGGAGTTTATTATACATTTATACATTTTTCATTGGGTTTTCATATTATTTATATGTATAACATTTCGTATGCTTTTTTTTCTATGTTATTTTTACTGCGTTTAGTTTTTTAATGGATTTTTGTAGGTTTATTATAAATTTATATATTTTATGTTTTACTTTTCAGGATTTTTTGCTCCAATGATAAAGGCTAAATCTTTTCTATGTTACATATACTGTGTTTAGTTTTTAAATTGATTTTGGTTAACAAACATTCGACAATTTGACATTTTTACTTTTCAGCTTTACTTTTCAAAATTCTTTACTTTCCTAAAGATAATTTGTCATTTTTCCTTTTCAACTTTTAGTGGTTTATTATAAATGCATATATTTTATATTTTACTTTTCAGGGTTTTTTTGCTCCAATGATGAAAAGTTAAATCTATCTGAATTCTGAGGAAATTATTGTAAATTTATGGTTTTTTATATTGGGTTTTCTTTTTATTCATGCGTATAACATTTCACAGGCCTTTTTTTTATGTTATTTATACTGTGTTTAGTTTTAAAATTGATTTTGGTTAACAAACATTCTTAAAATCCCGGGCAACGCCGGATAAATTATCACCTGTGTAGGTTGATAATTTATAAATCTTAAAACTGTTCCCACGTGTATAAATACCGATCCACAAGAACTTTCCAATATTTTTAATTAATAAATAACCAAAAATTTTTGAAGAATGATACTTTCGATTCACAGACGTGCAATAGATGGCGCCACTATTTTAAACTTTTAGTATTCCAACCCATCTGAAAATACGCACTTCGCTACGGAGTCCATTCAAATTAAATACAACGTCAATGCATGCAATTAATTCCAATATATATATATATATATATACATAATAAATACGACGATCAATGTATACAAATAATGTAAAAAAAACCAAAAATATATATATATATATAAAAAATCGTAAGGGATATTTTTATAGACAAAATAATGTCGAAGAAAATATTCAAATTAAATCTAATAGGACATACTAAAGAATATAGTACAGTTAATATAGTACAGTTTGATGAACATATCTTTTACTTTATTTTAATATGTTTTTGGATAATGTCCAATCATCTGCCGCATTAGTAAGAAAAAAAAAAAAAGTCCATTTTGTTGTTACGTGACGATACATTTATTTAAAGTACCAGAAAAAGAAATCACATGATCAGCGTTTAATAAATTAAATTCTAAAAACTAATCTTTAAAAATTCCCCAAAAATCAGAAAATGTAGGTAAAGATTCGAAAAAGATTTCATTTTAAAGGAAAACTTATAAGTTACAAAAACAGCTTAAAAATTTAATTTAAAAACATCTATGAAGAATTTTTCAAAACTCTTTCTTAGTGCACCCCTACACTATAAGAAGAATGTCCATGCAAAATTTCAGCCCTTTAGGTCCAGCGGTTTGGTCTGTACGTTGTATGTCACTCAGTCAATCAGTCAGTTAGTCAGTTACGGAACTGTTTTATATGTATATAGATTTTTATTACTATATTTATATCGTAACGTTGACTTCATGGGCACGCATTATTTCCCTCCCGTTTTTTTATTATTATCTTTATAATAGCGTAATTTTCATATGATTTTAAAAAAAACAATCGTTTTTAACTCGCATTCAATTGGCTATTAAAACTTTATATTTACACCCTATTTAAAAGAAGTAGGGTGCAAATTTGTCAAAGAGGATGTTTCAACACCCAACTTCAATGAAGTAGGGTGTAAATTGTAGGCTTGAAATATGGTAAAATCAAAATTTTGTTCAAGATATTTAATGTCGATTAAAAGTAGTTTTTTTCTAAAAATTAATTTATTTCGCTTGAAAAGCTAAATATTTTATGCGCGTGGTTTATATTATTATTACTATTTTTATATTGTAACGTTAACTTCATGCGGGAGCATTATTTTCTTATGCTTTTTTTTATTGTTATCTTTATAATAGCTTTATTTTCATAAGGTTTTAAACAACTATTGTTTTTATTCATATTATGTTGGATTTTTATTAAATAAAAATTAAGGGTAGTTAATTTCGATTCCGGAAGTTCGTATTATCTTTATTTTCATATGCTTTTTCATTTACGAATTATTCGAATGTTGGTTAAAAAACTTTTGTGTAATTTATACATTTGCATGTGTTTAATTATTGAAATTAATAAATTTATATTTCTGGAGAGGATGTTTCAGTTTTTAGTGGTACTATGATCAAAGGCTGAATCTACCAAAATTCTGAGGAGTTTATTATGGAGAGAAAAGGAATTTAATATGTAGAGGATGTTTATAGGAGTTAAATGGTTTGCAGCCCTCAATCAAACACTTTAAGAGGGACGCTGGAGTCATATCATAGTTCTATTGGAAATTTCTGCTAAACCTGTAATTTCAGCTTCTTTTCTTTGCCCCAATGATGAAAGGCTAAATCTAGCTGAATTCTGAGGAGTTTATTATAAATTTATATATTTTGACATTGGGTTTTCCTTTTATTCATGTGTGTAAGATTTCACGTGGTTTTTTTTCTATGCTATTTATACTGTGTTTAGTTTAAATTAATTTTGGTTAACAAACATTAGAGAATTTGACATTTTTACTTTTCAGATTTTAGTACTACAATGATGAAAGGCTGAAATTCTGAGATGTGTATAACATTTCACATATATTTTTTCTATGTTATTTATACTGTGTTAATTTTTAAATTGATTTTGGTTAACAAACATTCTTAAAATCCCGGGCATCGCCGGGTACTTCAGCTAGTATATATATATATATATATATATATATATATATATATATATAAGATCACAGAACTTTCCTATCTCAGAAGAAAAATATAAAAGGGGATAATGCAAACCAGGACACCAAAACAAGACCAGAAATAAAGAATTTAAAGACAATATTTCTTTCTCAACAGTGCCGACCTTAATTCTTCGTTTAATGATAATGTCGGAACTGTTAATAAAGATATTTTTTCATTAAACAGATCATTTCTGGTCTTGTGTTGATTTTCAGTTTCAACTTTAAATATATATACACTCATAAAATGACGACATTTGAGGGTTTCACAGGAGCATATTTGGATGTAATTCTGGTTGGTTTATATTTTAAATTTTTCTTCTTACCGTTTTACGTACCACTCTCTTCTTGGTCTGCGTGTTGACCACCCCTTCGCTAACTGTTCAGGCATCCTGCAGCGTGACCTATTTTTTTCGTTTTCACCCCACAGCTTCCCCTCGTCATACATCTTTGCTGACTTTTCCTTATCTTTCTCCACTCTAATTCTGCTTGTAACTCCCGCCCCTATTATACTACTCTCATTCGTTTAATTTATTTTGCTTTTCGGCTTTCACACGCTTTCTTACGATTAATTATGTAAAAGCTATGTTGTGTTCTCTGAGCAGTCCTTATAGAGAGCGAGAAGGAAAATTTTATTTTTAACTGCCTTGTACACAAATTTCAACTCTCTAATTTAGACATGTGATAAACGCTGATCGTGAAAGGAATATTTATCAAATATTTCTAAAGTACGATGGGGAAATTATGTATGTTAAATTTAAAATATCAGAAATAAAAGGAGTGCATCGTTACACTAATTATCACTTCAATGGATCAATCTGTTTTAAAAGAAAAATATCCACATGAAATAAGCGCTTGATAAAAGACTAATTAACGGAAGAATTTAGCCAATTTTCCTCTCAAAGGATACTCTCCGTCAGCACGTAAGATGATTCTTTTCTGCTTAATTTGTACTACGTTTAATTGCCATAATATTTGTATGATTTATTTATTACTTATATTCATATAATATTTAAATGAGATTATCATTCTAAATGTAAAAAGTAAACAATAGAAATTAACAAAATTAAAATTCAAGCATAGACTGCTAAATCACTATAATATAAAACTTATCCTGCAAAGAAAACATTTTCAATATAGGATAGCGCAGAAGCTTCATATCCCCATAATGAAAAAAACAAATAAATAATCCAACAGAGATAGATAAAAAAAATATAATACTAAAATAGACAAAAAACAAACAGAAATCAAGCACTCTGGGCATCCACGCACCAACGGCAAGATTCTGTATAAGTGCCGGAACTGAACCATAAAACAACAGAGGTAACCGACAGGTCTCGTCATCAGGGAGCCTAACCATGTCAATTACAGCAAGGGGAACTTTCTGAATAGGATGCAGGTAAGCCCAAAAGACATCCCAAGGCCCCAAGTCCCCCAAAGAAGCAATTAGTCGAGAAGAAAATGAAAAGACAAACACAACTTACAGTATGGGCTCAACGCACCTTACATACAAGCACACAAAAATCCTAATGCAAAGTAAACGATGCGTACACACCCCAATTCCGTAAGTGACGGTTATGGCGAAACAGCAGCTAATTCTATCCTAAAGGTTACGTCATTGTAACATTACTATAGCTCCACCCCCCATTACAACTTAATCAAATGAAAACACAAATACTATTCTAAACATCTTTAAAAAAACCTGAGTCTAAATGTCATTTTTTTAAAACTTTTAAATTGCCGAAATTTTTAGGGAAATCGTTTTTTCTTAAGTTTTCCTCGAAAATGCCATATGCCTCCAAAAAATCCCCAGCGTTATTTAAAGATGTTTAGAATAGTATTTGTGTTTTCATTTGGTTAAGTTGTAATGGGGGGTGGAGCTATAGTAATGTTACAATGACGTAACCTTTAGGATAGAATTAGCTGCTGTTTCGCCATAACCGTCACTTACGGAATTGGGGTGTGTACGCATCGTTTACTTTGCATTAGGATTTTTGTGTGCTTGCATGTAAGGTGCGTTGAGCCCATACTGTAAGTTGTGTTTGTCTTTTCATTTTCTTCTTGACTAATTGCTTCTTTGGGGGACTCGGGGCCTTGGGATGTCTTTTGGGCTTACCTGCATCCTATTCAGAAAGTTCCCCTTGAGGTAATTGACATGGTTAGGCTCCCTGATGACGAGACCTGTCGGTTACCTCTGTTGTTTTATGGTTCAGTTCCGGCACTTATACAGAATCTTGCCGTTGGTGCGTGGATGCCCAGAGTGCTTGATTTCTGTTTGTTTTTTGTCTATTTTAGTATTATATTTTTTTATCTATCTCTGTTGGATTATTTATTATCATTCTAAAGTGAGATTGATTTATGAAAAACACAGTTTCTTTCAGAAAGAATTTGCCGAAACCGGTCATTCCATTTTGCTGATACCGGTCCCTCCCGAGTCAGCGATCATTCGTTGAGTATGGATCATTGTGATTATAATTGCTGCCTTAGTCTGTGTCTACGTTCAAAGTACTGGTTAAAAAGAGTAAATACTATGTGTATGTTGCCTCATCAATATATTAACAGACAGAATGCATTACTTTACTCGAGGAATGAGAAAGATAAGATGCTACAGAGGACATAAACTATTTCCTTTCTCCTTGAGGTGAAATCTTTGACGTGTTCGTAAACGAACGACAGGGGGAAAAATTGGGAATCAGCTGATGTTTTTAGTTTTCCTATTTCTATTGAATGGGATTTAAAAGAAAAAAAACTTCAAAATTTTGCGATACTTATTATTATTATTATTGTTACTATTTTTTACGGCGGGAAGAAAGAATATTTGTCGATATGTTCCAGCATTGGGAGTTTTGGACAGGGGCGGCTCCAGTCCAGAGATTTGGGAGGCGGGGGGGGGGGGGGCAACGTCCGCTCTTAGGGTTATATATACATATATATATATCTATAAAATTAATTTCTTAAGTAAAAATAATATTAAAAATAAAATAATAATATATTACTCTTAGTAATAATAATAAAAAGCTAATTAATAAAGGTTTAATTGTCATAAAACACAGTCTCCATAGTAGGTCAGCTTCTGTGTTTAAATTTGCTCCTTGGTTGCAAGTTTTGGGAAGTCAGTCATCTTGCGGTTACATATTCTTAACTTCCACTCTGTCTAGCGCCAGGTTTGGTGTTCTATGACTAAGTAGCTAGTTATTCAATTCTACAGTTTCTAATGTATTGTACGGTGTCTAAGTATGTTTATTGTTTAGATCATACTTATCAGAAACAATCCATTGGTTTTTAGACAGTATCGACACCGCTGATCAAGAGATGCTGCCTAAAATCTCTTTCATACTTATCTTTTCATGTTTTTAGCTCCTAGCTGCAAGTAATTTTAGTGCTCTTACTGGTTTTTCTCTCTCTCTCTCTCTCTACACACACACACACACACACATATATATATATATATATATATATATATATATATATATATATATATATATATATATATATATATATATATATATATATATATATATATATATATATATATATATATATATATATATATATATATATATATATATATATATATATATATATATATGGGTTTGTGACGGCCCAGTGGTACAGCGCGCTGGTTTTCGGTGCTGAGGGTGCTCGGATCGAATCCTGGCGTCGCGCCACGAAAAATGCTTCCGTTCGTATCGTCCCTTCATAGGGGGTAATTCTGTCCGCAGGAGATTTTCTTCTGACAGTATTGACACGAGTATCATACAATTCCCTTATGCCATTTTTGCAAAAGAGTAGGGAGGGTGTTGTTTTCCGACCATCATTTCTGCTCAGGACGAAAAAAAAACGCATTGAAAATCCTTTTTAGCATTCAAACTGAACAAATTTAATAGTGCATAAGTCAAATGCTTAAGAGTATTCAATATTACGCCTCTATTTCAAGAGTAATTACGTTTAAAACGACTACGTGTTACTTTTCGCAATACCAGCAATAAATGAAAAAAATAACCATGCTAAGTTTTTCCATGATTCTTTTAGCTTGCCAGAGCAGTTGTTTTTCATATTATTCTATTTGTCACGCGGGATACACCCATTCAAAGAGAAACAAGATTAAGTAATATTTCTACCTATCAGACTTCGACTAACGTATGCTGCATTTGTACTTCGAAACAGTTCTGATAGTCTGGGCGGCTTTCACTAATTCCGTGAACGGTTAAAATGTTAATCACCTACCAATAGCTAAACTGGTAGTTAGCCTGTCTCATTTAAGCAGATGAATAGCACCTTCCCTTCAGTTTCCGTCTCTCATTCTAAATTGCAGCGCGTTTGGTCTCGATTTCTCTGCGGTCACCCTTAAGATTATCTTTCTCCCTGATAAATGAGGCAAGCGAAAAAAAAAGGGGGAAATATTTCTTTCTCTATTTTTTGTACTCCTCTCGGTACGGTTATTGTAGACGGAATCATAAGTTTTAAGTATTGTGACATGAGTTTCGTGTGAGAAAACAGTTTATAACCGCTTTACAAACGCCTCGCATGTCATCGAGATATCAGTTCCAGTCTAGGGGGAATAAAAAAAGAAATATTTATATATGTATATATATGTATATATATATATATATATATATATATATATATATATATATATATATATATATATATATATATATATATATATATGCAGAACTTTTTTATTTGGTATAGAATGAACAGAGAGAGAAAACTGCAAACATCTTCAACATTTTATTTCTGCCAATGAAAAGAATGACATGAATTTTCGAAATGACCAGTCCTCTAGATTTCGCAGAGATCAAGTGCAAGACTCCAACAAATTTAGAAAATACGTGATGATTAGGGATACGTAAATTTCGCATAAAAAATATAGAAATTTCGCAACAAAAAAAAACCAATATAAAATTTTGAATTTATTCGCAAAAAAATATATAAATTAAAAAATTTCGCGTTTATTTAAAGAAATTACAATTTTACTTAATTGATAGGTAAGTATCAACATTCTTAGCTAAAAGCTAGCATTGCAGTAGTATCAACATTTTGTTGCTTAAGTCTTTGCGTTCTGTCATTAATTACTATGTTGTACATACTAAAATATCGCAGCATCTACTCTGTTAACAGGACTATAGAAGCTTTGTATAGCTTTGCAAAGTTAAGGTAGCAGCATTTCGTTGCAATTAAAATCTGTATAACATCAACAGGAGCCTCTTGGTTGACTACTGTAAGTAGCTGAAATACCCTTGACTTTGGCGCTCAAGAGACATTCGTAAATCTACTAAATTGCTCCACAAAACTTGATGGTTGATTTTTACACAGTTAGATTTTTAGGTTCGACTCCGGTACGGACAAACTGTCCGGTTGAAATTCGGAGCAAATCTGAAAATTAGTGAAATTTCTTAGTTATAGACCTCGGATGGTCTTAGTTAAGCAACTATGTTAATAAATTATTACTATTATTACTTAATTTCGCTTAAAAAGCCGTTTATCACCGAGTTTTCCCCGAAAATAGTCAAGAAATACTTTTTGCATTTATTCGCTCATATCGGTAAATTTCGCATTTATTCGTATCTATTTCTTAAATACGAAAATTACGTATCCCTAGTGATGATTTCCAGGCCCTCTAAACCAGGGATGGCCAACCGATTGGCACGCTTGACAGGTTTGGTTTGGTTTGGAGCGCTACGGTCAATGTTTTGCTACACGAGGACTAATTAGACCGGGACCTACAGTTTAAAGCCGATTCCGAACGGCTACAACCATCCATGCCAACAGTGGGACTCGAAACCACAGGATCTGAACCGAATGCCAGCGCCCTAGCCATTGGGCCATCACCAGGCCCAAGCACGCTTGACAGAGTTGGCAGTCACGAAAGTTTTGCCGCCCCGTCAACGATTTACAGGTGATATCATTTTATAAGATTATAATTACAAGATAAAAAGAACTTTTTATATACCACGTTTTTAAATTTTCTGTTGCATCATATAAACTTGACTATTTTTCACTCCTTTTCTCTCTTAATTGCACAAACCTTCACTTAATTATTTTTTCTCACTTTCTATTATATAATTTTAATCACTTTTTAGCGGTTTCCACTATCCACGGACTTTATAAACTGCTAACTTTTATAATCTTTTTTTATTTTCCGCACAATATTTGTAAACAAACTAAATTCACATGTATTCTGTTTTCAAAATCGTCAAACGCCGTTACGCAAAAGTGCAAGCATTAAATTCGATCGAAGCGCCACCTTGCGGACTTTTTTGGCTAAAAGTATTAAAAGAATGCATTGTCGTGTTCTGAGCTATTCTAAAAGTTTCAAATGTCTAGCTAGTCGGGAAGTTAGTTAAAAATCGATTGCAAGATTTGTACTGGACAAACAAGAAAGCGAGTAAATCAAAACGTGGTAATAAATAAACCTAAAAAGGCAGAAAAGGAAATAATGAGATCTTGCAATGCCATTCCCAAAACTTTTGGTTGTTTAAAAACTCTAGAGATGGCTCTGTATTATCAATTTTCTCATCTACATATGCTTATGAGTCTGTAATTTCCGAAATAAATTTTATAAAAGATAGTTTGAGAAACCAGAATGACTGATAAACGTAGTTCGGACTGTGTATTATTAAAACCAATGAAATGTGAACCAGATATAAAGCATTTGACATTCAATATACAACAGCGAAATTCTCATTAATTTGTAAGACAAAGTACAGGGTGCGGCAGAAAGAACGTTCCGATTTGGAACGTCAATAACAAAAATACAAAGCAAGATAGTGAAGGAAATCTTTTATACCTGAGAAGTGCACAGTATGCCATTGTCATCCATTAAGTTTTAAAGATCACATCAGTTAAATGGCGGCCGTCATTTTCGATGGAGTTTTGATGTCTCTTTCGGAAATTTTGCATGGATCTGCGGATCATGTCCCGCGGAAATGCCGTGATTTCTTGCGTAATTGTTGCCTTGAGTGCTTGCAAATTTTTTTTTTGTGGAGCTATCTCAAATCAAAAGTGTACGAATACCGACCAACAAATTTTCAAGCACTCAAGGCAGCAATTACGCAAGAAATCACGGCGATTCCGCGAGACATGATCCGCAGATCCATGCAAATTTTCCGAAAGAGATTTTTCATTTAACTGATGTAATCTTTAAAACTTAATGGATGACAATGGCATACTGTGTACTTCTCAGGTATAAAAGATTTCCTTCACTATCTTCTTTGTATTTTTGTTATTGACGTTCCAAATCGGAACGTTCTTTCTGCCGCACCCTGTATATGTCATGTTATGAGTTTATTTTTACGAACAATTTATTTTTATACCTTATGACAATGGGACAGAGCAAGGGAGTGTAATCAGTAGGCATTCTTACGCAGAAAGCCAGAGGTCTTGGGCTCAATATTCGAGCGAGACAGTAGTTTTCAAAAGTATGAAGGAAAAAAATGGGACTGAGAGAGGAGAGAGAGTGGCTGAATGTACATCGTTAAAGTTTAAGGGTTTTAAGCAGAAATGCAATCTTATAGATATATACGTAGTCGACCTTAATGTTCATTCCTCTTGGTCTGATTTTAAGTATTTACATCGAGTCCATGAAGGAATACACCTTTGTAAAGTTAAGAACCAGGTTGTGGCGTTTCAAGAGACCCCCCCCAACTTCCTTGTTCCAGTCCCATGCAGTAGAAAAGATGACTTGGAAATGTCTCTTCCGAGTAACATTTAGTTCATGTCCTGAAAACTTTATGGCCATGGATGAAGAAGATAAGTTTAATGTGAATACAGGCAAAACGAGAAAGGGGGGTCTACATCCTTCTATCTCCATTAAATTGAAATGCATCTTCAAGGTGATTACGATGGTAGGAACTGTGAATCGAAGAGACCTTACATACATCATTGGAAAGTTTATCTTTTGTGGAAAGTTCTTGAGAATTTATGGAAGAAAGTATCAGTGGGGCCTTTTCTTGTTGAGCTCTCAGCGATATCATTATCTGTAAGGTCAAAATGTGAAGGGATCCATTGAAAATGAATTTAGATAATTTTTCAGCTTCTCAACAATAGCAACAACAATATTATCGGTCCTTTTTTGCAATTATTTGGATGTTAAATGGAACTACGGCTATCCGAGAGAATCCAAACATTTTTATTGGGACGGAGAGTGCTTATATATATATATATATATATATATATATATATTTCTTTTTTTTTTCCAATGCGGAGGCACTTGTCGTCAAACATTCGCCTAGACTACGCCGCAATTTTACTGCCCATTTTATTGTGGGGGCACCATATAGGCGGACAGCATTGCCCCCTATGAAGGGACGACACGAACGGAGGCATTTTTCGTGGCGCGACGTCAGGATTTGGTCCGAGCACCCTCAGCACCAAAAACCAGCGCGCTGTACCACTGGGCCGCCACAAGCCATATATATATATATATATATATATATATATATATATATATATATATTATATAAATATCTATATATATATACAGTGTACTCTCGCTCATTCGTTAGCGGATTGTTCATCCAGAAAAATATATGAAATCTTTGACCAAAATAATACCTAAATTATTTATTAAAAATTGCTGGAAAATTTCTTCCGATGTACGTATATATATAAAACAAGATTTTTTAAATAATTTTTTTTTATTTTATTTGATAAAACATGCGAAAATGTACTCAAATAATACGTCTTTAATCAGAAGAATTACCCGAGAAAAGACCTAAGGAAAATGACCGATTTAATTAATTTAAGGGCGAATGTAAAAGGATTTGAAGAGGTTGATGAAGGAAATCTTCTACAGTTGAAAGAAAGCGAATTACACGAATCAGGGTTTGAACATATGAGTGACCCTGATATTATAAATGCTGGTATGATTCAACCTCAGGAAGAAGTTGGGTTCACCCCCCGTTTCGCCGACACTGAAATTTCCTTCCCCCTCTCGTTGAAAAAATCCCCAAAAAGAGGAAAATCACCACCCCCGTTTCGCCAACACAAAAATGCTTTCCTCCTTCTCGTTGACAAATGTTTATTTACAAACTACACTACACGCCTGGAGCGAACTGCTCCAGGCTCACGAATCATGGGGGTGCAAAATTAGAAAGGGTGAAATAAAAATTTGTGAAAACTTTTGTATAAAAAATTCGATTTGTGAGATTTTCTATGAAATATACAAAAAATAAATGAAATATTTTTTAGATAAATAAAACAAAGCTTTTAAATATATTAGTATGCACTTGACTGAAATCAGAACTTTGATTTCAGAAAATATTCATTATAAATTTAACATTTTATAGACCTATAAAAATGCATGATGATTGCTAAGAATGTTTGAAATCACTACTATAGGCATTTACTATGCGTATCGTAAGTTGCGTTTTACAGCAAAAAAGTTACATGCATCCGGGAAATCCCACGAGCGCAAGTTAACATTGGCGCAGAATCGAGGCAAATATTCGGGATTTTTTTAAAGCAAGCATAGTATTTAGAGTTTCATATTCCCTTTATTTTGTGCAGTGTAAGGATTTGAAGTTGATTCTGTAATGAATGTATTATATAATTTTTAAAACATATTGAGTGCACTGGAGATTGTAATTTATTGTTCCGTTTAATTGACTTTGTAAAATTTATGGCTATTTTACTAAATTTCTTATATACAGTGTGCTTTTGGATTCATCAACGTAAAATTTTAAAAGTAAGTGGTTTGTTTATAAATTATTATGTTAATTAAGGTTGCAACAAACAAAATAATATTTACTTTTATAACGTAAGAAAATAAAATCGTTTTTAAAATTTTAAAAGTAATAAAAAAATTATCAACAATTAACAGATATATTTATATATATTCTGTTAATCAAATTCTGTTAATAAATACCATATATTTATATATGTATTGTAGGTACTTAGAGATGTCAAAAAAAAAACTAAGTGGGGCTCAGTTTAGAAAACAAAGAATAGAAATGTAAGAAGCCGAAAAGGAAGTTTTAATGAAAGTTGCTAAAATATGAACATTTTTTAAAACGGTCGATTCAAATAATACACTCGTTGAATTTTAGTGGAAACAAATCGCAAGCTCAAGGCAATAATTCTCCAGACAAAACAGATACAGACATTAGGAATATTTCTGCGCCTGAAACAATTCAAACAGAAAGTGAAATTCTTCCACAACACATTGATATAGAAATAGACTCGTCTGACAAAGAAAAATTTTTAGAACAATTATTTTGATAATTGTGCAAAGTAAAATACTCGAACCTATTAATACAGTCTCGAAAATGCTGCAAGGTACTCATGAAGATATAGAGAAATCCGCTGAGATGCTTTCGTCACTCCTAACCCAATTCCAGAACTTATGGAATAATTGGGAGTTTGTTAAAAAACGATACCCTTGAGTTATCAGCTGTATGGAATATTAAACCTTGTTTTCCCCAAAAAAGATGAGTCTTGTGAAAAGATTCTTTGCTTAATTACAAGTAGATGAACTCATTGAAGACAGTGAACCATATTTCAAAGTCGAGGTGTTTTATAAAGTAATGGATTTAATAATTAATCAATTTACTATTAGATTTGAATCCATTTGACAGTTATGTACACTTTTTAAATGTTTATCACTTGCATATCTCACCGCGTCACTTGATAAAAGTATTCTGGAAGGATCAGAATTGTTACAATCGGCATATCTTTCCAATATTTCACCTAATTTTGGACCTCAATTGCTTCGATTTAAAATGTGCTTTTATATTCAATTAAAACAAATTACTTTAATACGCGAAATTGCTGAACTACTTTTAATTCACACCCCAGACTCAAGTAGCTTCTTTGACATAATTACAGCTTGCCTGATATTTTCACTTTACCGGTGACGATGACGACAGCAGAAAGAAGTTTTTCAAAGCTTAAATTAATCAAAACATTTTAGAAGCATCATGTCACAACACCGTCTTAACTCATTGACCACTATATAAATTGAAAAACAATAACTTTCCAACTTTATCTGGAGAAATTGATTGATCGATTTGCAAACGAAAAAGTGAGAAAACGACAAGTTTTTATGTGGAAACTAAACATGTATAAGTGCATTTTGACAATACAGTTTATAAAATATGTAGTAAATATTAGTAGGTACTCCGTACTTAAAGAATAATAATTTGTTTTATTATTATAGTAATATTTATTAAATTGAATATCTTAATGTTGAAATGTCTTTAATTTCAATTTAAGTGTTATTAAGTAAGATTTTAAATCTAAATAAGAGGATCAGATAGAAAACAAATTTCGCCAGAACTCTTCCGAGAAACAAGGGGGCGCACTGATTGTATTTGCTCCAGGGCGCTGAATATGTAGCTACACCACTGCTCTGCATACTCATAAAGAAGAAATCTAGATGTCTTAAGGGGATGGTGGACTTTCAAATTACCAAAAATCGAACAAAAATTGGAATTTTTTTGGGGTGTATTAATAATTTAAAAATATGTAAATATTGGAATAAAATGCATTTAAAATATATAATGAAAAGTAAAATGAAAACTTGGTGGTATTAGAAAAGTAAATATTAAAGGTAGGGGAAAAAATATCTTTTAAAGGGCTTTTTATCAAAATGAGTCATTTCCAGATTTGCAAGTCTTTGAAATGCTCCTTGAGTCAATTTTTGACGAAGTCGAATATTCCTTAGTTCGTAATATAGACTAAATATGCTTTGGCTTACGTATAAGTATATAGTTACTTATATATTCTTGGAACTGGAACTGTCATTTCTGTGACGGCTCTTTCTTTCAGTTTTGAAGATAAAGTTTTTTGTTGGATTTCTTTAATAGCCACCGTGTGCATGAAATCCGGAGGAACTCTTAAAAATATCTTTCTGTAAAACTATACGAGCTTTACATTTTGAATCCGAGGAGCACTTCCAGTAGCTCAAATTTTCTCTTTTTCTTTCT
Organism: Dolomedes plantarius; assembly: GCA_907164885.2. NCBI lineage: Eukaryota > Metazoa > Arthropoda > Arachnida > Araneae > Dolomedidae > Dolomedes > Dolomedes plantarius. The sequence continues at coordinate 56,280,702 of OU015494.1, read as the reverse complement.
ATGCGGAAAAGGAAATTTTGGTACTGCACTAAATTTCCGCCACGTTTTGATTTAATGAAAGAAATGTCGCTCATTTTATCTCAAAATCAATGAAGTTCGACGCAAAACCCAAGAAATTAGACGCAAACCGAAGAATTCGACGCAAAATCAAAAAATTCAAGTTCACCATGTGTTTGTGCACTTGTGCCTGCAATCTAGTGCCCAGAGCTATTTCCTGCAATGTCGAACCCACCAACCCTCTTCGACTTGAAATCCCTAAATATCTCAAAAGGGAAGCTTGAACGGGAAAAAAAGGGGGGAAGGAAATTTTGTGTCGGCGAAACGGGGTGGACACCAGAAGTTGAAGACAGTTAAGAAGGGCCTTGTTATCTGATCCTACACAGCCCAGCGCTACCGTGTGTCGACACTTTATTGGAATATATGAGTCAATGAAAATATGAAGTGGTATCATCAATGCAGTGATATCATAGATGTGAGGAAAATTCATAGTGATATGAAAAAACATATCAAAGTGCATGGCAAAAGAGCATGCATTGCCTTGGAGACCTCATATGACCCATTTTGCTGAGTGACATATAAAGAGGGAATTGAAAACATATTTAATTTAGAAGAAATAACTTATATGAGAGTGCCAAACTTGTTTCATGTCTCTCAATTTTTTATTTGGAACCATTACCATCCATCTAGCGAATCCTCTCAGGGTGATCTATTTGAATTTTTTTTAATCACTTCCATTTGTCATGTAAAAAGCAAGGTTTACTTTTTCGTTTGAAATTCTTCAAAAATTCAGATTCGTGTTTTGTTTAGTTTATTTTAGTTTTTTCAAAGCGATTCTGAACCGATCTGAAGACAGTCACTATAGTTTTAACTGTGCTGTCACGAAAATTCAATTTCTTATTCCCCACTACCTTTCAGATGGACTTTTAAAACCACAGATTCTGGCATGTTGTGTAATAAGGGGATTTTTTATGCTAGAGCATTAAATATCTCTTTAATATTATTGCTAACTTATAGTAGCTAAAGACCAGTGGTAAGAAGATAGAACTGAAATTTATTTAATAACTCAATTTTATTTGCTGCTTGACTTAAATGTATAAATATGAATGAGTTAACCACAATGCCGCAATGCACATGGCTTAGAAAAATACTCCTATACTGAGCTCATACCGTTAAAAATCCTAACTATAAATTAGAATCTTTTACCCTACTCACTAAGCTTCTCTAAATAATTCGCCGGACGATGGCCGAATGGCTAGGGCGCTGGCTTTCGGTACCACAGTCTGTGGGTTCGAATCCCACTCTTGGCATGGACGTTTGTAGCCGTTCGGAATCGGCTTTAAGCAGTAGGTCCCGGTCTAATTAGCCCTCGTGCAGCAAAAAAATTACCGTATCGCTCCAAACCAAAGCATGTCGCTGTTAAATTGGCTTCTATTTCACACGCTAACTTGACTGGCCTTACAGGAATTTTACGAAAATAGATAGTTTTGTAAATCCAACTTGATGTCCACCACTTCAACGCTATATAGGGGAAACTCGTAGTAATACTCCTATTCTTTTATCATTAGCTCGTTCATGTTCACGTCACTATTTCTAATTTGAATATGGCTGTTTTACACTTTCTTAGAGAGTATAGTGCAATATTTACGAAAGAATTGTTACCGAAAGTATCTGGCTTTGCCACCGAAAGGATAGTGAACTTAACTAAAAACTAGTTAGGAAACAGAAAATATAACGTAATACCTCCCAGGTGGCTTTCGTTCAAACGCATGTTGTATCCATTGAATATCCTCTTGTTTAATTTCTAGTACTTTGTATATCTGTTATCGAAAATCCTCCAATGCCTGTATATCCGGATCATGCCTTTGCTTATCTCGTAGTGCCTAACATTATTCGGCATTTTCGTAGACACTTGCAGAGGATTTTTATAGGAAACCTAGGTATATAAGGTGTATAGGAAATGTGTAATTTTTGAGAAAAATATTTTGAAGAAATAAAAGTCTCTGGGTGACATTTGTTTTTATTCCGGGTGGTTTTTAAACTACATAACGAATGCAATACGAATTATAATAAAAAAAATAATAATACTAGCATTTTAACTTCCTCCTGGATTGTTGAATAGATGTAAGCTATGACAACGCAAAACAAATACAGTAACCACCGCTTATGGTGATCAGTGGTTATAAGAATCAACCGTTTATAAGAATCAATATCACGAAAACAAAAACAAATGTATTATTTCCATGTTAAAATTTTCGCTTTAAAAAATCAATCCACCGGTTTTAAGAATCAGTTTACACTCTTCGCTTTCCTTTCATTTTTCCAAAAAAACCACTTAAACCCTCAACAAGCGTAAAATTCTTTCTTTTTTTTAAAAGAAAGGTTGATAAGATGCGATGGAATATAATCTTAAAATTCATCCCTTTCTTTGTTAGACATAACATAATAGTTTCCCCTTAAACGCTTTAGCATAACACTGTCCAATTAGCTTGACCCAGGGGCATCTTTACCCGTCCGGGTCCGATTTCACTTTTCTACACTGACAAGCAAATAGGGACTCTTTTTTTCCCACCTCCCACATCCTGGTTGCGGCTTCCTGGACCCTGAAATACATAAATCTTCGGCGAAGTGTCCAATATCACGTGACATTAGTAGATTCAGCACAGTATCAAACCGTGAAATTTAAGCTAGAAGGTGAATCTTCTTCTGAGACTATTAGTATTGAAAGAGGTATAAACAGCCTCTTGAAAACTTCATTACGCCAAACTACCATAGAAAACTTTTTCTTGCTCCCTTCCTGTAATTGAAATGTTAAAACTGTTAAGCAAGTATGTGGTAACAAATATTGGATTTTTTTCTTCTCTTATTATAATCATGTGTATCTACTTATAGGTCTAGAAATTAAGTTGTATTTTTAACATTATAAAAAATAATTTTAATAAAAGATAATTAGCGTAAATTAAAGAGCATTTTATGGTAAATTATCTACTATATGTATATATAGGTCTGTATGCCTGTTCAAAAACCTAATTTCGGCTATAAGAATCAACCGCTTATAAGAATCAAAAACAGTAATAACAAACGTGATTCTTATAAGCGGAAATCACTGTATATAGCTTGTTCTCAGTTTAGAGCTATCATACAAACTTATGTTTCTCTGGGCAAAAAATATTTTCTATTACAGTAAGACTCGCCACGTAAAGTGATGATAATAACTGTCAACATAGCATCAGTTAGGCATCGTAAATGGAATGATATGTATCAGAAGATTATTAGTTCAGCAGGTGATTGGACACCTACGATGATTTTGCGTTACTTTAACGAGCAATCTCATCTTTGACCTTTGCCTCTGAGATCGTGATCCTATTGCGTGCTTGGAAACCTTTAGACATAATAAATGCTTCGTGCACATTTTCGTAGAATATATTTAAAGCCCATATCTCTATTTGGAATGAAAGGCTCTATGTATGAGGGCAGAGTCGTGAGAATAAAAGTCTGGTACTTTCGTAGAAGCAGTGTTGTGGATGCAACAGGAGCGAAAGATCCAAACCTCTGGGGTGAGAGAATCCATATGTCTTGTCATTTAAATTGGAAAGAACTCAGCGGGATATACTGCATTGTTTTCAAAGATAATTTATAAAGCGCATTATCTTACAGGGCGATATTTTATTGAAATCTGAATCTAGATATGCGTTGAATCTCGTGTATATTATATATATCTAGGATAAGTAAATACACAGAGATAAAATCTCTATAAACTCAAACGTGTCTACAATACATAGAGTTAATATAATAAAATGCATACAGAAAAGTAAAGGCAATTGGATATCTGAAATGAGTGTAACGTTAATAAAAGTCTAAGAGTGTGACTAAACAAATATGCAAAGAAAATGGTAATATATATATATATATATATATATAATTATAATGGTGGTGAACTTTAAAACTATGTAGACTATGTATATGAGATGAAACACAACAATGTAGACGCAGGCAGAGTGACGAGAAGAATAATATTTCAGAAGAGCCATTGACACATCAGGGAGGTAAAACTACAGAGAGGAGAGGCATTGATGAACACACAGAACAGAGACGCGACGCACGAACATTATCCATGGAATTTATTTATTAAGAACTCGACGGTATAATTCAAGACGGCGTCATGGACACAAGAAGCGCAGGAGGAACATTAAAAGATGACAAAAGCTTCCGGCCCTGCCGGAGCTTGAAAATATGATACGCTTATATCATGGTACTTTTGGGAGCAGTACACGGACAAGGGACGAGTGAACGAGGGTCAGAAGAGCAAGAGATCAAGGCGAGGAAGGACCGAAGAAAGCAATGAAGATAGTGAGCTCGAGTGGTCAGATTTTGGTCCCTCAAGGATAAATGTTTTTAAAGGTTCCGTGGGACCGAATATATTTCCGAGAAATAAAGATAAAGTATAGAGGCCCGGTGGCGTACGGGTTAAAAGCATCAAGTTGCCACTCCACAGGTCTAGGGTTCGACCCTGTGACTGGGCAAGGTCGACTCATGACTTTCATCCCTTGAGTGGGTCGATAAAATGAGGACCAAGCATGCTTGGGACTCTGGGGGTCCCGCATCAGGTTGACCACCTGACCGAGACATATGCTTTGTGGCACTCCAAGCCCACGGTCATGAAAGCGGAGATGGGCACCGCAGGCCTTGGTCCGCAATGCTGAAAAAGCAATTTGGACTGCTGTGCCATGAATTAGTTAGTTATATAAAGTATAAGATATTGCGAGTACGTTTGTTGGAGTTGATTTATTCAAATTTATTTGTTTAGAAACGAATAATTATCCTGTTCAAAATTTCCAAAGGTATAAAACTTAAAAAGTGGTTCTCATTTTGGATTAATATGGGTTTCGTCAAGAAATCCAAATTAGATGACTACTAGTACAAATCCACCGATTGAAGCTCCAATTTTTTTTTTCAAAAATTACGAGTCTCGACAGATTCCGACTTATTCTGAATTTATTTTTCAAATATTTTTAGTGAGTTTTTCTAAATACATAAAAAAAATCATTTCTTGTTGATCACTGAAAAAATGAGTGGATCACTAGTGAAAGATACTCGCACAACTTAAGTATGGAATTGTTCGTCTTACAGACTTGATTTATATGCCTATGAGATTTATTATCATTGATGTGTACCCCAAGATTTCAATTTCGTATCTCATGTTGATCTGTGATCAGGGGCTTGGGATTAGCGATACGACAATTGCAAATGTAACTCACCGTGGAGGGTCCTTTCTACTGTGCTCTACATAAGACAGCAGTTCCAAAACTCTCACTCCAGGCACCGCCCATTTGGCAGGCTTTCAGTATTTTGTCATCTCTCACACAGGGTTTGTTTTACGCAAGACAGTAAGAAATTGCAGTTATTTATCTGTAAGAATTTAAAAACTTACATGTAAAGCAAGATGAATCAAGTTTATCCTTTTTTTGTTGCTTTGTAATGTCCCCTCATTTGCTCTATTCCACCATATAAATTTAAAGGCTTAAAAGAAGGAATGATTTTTACATCATAAGCGCGTGTTTAATCATTCCTCTTTTACTGAGTTATTTTCGAATGCATCGAGATAATTTTGAAATTGTCAAGAGTTTTATTTGCCGTCTCCCTACAGGTTTGTGGAGCGGCTATGCTTCAAAAGAAACGTGGGCAATTATTATTAACCGATGAAAAACTGTGGTTTGCGATAATAATCGAGTTATATGTTTAACGCCCCTCCTTTCTCTGCCGACAAGCGGCGAATGCAGCGCAATTACACGTTCTGAGACAGGCGAACTACTTAATATCAATAGTAGCTTCATTATCAAAACCTAATAACAAAAACAGAAAATCGTGAAGGCAATTTGTTGTAGGATTACTGCAGGTGAATGAATGTTTCAGGCGACGCCGGCACGTAGGTATCTTTCGGGATGCATACGAATTTCGAATATTAGCTTACTGTTTGGCCAACATTTTGTTGACAATTCGCATCGCCATTTATCTGCAAATTCATTAAAAAATAACATTTATTACTTCTGCAGTCTTGCTTATCCGTTTGACAGAATAACGGATTGATCTGCGGCACGCAACTCCAGATTGCCTTTTTTTTTTCTTTTCTTGCTCCCTCGCGTTCGGCAAAGGGGACGCCCATTCGAAACTTAGAAATAGAAAATTGGTTTTGAGTGGCCAGTTAGAGATGGGGAAAAACAAAGATGGTAAAAACAGATAACAGGCGAATGGGAAATGGTGCCTTCCGTATGCTGTTTCTTCGCACCTTTGCCTCGCTAAATTAATTTTTATCATCCTCTGATCAGAGGGTCGGAGACACATTTGCAAAAAGTTATCAGCGAAATCTTTTCGATTCTTCCCGTCTGGGCGTGACTTTTCACTCGGTTCGAAAAAAGTACAGAGCGATGCCATTTTCTTACAAATGAGGTTCACCCCCCTCTTCGAATACTTTGACGATGGAAATTCTCTCGAGGTTCGAAAACGTGATACCGGATTTTATCACACCATTTTGCTTATAATACACTTGTTTAACATTTGCATTGATTTGGAAGCTAAAAGAGAAAAAATGAGAATCCTCGTTTCCATTTAGCTTGTTTTCTTTTCTTTTCTTTAGTGAAATAAGTCAGAGGTATTTTTAACACAGGTGCTATTTAAAGTTTCTATATATTTGTATTATTCAACATTTAATTTTGAAACACCGAGGGTTATGAGCCTTCTATTTATTATCTAATAAGTTTGGCATCACTTTACTTTTGCTTTCTAAATCTCTAAGGACATTACTTGTTAGGGCTATATTTATAAAATTAGACTTAGCATTACAGATGGACGCTCATTGACATAGACATTATGAGTATAAAAGTGTAACTATATCGATTGTCAAAACTCCCCGGTCATACTACTTATTGTATCATGTTTGAAATGTTCCCCAAAAATTATGGCAAAGCAAACTATGATTTTAAAATGACATCAAGGTTAAAAGGTAATTTAATTTTGGCCATATTAGCTTATATGTACGTATGACTTTGTATGCCTTGCTATAGAATTAATGTTCCCAGACTTACAGTGAAAATAATAATAAATTTATTTTATGTAAAGGCTTACAATCTAGTGTATTTGATGGTAATAGTATACAGAAGATGCTATAAAGAGGGTAAGATTGGTAAATGCACGGCGAAAAATGGATCCTTAGAAATGCTCGTCAATAAACGATGGGGTTACGTTCCGATAAACCCAGTGAAGAGCAATTAATGCAGCTAACCTAATGAGCCTCTAAGCCTATTAGCTTACCTAACCTTAAATTTTTTCAGAACACTTACATTAGAGATTGAAATCCTCTAACATAAAGCCTATTCTGAATTCTGATCTGACGTTTAGATGGCAAAATGATATTATTTTAACGAAAAATTACAATTAGTGCGTTGTTTACAGGGCATCCGGGCTAAAGGTATCCAAAAGTCATGACTTGTTTTTACGGAACTACCGATTAGAATTTTTAAAAATTGTTTAAATAGAAAGAACATCTCACCAAGTTTTAATATCAATCATATATTTCTATCATAGTATCATAGATTTCGGTGCGTACACCTTTTGTAGCACGACTAACGTCTAAATGGTAATCTAGTTCTCTCAAAGTGTTTCGTAATTAAAACTTGGTGAGAAGTTCTTTCTATTTAAATATATATTTTTTAAATTCTAATGTGTAGTTTCGTTAAAATAAGTCATGACTTTTGGATACCTTTTCAAAAATGAAAACTCTTCTTTTTCGTCACATTTTCATTTCTTTGAATGAATATTTTAAAATTTCTGAATTATACAACGGTAACTGCTTCGCTAACAGCTAATTAATTTTCGTATTTTTTAACTTTTTCATACTTAGTATGTTAATTTGATTTAACTTAAGGTATATAGTAATTTAGAACTATTGCAGTAACAAATATTCTTAGAACCAAGTGGAATATTTTTTAATGTACTAAATGTAAATTATATGTAAAATGAATATATGAAGTCTTTAGAAGTATATCCCAAACTATGTAATTTTGGACTGTTAAATATAAATGGATCTTCGGGATGCTATACAAGCATTTAGCTGTTCAGCGATGGGGGCGATCGAGTCCTTCTATGGTTTTCGTAACCTTTTGGACTGTTCACTGGCAAGGTGATCAAACCTATTTTATTGTAAGATATAGGAAATCTCAGATTATTTATTGAATACGGAGATGGAAGGAAAGAAAAAAATGCTTTTCGATTTTGCAACATCGTAAATTGGAAAAAAAGCCGCTGACCCTCTTCATTGGCAAAAGGATCAATGATTGGCTTAATGTAAAAAATTTAATGAAGGTCATTCTAACTTAAAATTTTTCGTTTCAAGGAAGAAAGGTCTCCCTTGGACCCATTTTTATTCTTCTGAGGATAGCATGAGATTTCAAACTATTTTAAAATAAAATCGAATATTCTGTATCTTCCATCAGCCTGTGGCAACCCACGAAAAATTTTCTGATAGAATTCATAACGCACTTTGCAAATGACGGTTTGACCATCAAATGTGTGATAAATTATCTGTCATATACATTGTTATTTAGAAGGAACCTTTCAGCCTCGATCAAATGTACCTTCAATGTGTGTTTTTATCTTTTTGTAATTTCATCTATGACTAAAAATATGCAGCATATAAAACTGGAGGGATAGAAAAATATGAAAAAGGGGGAAGAAAATTTCAAAATCAATATTTTAGAATAAAGTCTTTGATGTATTAATAACTTTATTTTTCAAGATTTCCTTCAACTGAAATCAATTGAAACTCAAAAATACTTCTCGTTATAAACTTAAAGTTTTGTTTCAAAACTGTAAAACATCTTGCCATTATTTTTTAACAGTTCAGACGCTTGCTTAAGTATATCATAAGTTTGAAATTCCCTCAGTTATGAAATAATATATGTGGCATGTTGTCCCTGGAAAGATGAAATGTCAGACTACTAATGGAGATGTAAGATAACAAGCACATTATTACTCTGGGAAAAAATATGAAACTTGATTTTTAAAGGAATAATTTGAAATTGTGAAATACTAAGAAGAATAACATTTACTTTTTTGAATGAGATAACACTTTTAGGTTGCAGATAATAAAGTTAATGTGCAACACTTATATATGCAAAATGGATGGGCAGTTAATTAATATTAAAATTCTTATTGATTTTAAATGACATTTCGGAAAGTTTCAGATTACATTCAGTCAATTCGTTTGAGCTCAAAACATGCCACGAAAAAGGTAAAATAAGTGAAACTTTTACTGTAGTATCTCCTGCTGAGTGAACTGACATTATGCTCAAATGGCATTGTGAGCTTGATCAACATTAATATTTATACAATAATCGAATGATTCTCAACCTGTCAGAAATATTAGTTGATACTTTCGTTATTTACAATAGGGCATGCCCCACATCTAAGCGTTACTTACATAACCTTTCGGTGTATTGGCAATGCAATAAGATTTTATTTCATGAATTTACCACCACGCTGTCTACTCCCACAAGAAAACATGATTTAAAACGTAATTTATCCTCATACTCTCATTTAGTCATGTAATATCCAATTAAGACCTCTCTAACCCAAAGATGAAAGAGCTATGCATTTAGTCAAGTTAGTGCAAGCCTAATATTTCAATTCTATGCATATTTTAAGCTCAGAAATAAATTTCTTTCAAAATTAACTGTGCAACAATATCAATTGTACAATAAAATTTCCTGGCGTAAATAATCCTTCAAGTTTCAGCCGTATTTTGTCCTTCGGAATCACCTACTTTTTTCTTTCTACTGCTAAAAATATCAATGAAATCGGAGCTTTTATGATAACAGTCCAATCTTGAGTTTTTTTTAATTATCTCTAGTTAAAAGTGCCCTATTAATTAGACCTTTTTTAAATTCTGAGAGATATCTTGCTTTTTCCATCAGAAGCTGCACTCTTTACCCAAACTCACTTGAAAAATTCTTAAATTGCGCTAAGAAACTAATGTGAATTGTAATACTGATAACAAAGTTTCTAAAGTTTGGAATGGACAGTTGCAGATTTTCTGACATTTTTATGAGCAAATGGGTTTTATATTCGTCTGACTATTCACCATAATATAGTCATCAATCCTGTTCTTCAACTGAATAACTTCTTTAGAAAATGAGTTATACTTTTTTTTCTATAGAAAAAAATTGAAAAATTACTCTGGCTATAAATTTCAAGAATCGATTTTTGTCGGAAAAAAAATCTGCAATGAATGTATTTTGATTCTCACGATGTATTTAAGATTTATGAAATTACTTGTGCACCGGTTTTGAGTGAATTTATTAAGGATTCTAATGGCTCTCGATTTCCCTATATTTTAACTCACCAACTGAAGATGGTTCATTAGTTCCCATTCATGCACTGATGTCAAGTAAGCGTTGTCACAGCTCATGACATAATTCAATATTCACTGTTGCCAAGTGATGTGAATTACATAGTATGGCGTAACCAGTGTCAGCTCACTTTATATTCAATGCAGATAGTTGGCGGTATCGGAGAAAAATAAGAGAGAGAAAGAGAGCTGATATCTCTCACAAATATCTCAATATTTTAGATGATATTAAGTCTTTACCCGAGGTGTATCATATGTAGTGAAATTTTTTATCAGTTGTTGTATACTGTTTCTAATCCGAATCCAGACATCTATAATTAATGTAGTGTCTGATACATATCAAAAAGTATCACTTTTGCAGTTGAATGACATAAATTTCATATTTTAAGGCTTTTTTTACTATAGTTATTTCTTTTTCCTGTTGTACTTTTACTGCCGTTAAAGAATGGAAATTGCCGGATGGGAGCCGAATGGCTAGGGCGCTGGCATTCGGTACCAGAGTCCGTGGGCTCGAGTCCCACTGTTGGCGTGGATGTTTGTAGCCGTTCGAATCGGCTTTAAGCAGTAGGTCCCGGTCTAATTAGCCCTCGTGTAGCAAAAAAATGACCGTAATGCTCCAAAGCATGGAAATGAGATCGCAGACGTATCCTACCTAAAAATATTCAGTCCTACCTTTTATTTATATGGATTACTAGTGCAAGAAAGAAGGATGTTGAATAAAAAAAATGCACTTTAAATATAAGATGAATACACATATTATGAATATATACAACACTAAATAAAAGGGTGGCAACAAGCTTGGAACTAATTAATATTTCATCATCAAACTGAGAACGATTAGCAGCTTAAAGCATGTATCTTTACACACACACACACATATATATATATATATATATATATATATATATATATATACACACACACATATATATATGTGTGTGTGTGTGTGTATGTATGCATGCATATAGACTGTGTAGTTTACACTTCAATTTAAGGAAAACCTTCAGCCTGTACTTGATGTTACTGTCTTTGATTCACATCTGTTCCTGTCAAATGCTCTGTATTTATCAATACGTAATAATTCTAAACTATATTAAATACTTTAAAATATTTTATTAAAATCCTTTCAATGCTTTAGATACATTTTAAAATTTATGATACAACCATCATGATACTTCTGTATATGTATTTGTTATTTTTTTTAAAAATTAACGTCCTCTATGACATAAATATCGGAAAATGTTCATTCAGCTGAACATGCTAAAAAATAAATGTAGAACAAGCCTTCTCGAATCATCTCCTTTTCTGCATTAATATTATCAGCAAGAAAGGATTTAAATATGCCCTACGAGATAGTTATTAATAATCGTAATGTTGCACTTGATCTGAAGATATTGGATCATAAGAATAAGCAACAACATAAAAGGAAAAAGCAAGTAAACTCCCCATGAATGCTTAGTACAAATGTGAAAAAAAAGAGGGAATTTTCTGAAGGGACAAACACTTTTTCTTTTAGCTGTTTCTTTTGCGAAATTCAATCTTACCCTCACGACAAATACTATAAAAAATATGAAGACATTTATAATATTTAAATTTAGATGGCAATATACACATCATATGGTATGTATTTAGTTTTAGTATTTTCAGAGGCTTAAAATGTGGCTCCTTTCGATTTACGAGTTAATATTTTTTTAAGATACCTTGCTGTTCCACGTGGGAGCTTTAAAAGATTTCTTTTTGCCTTTCGGAATAATGAAGAGATTTATTGTTATGGATCCAGACAGTATGTCTGGTAAAGGGAGTCTTGAAATCTATAACATGAAAAGAAGCATTGATATGTTGTGCTAGGTACATTATTATTATTTTTTAGTGGTAGTTAAAGTACTCTTGTTGCTTTTAGCAGTTCTGAAAATAATGAATAGAATATCTTTAAGTTATTACAGACTTCTATGCTAAGTCTTAGGCTTGAATTGTAATAAGTATTTATTCAGCTATTGCAATTCTTTGAATTATTTATTAATATTCTCCCGTGAAAAGATATCAGTTTTTATTACACTAGTTAAGCGAATTTTAAAGTAACTCATGGGTTATTTGTTTTCAAACAGGCAAAATATGCGGATATAATCCTGTATGCTAGTTTTCATTTTGATTTTCAACAACAAATCATTGAATAATTTTTTATTAAGTTATTTTACTGTTATCATGGTGAATTACAAGAGTAGAATAGGTATTTCTGTATTTGAAAATAGTTTCGGCTTTGGTAACCAGTTGGATGGTACCAACTGCCTACTGGGAAACACTGTTATAAATTTTTACTGTTAAAAATCTATATATGATTTCTAAAATCTATTTGCGATGTACTGCTGAGTTTTTAAGCGTTCTTCCACATGGAAGTTTTAATTAAATTAGTATATTATGAACCCAGCCGTATAAATAAATCCGTTTGGATATCACATTAAATTTTTTTTTTTTTTTGATTTCGTCTGCTATCTGAATTCTGTATTTACACCTTCACATTGAAATCTTGTTGTAATGCAGGCTTTTTCGTCCACGTATTTTGATTTGTACAGAATACATACAATTTAACTCTATACCTTAACTAAATTCCTAACTTTATGCATAACTATATACCTTTTTTTAAATTTATGATCAGTATGTTCATATTACCATAATGTTATCCATAATTAAGGACTAATATAGTGCTATGGAATTTTTATTATCACTATAATGGATTACAAATCTTATTTTTATTATCACTACAATGGATTACAAATTAAGATTAGGGGCGCGGTAGCCCAGTTAGCAAGAGCAGCGAGCCAGTGATCTAATCATCCCTGGTTCGATGCTCGTCGTGCAAATCCTCTGCCGTGTACACTAATGGTGGCCGGAACACGTAAAATAGGGCGTGGCTGCAATGTCCTCCAAGTTCTCAAATTTACCTCTGGAGGTGCGGGGTCAAGTGTTCCGGTCACTTTGACTCGGTTAAAAATTTCGGGACCGGTCATATAGCCAAGTCGGACTCCGACCCGTGTAGTGCTAATTCAAGACAGGAGCCGCACCTTCCTCACCCATAGCCTTCGGGACTTGATCTGATATTGTTGGCGGTCAAGTGGCATAAGCAACAACAATAAATTAAGTATTTTTTTAACATTGGATCAATAAATGAACAATTTTTAGTATTCTTCAATATATGAGATGTATTTTGTTAAAAACTAGACAAGAAATTAAAAGTGTTATTGAGGCCTTGATTGTAATCCCGTTATGATGTTGTCATAATAATAATAAAAGTCTTATAATTTATGAGATGAAAAACATTTTGGTACTTTTTTCACGGATTTTAAAATAAGGACTTTTCTTAAGATATGTTTACAGGGGTAGGTGGGACAAAATGTCAGTAGTCTATACTACTTGACCCGGCTCCTATATAACTTAAATGAACATGAACGAACAGGTGGACCCTTGGAAGCGTATTCAGGAATTACTTCAGCAACTAGTCTTCAGTTCTAAAAACTGTGTATGCCTGAACGCCGAGACATTTATTGTTATTGTGATTAAGATATGTTTACAAACAGGTATTACTTTCTATTGACATTCATCGTTTTCGTATATCTAGACATTGACTAAATACTTCAACTTAAAGCGACAAAGAAATAACTATTTGTATTATCTATTATATGGACCTGGGGAACCTAGCGCGTCGGAATTTGGGCCTGAGGGTGTTCGTTCCCGACAAACGCCACTGAATGGGCTTCTGTCTAAGCCGGGTATGGACACGTTAAATCTGTGACCTGGAAAGTTCTGTGTGGATTTTAGGGTTAGAAGGAGGGTTCGAACCCACCTGATGTCGCTTCTGTGAGCTCTCAGACTCAACTGTGGAGGCACCAGCACAGAAGTCCAATCCCGACCCTTGTAGTACCCAATAGCTTGTGCTAAATGCGAAGTTGTGCTCATTCCGATCTGCAAAGGGCATGCGACAGCGAGCGAGCGAGCTATTATCTGTTAGATCAGTGGTTAATAACCGAGGGTCTGAGAGATCACAAGATGTCTTCCTTGAGGTCGGGAGTGATTAAAAAAAAAAAGCTTCAAAACGAACGCAAATTTAAACAATGTTTTAAAACTAGGAGCAAAAAAAAATCCCAAAATTTTGTTCAAATTTTAAAAATTATATTTCTGCCACTTTCTGACGTTTTTGAGTACGAAAAAATCCTTTTTCCGCTTAAAAATTTCTAATATATTTTTTGTGACGCGGACTCGCAGCGTCACAGGAATTTTACAGCTAGTAAAGCAAATGCAACCTGAGAAATCTCATTCATTTTTAAGTTTTCGTAGGCTTTTGTAAGTTTCCTTTTACGCTAAATTTGTTATAGTTATTAATTTTTTTTTAACGTAGGATTACGTTCCTCCATAACGATCCTCTGGAAAGCAAAATTTCAGATGTCCTGCGTCACGAGTTGTAATTTTGGAAGCGTGACAAACTCAGTCTGTATCACTTGGGCAAGTAGTAAATAGTTAAACAGAAAAGTACCAAAATACATCAAAATTTATATATATATATATATATATATATATATATATATATATATATATATATATATATATATATATATATAACGCTTAGGTATGCGGCTCAAAAATCGAAGATATTTCTACACTCCGAATGGCAACGGCTGCAACTACCAGATGTAAACATTAGCGGCCAACCACGTGTGTGTAGCGGCTCGATGATAGCACGTAATTTGGTACAATTTAATTGCTGCATTTTACTCGTGGATAATTTTAATTTATTCACGAGATAATATTAATTCATTCATTTGTTCCATCGGTGTTTCTAAATGTATGTAAGAGGCCAAACTTTTGACAAAATATGTTTAGACCTATCAAATCTAATGTTTAGTCATGGACAGTTGTATGACTAACATTATTTTAGTCATACAACTGTATTAAGTTTACTTAGAATCCGTTCTTTTGATTCTGTCAGTGTAGTATCTCCTACTTCTGAAATACTCAACTGTGTATATCAAGAAGTTTTAGGGATATAATAGTAACATATTCATAATTGCATTATAATACCTTAATAGTTAGTAAGAGTTAATTATCTGCATTTGTTTGATTACTTGCTGAATTTTTACTCCATTTTTTAAGGGAAGAAATTTTCCCAACAATTTTTTATTTGATATGATTAAGTGTAGATATCTGAATTGTGAACAATAGTATATACAGAGGGTGATGTAATCCACGATATATTTTAGTACTTGCTGAATTTTTACTCTTTTGTTTGAAGTGAAAAAAATTTTCTCCAGTAATTTTCTATTTGATGTAATGATGAAGTGTCGATATCTTAATTTTGAAAAATATTACTTACAGAGAGAGAGATGTAATTTTTTTAAAAATCTTTGTTGTTGGGTTTCTCAGTCTTATCTTTTACTCTGTTCTAAAGTACTGGAAATTCACATTTTTTTAAATCACGATGTTTTAGAATCAGCCTTATAGAGAATTTTGCAATGATTATAAATTTGTTGGGTGAGATCCCACTACCACTTAACAACGTATATTTATGATGACAAGTAATGATAACATTCCTTATATATGTTTCTTTCAGTTGAGTTGTTTTCTAAAGAAAATATGAAACTAAAAGCGAGCATGCTGGTCGCGCACCGGCTAGTATATATATATATATATATATATATATATATATATATATATATATATATATATATATATATATATATATATATATATATATGCGTACATATATATATATATATATATATATATATATATATATATGCGTACATATATATAGATACAAATATACATACCACATACATACATATATACATACAAAAGAGGTAAGCACCGATAAGTAATCCTACGTTAATAACCCACAGAAGTTTCGTTAGAAGAGACTACCTGGATTTTTATTATTAATATTAAAGTCATTTATCACAAATATTTGTTTATTTAGAAAGTAAAACCAATTTTTGCCTTTAAAAGGGTTGGTGGGGAAATGGTCCCCGATGGATTTTTTTTTTTTTTTTTGGGGGGGGGGGGGATAAGTGGTCCCTGATCAACAAAAGTTTGGGAACCACCATGTTAGATAAACCACAGATAATCTAAAATGCATACAGTGTCCATCGTTCCATACGAAATAACTTGAGAATACTTTAAGAAATATGTTGCCAATAAATAATTTTCTCACAGAGATGACGTAGAGTGGTGTCGAGATAGAATTCATTGAGGACAAAAGAGACGAAGATTTATGGTCAGCATCACCAACGTAAAATAATTATAGAAGAACCACAGACACAGAGAGAAAAATTTATTAAAAAAAGAGACACATTTAAAAAAAATCAGGTCTGAAAATCTGTAGATTCACCTCTTTTGAGATATTTTTGTAATACCGAAACATAAATTCGATTCTGTAATATATTACATCGGAATACCTAACTTAATCATTCTGACTGACTGCATTTTTGTATTTTACATTTATGAAGATATATTACGTAGAAAATTGTGCAGTTAAGCTTTTATGATCATATCATTTGATTATTTTTTTTATATCTTTGGTAAACCCTTTCAACGATGAGCTGTTTGATGTTAAACGTGCGCTATGGGCTGACTATTCTTTTACAACAAAGCGCATGATGGGCAGATGTTTTTAAGGCAAAGCTATTGATTGCACCTGTAATGATAATCTCGAGAGTGGCAACAAAAATGAAACTCAGTCTCTTAACAAACGGACTGTAAAAAGTACTTTTAAATTCCTAATAAACAGCTCTGATAAAGCATTTTACAAGTGGGCAGTGTGAAAACGTATTCTTACTATGTGCTTTGTTTTTATCTCCCGGAATATTAAACACCGTTGGTGTCGAATGCATATATGCGTTTATAGACAAAATTGAATGCTTGTGTTAGAACACATAAATAGGCTCAGAGACCAAGGTGAACGATTTTTTGAAACTCAAGTATGGGTTCATAGCGCTGAAACGGTTAAGAGAAACACACATTACAAAGTACTGAGCGAGTGAGTGTAAGAGATTAAATCGACAAGCTATTGAATATCTCTATTCCTCATTTAGAAGTTTCTATTTAGTGTTTTTTTATAGATACATATATGTAACAAGCTATTTATGGAAATTTTTATACATTCTGTAACAGTAAATCATTCATGACATCTCTCGTAACTACTTCATTAAGTAGCAAAATCACTCGAGAATCATTTATCAAAAGTACTATAATTCTTCGTAAGACTTCGTTTTAGAGTATAGCTTACGGGGTACATAAACTGGACTTCAGTGTCCGGTTCCAAGGTTTTATTTACAGAATTATTAGGAAGCAAGAAAGGAATAATTCAACGAGGGAATGCATATTCAACACAGAATGCATGTACCACCGCATGCTGCTTTCCCCCCTATTTTTCAATTTTGCTCATAACGAGAGTGCCTTGTTTCCCCTTATTTTCATTATTTAATTTTAAATTTATTTATTTTTAAATTTATTTATGCTTCAAATTCTTATTTTGAGCATATATAGTATGAAAACAAGACCATAACATAAGTTACATCTTTTGATGATCATATTAATTCCGTTGTGACATGATTGGCTTGCTAATAGTCAATGAATTCAATGACTATTACAGTACGAAATTTCCATGTAGTTATTACTTTTTTAAGAAATACATGGCAATGGTTTGCATACTAAACCTATTCACCGTCACATGTTTTCCTGTTTTAATTTTATATCAGATGGTTTTTTATTACTATTATGAAATGGAAACATGACGTTGCATTTAAAACAAGCTTATCAAAGAATGACCAAGGCGATATACGGAAAATAAAACTATATTGTTCCATTAATTTATCTTTGAATCGTGAAAAAAAAAAAGCCTTCCATCTTCAAGTGCAAGTTCTGGGAAAGAATAATATGTATGAACAAATTTCAAAAAGGCCCCTGTCCCCCAAAATATTGAGTAGCGAATCATTTTCTCATCGCCTGATTCTTGGTTTAAGGAAATGGTACTTGTTATACAACAAGAAAAAACAAAGTGTGTGCCTTTAAAGGGTATGTATAACTTAAGTATTTTTAAAGAATATTTCTCATGCATTTATGCAATGGAATACCGATTAAGATCATGAATGACTTTTAGTTGCATAGAGGTATTAGGGGAAAGTTTTAACTATCCTATATCCTGTGTCCTGTATCCTGTATCCTTTATCCTTTGTGGTATGGAATTTGTAAAATGAAATTACATTTTTTAAAATTTTATATTTATATACAATTGACTGTGTACTCTCTAATGTGTATAAACACTCGAGTCATAATTTGATTGGGGAAGAGATTAATTCCCGAGTGATACGAAGTCGATGAATTCCGATTGCTCATGCTTTAATTCGCAGCATTTAAAACATGCTTAATAAAAGTGTATAAAACAATTCCTTAATTTTTCAAAGACACGAAGAATTTTAGCATACTTTCAATTGCGTATTAATTTTAAAACATAAACAAGAAAATATATAAATGAATCTCCTTTGAAATATTTATGTAATAGGAAGATTTTATCCTCATATTTATATATATATATATATATATATATATATATATATATATATACACTGAAGTGCCACTGAATTAGGGATAGCAAAGCCTATGCAAATTGTGTAGCGCTTCGCATCATGTATGCGCAAGTGAGGGCACTGTGGTAACTGCATATATAGCGCGTGTTAGTTGTTGGAATTGCCAGTATGGGTAAACTGCCTGATTTAGACGCCTTCGATCGCGGACAAATCGTACGTGCGCGACGCATGGGCCATTCAATTTCCGAAATCGTCAGACAGCTAGGATTTTCAAGGTCGACAGTGTTAAGAGTATACCAAGAATACATGGATGGTGGAAAAAAAACTAGCGATCGGGCAAACTGCAAAGGACAATTAGCCTTGAGAGTGCGTGGTGAGAGACGGCTCAGGCGTATTGTACGTAGCCAGCGAAGCCAAACATTAGCTCAAATTACCACCCAGTTTAATGACGGTGCCAGTCGTACAGTCAGTAAACGGACTGTGCAACGCTCGCTTCACCGTATGAGTTTCGGGAGCCGTTGACCTACGAGAGTACCATTGCTCTATACTCGCCATCGGGCTGCACGTCTTGCCTGGGCAAGAGAGCACAGAGACTGGAGTGTAGAGGACTGGAAACGAGTACCATGGAGTGATGAGTCTCGATTCCGACTACTTAACGCCGACGGGAGGCTGAGAATATGGCGTCAGGCTCATGAAGCCATGGATCCTGCATGCCTGGCTGGAACTGTACAAGGGCATGGTGGCTCAATCATGGTCTGGGGTGTTTTTTCGTGGCACAGTTTGGGATCTTTGGTGCGTGTACCAACCTCCCTCAATGCAATTCGGTACGTAGAGTTGCTGGGTAATCACCTCCATACGTTTATGCTGTTCCGTTATCCGCACGGTAATGGAGTTTTCCAGTAAGACAACTGTACCTCTCACAAGTCCCGGTTGGCTACTGGCAGGTTGGATGAGCATTCCTATGACTTCTCTGTCATGAATTGGCCACCTAGAAGCCCAGACTTAAATCCTATTGAGCATCTTTGGGATGTTTTGGAACGAGGCGTGAAAGGCCATCACACAGCACCAAAGAACCTTACTGAATTATGGACAGCTTTAGCCAATATTTGGCAAGCCATTCCCGTGGAACGTTTCCAGAAACTTGTTGAATCTATGCCTCGTCGTGTGGCAGCCGTTATCAAGGCCAGAGGAGGCCCAACTCGTTACTAGGTAGGTATCCCTAATTCAGTGGCCCTTCAGTGTATATATATATATATATATATATATATATATATATATATATATATATATATATATATATATATATGCACAGAGAAAAAAAAGCCGGTCAGTTTTCGAAAGTTCCAGGTTTGCAGACACACTTCATGTGGGTTGAAAATAAAATGGGTCGACTGACCTATCTAATGTGTTCACCGCCTCACCCCAAAGCGAGCTGAATATCTTGTTTGCGGGTTGATGAGATTTTCCCGTTTTCCTGGCTCGCGCTGCGGGAGATTTTCTTTGGAAGCGGGTCGAAAGCTGTACTTTGAAGCAATTAGTAGCTTTTTGGCTGGGGAAATAGGAAAAATGGCGCTTGTCGACGAAACGGAGTGTCCACGTGTTATAGTGCATGTAAGTACATTTTTAATCTTTTGAACATTAAAATATGTGCAAAATCCTTCATGTAAATCCGAATTATAGAGCATACTTCAACACAATAGAAATGTGAGAACTTTTAACGGAAGATTTGCTATTTGTTTAAATTTGAAATTGTTGTGTAAGGCTCAAGTTGCGACAATCGCGTAAGCTATTGCATGTTTAGCATATAACTCATATATGAATTATAGCTGTATATGGTTGAGCATATCATGATATTAGGTTTTTCTAGTCGCAAATCTTCCATGTGCTTGTGTGTGTGTGTGTGTGTGTGCGTACATGTATGTAATATCTAAACATTATGTATTAAAATTATTTTTACATTACATAAAAATCTCATCATAGAAAACTCTTAATTGAGTGCAATTTTAATGAATAAATAGATTTTTATGATTTAAAAAAAAACAAGAATACGATTTCTAAAAGTAATTTTTGACATCTACTGATATAGTAACAGGAACACACAGCTTTTAAATATCCACTATAAAAAATAAGGTTGACAACTTATTTTACAGATGTTAATGAGCTGTGTGTTCCTGTTATGCGCT
The DNA here is from genome assembly GCA_907164885.2 of Dolomedes plantarius. Taxonomy (NCBI): domain Eukaryota; kingdom Metazoa; phylum Arthropoda; class Arachnida; order Araneae; family Dolomedidae; genus Dolomedes; species Dolomedes plantarius. The sequence continues at coordinate 56,259,547 of OU015494.1, read as the reverse complement.
TCCTACAACCTTTATTAATAACTCATCAATATTTTAAAAAAGCTTAGAACCACAGAAAAAAAAGTAAAAGCATGCAGTTTGTTTCTTGCAATGCTACGAGTAGTATACGTATGTATATCTATTTGTGTGTACATATAAGTTGTGTTTGAAAGTCCAAGTTCATTCTAAAATCCAAATCTACAGATGATACCATCTAGCGATAACATTTAATTATAAACTCATTTGACATGGTCGAATTTAGAAAAATGGATAAACTAGAGGGTGAAATCAGGTTTTTAAAATTCATCTATACATTACATTTATGTGTGGAAGTGTGTGTTTGTGAATAAGTAAATAAGAGAGTAGGAAATGAAAGAAATATCTTGTAACAGACGATGATCTATCTAGATAACTAATTCAAAATTCTACGAATTCTTTTACTTTTATACTAATAATTGACAGTTTATAAACTAATTTATTCTCCTAAAGATTTGATACATTTTAGCTTTATATAAAAACCTTAAAACAGAAGGAATTCTGTAATGATAATAAGGTAGCTGGAAAATTCAAATTGAATTAATATTCATGCAGAATAGGGAGAGGGGGGGGAAATTGTTTTTGAAAATTTTCATGGCATGTATAAAGTAAAGTGGCAATTTTTCTTATCTAATATTAAAAACATAATTTGAAGTTTGTTTATTTTACAAACTAATGTTATTGCTATGAGTTGTCATTTTAGCTGTATAAAATTTAAATGATTATCTAATTTGGGTAACAAAATTTCATTTAAAAAATTCGATGCAAACACTTTCAGACTAGGCATTTTGGAAAATTCTTTTAAACATGAAGGCTAATGTACTGCAAAAGTTAAAGATAAAAATAATTTTTTTTAAAGTGTAAGTATTTATTACTAGTTGTGAAGTATGCTTTATAACTTTTAATGATAATATTTTTAATGTTCAATAGATTAAAGAAGTGCTAATTTGATTCATTTTAATTCAACGCAAACAATGTCATCTTTATATAATTTATAGTTCTCAGGATGGCAAGTATCAAATAAAGGTGTCTGGAATAAAATTATAAATCACTTGCTTCAAACTGAGATACATAATGCAGTAACTAGGAATTATTACCAAAGCTTTAAATGATCTGTGTCTTATAATATTAAAAAAATAATTAAATGTGTGTATATATGTATATTAAAAATTATATATATATATATATATATATATATATATATATATATATATATATATATATATATATATAGGCTCAATACACAACTCGCTTTAATTAACTCATTCAAAGAGTTTTTAAATTCACAAAGGCAGGTAAATGTACCCGTTTTCGAAAGTGGGTTGTAGGACCCACTTTCCAATGTGGGTTGTTTGACTCACCAAAAGCGAGTTCCACTGTGCAGTGGATTTCAACCCAGCAAAGTGAGTTCACCGACCAACTTTTTTTTTCTCTGTGTGTATATATTTAAAATTGACGAGCTATACCTCCAGTATATTCTATTTATATGTCCCTATTTTTCCTTATAACGCGGGAGGCATTTTTCTCTTCCACATTCTCCCATTCCCTACAGCGAATTTGATGGCTTCTTTATTACGTATGGGAGTACCAGGCAGGTGAATGAACGCCCATGCCTTTGTAAGAATTCAAATCCGAGCCCACTCCGGGGATGCTGGTGATGCTAGCCACTACAGAATGGGGATGATATATATATATATATATATATATATATATATATATATATATATATATATATATATATATATATATATATATATATATATATATTATATTATATTTCAAGTTTCTTTTGTTGCATACCTTATCCCCATTAATGTGGAATAACTTGTTAAATAGCTTGTTTGTTGCGGTCCCGAAGATTTTGCTTTCGTATTTGTTTCCTTAGTTTTTGCCTCTAGTAAGGAATTTTCTATTTTCCAAAATTCTTAAGGTATTCCAAATTTTAAACATCTTTACGTGTTTCTAGTTCCGTTAGTGAACGTTGAGGAAGAAAAAACTATGTAGTGTGATATAGTTGCTTAGGGTCATTCTGAAATTTCTCTAACTTAAATATAACGCTCGCCAAAATAAAATTAGGTTATCCTTTCCCATAGACAACTAAGTGAATGAAAATCATTTCGTAAATAAAAATACAGGGAACAGTTGTTCAATAAACTTACTCCAAATTATTCCAAACGGTTAGGTTTTAAACTTTGACAATTGATGTCTATGAGGTTGTATTTCTTTATCTTTTTTCGTAAGCCAAATAAAATAATTTTCAGAATTTTTAGTCAGGTGTAGAATGTATCTTTCATTATGCTATTTAGTTTTCGAATTATGCGATGAAACTTCCGAACATCAGCGGAATGATTACAATAAATATTCGGACAACAAGTACCAGAGTTTTCCTCTTTTATTACATACTTTATCTTGAAGTCGCATTTTTAAAATCCCCGCATTATTTCCTCAATGCAACTGAAATAATAATGACTGAAGAATGCTCTGCCTGAAATCAGATGACGCGCCCAGTTGGCGACAATTCTTCTGCTCCTTTCCCGAAGCAACCCTAAAAGCGGTAGTATTCTTTACTTAAGCTGAATTATTATTTATTCCCTTCTCGAGGCCTTTTAGTACGTCAGCGCCGATGACCCCCTACAACAAAAAGTAGGTCTGAGACGAATCCATTTGTCAATGTCTGCGTCTTTACTTCGACTACCCAGAGAGGGGATTTGCTTTGGATTAAATGGTAACTTTCTTTTTGCGGGCGGCATTTTCTTCGGGATGAACGTTTTCGGAAGTCTGTGAGTGCAGTGGGGGAAGATGAGAGGTCTTTAAATCATCCGGTTTTACAGAGGAATGCTGACAAACATTTAAATAACTACACAAAACACCTTCGTGGTTGAAACCCAATATTAATTTTCGAGACTCTATTTGTATTCAGATATATTATTTTTGATTTATTTGTAAAAATTATTATTATTATTATTATTATTATTTGGAATCGATACCAATTTTATGTTAGGATATTTTGGAATATGTATACCCACATAGACGTAGCATCAAGGGGGGAAAGTACGGGGGAGTACGTGACCCCCCCCCCCCAACTTAACTTGAAATAATTTAAAACGTTAATAGAAGTTCAGTTAAAATCGGAAAATTGTAGAAAACTTTTAAGAAAGTTGGTTTTTTCCCCGCTTTTTCAAACTGTGAAACTGAAGATACCGATTATGTCTTTAGCCTTAACATAGTTTTTAACAATGATATGATAACTAACAAAAATTCGATGTTATTTTTTTTTCTCATTTTATTTAAATTATATTTATTTTTCTCATTGTATAATTTTTAAAAACTACTCAAACATCAATTCTATGGTTTTTCAATGTTTAAAAAAATCATAATATTTCATATTTTAAGGACTGTCTGGCAGTCAATAAGCTGAGACGGGCCCTAACTGAATTCAATTCGTGCCCCCCCCCCCAAAAAAAAATAATAAATAAATAAAAAAATTAGAAGCATGTTACGCCTATGTGCATACCCGTGTAATCAAAAACTACTCAAATCGCATGAAATATCAACAGATAATTTTATGTGTCTTAGATGTCTCGGAGTGAATTAAAAGTTGTTATGTTGGATAGAGGGTTCTTAAGGTGTTAATTTTTTATTGATTTTGTGAGATGCAATTTTAACTTTTCGAGAATTTCTACTATTTCCGTTTCAGGAAAATTTATTTTAATATAATTATAAAAGAAAATATAAAAATTCATATGCCTAGTCAAGTGATGACAACTATTAATTGAACAGTCAATTTAATACTATTATCAAGTGGGGGTTAAAACGTTAAGCGACAGAGCTACAGGATGAGAAAATGTAATTCATTTTGTGTTTTTCATCGCTTTTAGACTAATTTCTATATGTCCGAATCACTGCAAGCCTACACACTTGAATGAATGAAAAGGGTGAAGATATAATCTTGTGAGAGGGCCAGTTTAACTGATGTTTAGCTTTAAATGTCAAGATTTATCTTTCTCTTTTAATAATTGCTATCGATGCATCGATGAACATAGAAATGAAGACTTCTAGTGATTGGAGTAGATGCCTTTGTGGAGATGCTGAAATAATCGAAGTTACTGTATCACGATGGTTTTGATAAAATTGTTGGATTCAAAGTACAGAGCCCATTCTATATTATGTGCTAAAAAGGTAGTATTGAAAAATTCTGGTGATATTTGTCAACAAATAGGATGAAAAAATAATTGCTTACTAGCTTGGATTCTAAGCACTAGAGTCTAAAAAAGTTTTCAAAGTGCAGAAAGATTTAACTTGTGTGTGTTAAACAACAGCCTAAATTTCTAGCCTTTGAGCTGGCCCTCGTCGGGATAACTTTAAAGATGACGGGTAACTGGATACACACATCCACAAATAAGATGTATCAAACATCTTATTTGTGGATGGAAATCTCAAATTCAGCTTACAAATTTTAAATTGGATACCGAAAGCAAAACTAAAGTTTACTTTTACCAAGATCATAAACATATTCATGTTTAAATATTTTATTTAAAAAATGCAAAAATTTATTTTCACTTCTTAAAATGATTCCAGAAAGAATATTTTTTGTTTGGAGTTTCTGTCAGTTAAAAATTTCCAAAATAAGAGCAGTAACGGGAACACTGAGAAACTTAAAGCTTCATTTATTATAATTTAAAGAAAGTTTGTCTCTATCCTATTTGGGTTGTTTCAAAGAAGGTTGCTCTATTGTTAAAACTAGATGAAATTAAATGTGTGTAAGAGCTTATATTTCAACGATTATTCTCTACATCTTTATTCAACACAATTGAAATGCATTGATAATAAAGACATTAATTATAATTGACGAATTTAGTTAAACACCTTTGTTCCACAATAATAGTCTGATAATTAGAATTTGAATTACAGTTGGCCTGCCGGATGGCAATATATTGCACTATTCTCTCGCACTCCATTCATGCTTTTTAGACATCCATCGTCCAGAAGCCGTAGGACAGGTTCTGCGCTAGTTAAAGATTACGCTGGACGCAGAGAAATTCCTCACTTTTTAAAAATAGTTCCCGTGACGAGACCAAAAATAAAAGAAAGAAAACAAAATAAACCGTTCCTTTTCCACTCGCTGTCTTCTCAGTTGAAGTCATGCAAATGAATATAATGACTAACCACTTTGTGCTTGCTAATTATTATGTTGAGAAATGGGTGTACGCCGTTAGTAGCATATTAAGATCTAATATGCAAGCTCATAGGAAAAATAGTGATGTTCGACTTTTTTTCATCAACAAAGAGTCTAACTTTTTTTCTTCTTATTTTTTCTTTCTGAGAAAAGGGGAATGCGTGTTCATAAGGCCATTACATGTCTGGATTGTGTTACAGATCGAACTTTTCTTTTTTTCGCGGCCTGTTAAAATAAGCTGCATTAGAGAAGTTATGCTAAGGAAAATTTAGTAAAAGAATACTCAGCGAATGGTTTTCCTTTTGAAAGAAATTTTGTTGGATTCAACTAAGGACACATTATCAAGATATTAGATAATTTGAAATATCAGTAAGGAGGAAAAAACGGTTTCAAGACTTATTTTAAACTATGATCCTCAACAATAAATGTAAAAATATTACTTTTATTTTAATACTCTCATTTAGGTTTACACAAATAAATTTAAAGTACTCAATTTTCATTATTAACAACAGATTTCAGGAAGTTCGAAAATATTTTGCTTATTTATAAGCAAAATGAAAGTCCTTCACCGAAGTATAAACTGAAAATTCAAACTAGTGTTTTGCAATAACACGGAGGAAAATATATCATAAATACATTTTTCTGTATATATTTTGTTATTGTATTGCATCATCTTGAAGTAAACCGTATAATACATTTAGTTATCCAATTCCCCGTCATCTTTAAAGTGACTCCTACGAGAGCCAACTGAAAGGCTAGATATTTAGGCTGTTGTTTAACACACATCCATCATCTCTTAAAATGCAAACATGAGTATAAATTTTTCACGGAAGTTTCAATAAATCCTTGTAAATATTTAAAGATAAACAAAAAGCTTCCTCAAAAGCTATCTCAAACAGCTTTATGAAGTTAATGTAAATATACAGTTTTTACTTAAAATAATGTAAACCACATAATACATTTAGTCAGTGCTAGATTTCTAGAAATAGAGGTGCCGCAACGGTAACCTTGCGGGATGTGTGTGTGTGTGTGTGTGGGGGGGGGGGGGGTATTCCAAATTATTGATAAAAAGAGGTACCTAAAGAGAGGTACCGGAACGCCGTTCCAGCGCGTTCCGCCTCAAATCTAGCCCTGCATTTAGTTATCCAATTCCCCGTCATCTTTAAAGTGACTCCTTCGAGAGCCAACTGAAAGGCTAGATATTTAGGCTGTTGTTTAACACACATCCATCATCTCTTAAAATGCAAACATGAGTATAAATTTTTCACGGAAGTTTTAATAAATCCTTGTAAATATTTAAAGATAAACAAAAAGCTTCATCAAAAGCTATCTCAAACAGCTTTATGATGTTGATGAAAATATATAGCTTTTACTTAGAATGTACTTAGGTTCAATTTTTAAACTAGAATTTTTTAAAATCTTCAACGTTTGTTTATATATTTAAAATGTATTTTTAATATAGTGAACCAAATTTAACTGTTTTTATTTGCTGCAAAACATTTTAAAAATGTCAAATTTAATTAGCAATATCTCACTTATTTCTGAAATTTTAATTTAGTTTTTGAAAAATATAATAAGGCTTACCCCCCAAATATACTATCACTATAAACCCAATCTTGGTATTATAAAACCGGGTAGTTACCCAGATGAATTATTGAAACCAAAAACCAGATTCCAATGGTTGTAGAACCATTGGAACCGAGTTCTCGGAAACAGTAAATCTTAGGTTTATAAAATAACATTAAATGGGACCGTGGACCTTTCTTTTGAGGAAATCTTTTTTATTTTTTTATAGTATTGATTGTGTTATTGTAAAAAAAATATATATATTTCTGTAGGATAATAGTACCAAAATAGTTTTTTTTAAGTAAAAAATACTTTATGAAGCTTCTACGAAGTAAGTAATAAAGGTAAGTGTAGTAATAAACTTTAAATCTGTTTTTCTCCAAACAGATTTTTCAAGGTTTTTAGATTTTTTAAATGCTCCATGCAACTTAATTTTGTTCAAAATTCGTGAAATTTATATGGAAGATTTCTGATACTGTTTACAAAGAAACTGAGATGCATTTTACAATTCGACTTCATTAAGGTAATTGAATTTGATTTATAACTTATTAGAAGGCAAAATTTTTATGAAAATCGGGATGAAATTCACAAAAAAATCTCTCAAAAATTAACTATTAGAGGAATTAAATAATTGATACCCAGATTTCTTTGTAATACAGTTTTAAGTGATTAAAATGCACAATCGAGGAAATATCTCAAAAATTAAGTCGCAAGGAGTATTTTAAAATTTTGTTTATAAATTTTAAATTTTTAAAAAAATTTAAAATTATAACAAGATTGGATTTTTTTAAAAGGTATTCTATATACTTATGGTGAAATGTATATATGTACAAAATTTCATATCTCTATGACAAAAAGTAAAAAAAAAATAATTTTAACGTTTTTTCCCTTAATGGGGTTAACAGTTCTACTATGCTTCCCAATTTATCACTATCTAGATATTTAGAATCCTTTATCTTAAGGATATTCGCAGTATTAACCACTAGATGCTCCCCAATCATCTCAGATGTCAATACTTTCCTGATATCAAAAGATGTATCATCGATTGTCATTTGCTTCTATTGATTTATTCCATATAAAATTTTCAAAAGAAGTTTTATTTATTGTATTTATAAGCAGTAAAAATATACCGTATTTTATATTTTTAAAAATTATGCAATGTAGTCTTCCACAAATTTCTAATCTACAGCAAATAGAGAATAAAATTATAAAACTCTTCTCAGAGAAAAAAGCAAAGCGAACCAAAATTTGGTAGTTTTGTGTTTTAACCCATTAGTGCCTAGCGTCCTATTAAAAGGACGCTTACATAATGAGCTCTAAATCACTGAATTTTTATTTTTTTTCGATCCAAATAGCAGAATATCATGACAAAGTGTTGTATTTGTTATTATCCAACAGTTGGCAGCACTACATTAATGTTTTATTTCTGCTTTGAAGGTCTAAAGTCAGATTTAGTCATTTTTTAGCTTTTCAAAAGAGTGTCACGCAAAAAGTAAGTTTATTTTATTGTTTTTCAATGTTACAAAAATATTTTATGCTGTTATCACAGTCAATACTCTTTTCTTAAATACGTATTTTTCAAAATTGTTAAAATTATTTTTTAACACTGTTATATTTTCTTTTGCGTAGCGTTCTATATATAGGACGCTAGGCACGAATGGGTACATGTTTTTCTGACCTGTTCCGCTATACGAATAAGTCTTTTTTTTCTCAATTTATGATGTTTTATTACCATAGAGAAAAGGAAATGCTATTTATTTTCAGAAAAATGATGCTATAAATTATTTTTATAAATAAATATTATTGAGTATTCCTTATTTATGAAAATAATTTAAAAATAAATGTTCTGTTGACTAAGGAATGATTAAAAAAATTATTATTTAAGAGAAATATTAGCCTCTTGATAATGTAATGAACGTATTAACAAATTAGCCTCTTAAATACAAAAATTTTAATCAAAGGATGTTTTCTGTATTTAGTAATTTTAAAAAATAAAGAAAAATTACGAAGTACATAAGTAATTGTCTGGATTTTTTAAATATGTGTATTTTAAATGTCTATAATTCAATAAATTTTAAGAATTTTGTCTTTTAATCCAAATTATATTTGATGTAAACATACTGAAATGAACAATCGATAAGTTTTAAAGCTCTTATTTATATTTTTGTTTTTATTTTAAGTTTGACTCTGGAGACGCATTATCTTTAATGGCAGAGTTATCTGATAATGATATATTCCATGAAGCGGATATATATTTAGACCCACCATCTAATAAAGTTACCGATGACTGGCACTATACTGGTTAACACAGGCTGTTCGCACATTTTTTAGACGATTTTGGTAAGCGGTAATAAAAATTCGTTTGCTGCAAAAGAAATAATTGCAATTGTACTATGTTTTTAAAAGTCAAAATTATCGTCTGCGGCTTGAAAGTTTTGTTTTTATTCAAAATGGCGTTTTTAACAAAGCAGTGGTTCGAAGGCTACATTTATGCTCTTTCCAAAGAGAATGCATACTCCGTTATCTAAAAGCGATGTGAGAGTCATGGTTTTGAGATATCTAAAGCGTCGGTAGGTAATATCGTCAACAAGAAAGGAAAAAAACATCAAATTGGAGCCTCAAGTGGGACAAAAATTCCAAACAAGTATCCAAGGAAAAAACGGACATCTTCGACTATTGCAAAGGTACGTTGTTTAATGTTAAAAGAAAATCCCCCTAGTCAAAGGACAGTTGCAAAATCATTAAAATGCTCGGTGTCCACTGTAAACAAAATGATAAACGTTGATTTAAATCTTAAGAAAGCGAAAAAACGCAATGTGCATCGTCTTCTTCCAAATCATATCGCTGAACGCAGGACACGCTGCAGAATTCTATATGAGAAACACTTATCCAAAGAAAAATGGAAAACAATTATGACAATAGATGAATCATGGGTGTATTTAAATGATTGCAACAAAAGAAGAGCCATTTTTTATCATAAAAGGGGAGAAAAAAATTTAAGTACATGGTTCAAAGAATCGAAAGAAAGTTTTTCTAAGGGATTCATGATTGTTGCTGTTTTTTCTTATAATGGCAAGTTAAAAATAAAGAGAGTGGAAAACAATGTCAAGATTAACTCCAAATACTATCAGGAACATATTTTATCGCCAATTTTTCTGAATGAAATACCATCGCTTTACCCACAGTGCCATCAATCCGTGAGACTCCATCAGGACAAAGCTAGCAGTCACACATCAAAATCCACTGTAAATTTCTTAAAAGAAATGGAAAAAAACTGGTATCAAGGCCATACCCTTCACTGATATCCTTACTAAATCTCCCGATGTATCACCTATGGATTTTTGTGCTTTCGGACTTTTAAAATCTGCATTATCCAAACGTCGTCCCAAAACCCTTACAGTACTCTGGAAAGCTGTTCAGGAGGAATGGGATAGAATACCTCTTCTGACACTTCAAAAGGCATTATTATCCTGGAAATTGCGATGTCGAAAGATAGTTCAGAATAAGGGATGTCAAATAGAACATTTAAAACACAAGAATTTTATGTAATTTAGTTTTGTGAATACAATATACATCGTCTAAAAGATGTGTGAACAGCCTCTGTAGAACTGAAAAATGTCCACTTGGAGATGTTAAAACTGTTAAAAAGAGCAGTAGAGGAAGTTTTGATTTTCAGAACAGTAAAAATTTGAAAGTTTTTCGCTGGAATGACAATACTGTCGTTACTTTGGCGTCTAACCATTATGGTATTGAAGTTGTAGCTCAGGCCAAACGCTGGTCGAATATTGATAAAAGATTTGTAGAGATTGACCAACAGAATATTGTGTCTCAATATAATAAATTTATGGGAGGCACCGATCAAATGGATCAAAATCTTGCACAATACCGGTGTTCCATACGATCTAAAAAATGGTGGTGGTCACTGTTTTTGTTTAGCTTAGAAGCATCAATCCAAAATGCGTTGCTACTGTACAGATTATGCCCTTCTAATGACAGTAACAGAATGAATCTCCTCCAATTTAGAAGACAAATCTGTCAGTCATATTTTTCCAAGTACAGTAAGAGACCAAATAACAGTCTGGCTGCTAGGAAACCAAAAAAAACTTTCAAAAAGTGTGTCTGGTGATGTCCGGTATGATAATTTAATCGTTCAGTCGACGGAAAAGATAATTTAATCGTTGTGAATCCAAAACAGATAAGATGCGTCTACTGTGGCAAAAAATCCTCAAGAAAATGCAATAAATGTTTAGTTGGATTGCATGATAAATGCTTTGAAATCTTTCGCACAAAATAGCTTGTATATAAATTGTGTAGAAAAATTAATTACGAATAGCTTTTTTCATTATTTTGTATTTTAATAAGCCCTTTTTATATGTAAATTCAAATATAAAAGTGTGTAAAATTTATCATAAGACATAATTTATTAAATTTGTGCCTTTTAAGCTATCATTTTTTATATTTTCAGCTATTTAAATTGTTTCGATTTATTTTAAATTATTAAAATACAGTTTAAATTCCTTGTGTTTATTTTATTATGCATTTTTTCGCAGAGTTCCATTTGTTTCATGCGGTTATTTATCTAAAAACGACATTAAAAGGAATAGTTTTAGAAAATCTAAGGGTTGAAGTGTTTGTGTAAAACCTGTACCCTCCCGTGCCTAGCGTCCTTTTTATAGGACGGTAACATTATTTTAAATAAAAATTAAAATTTTAATGCAGGAATTTTTTTATTATTTTTTCAGTTCATTTTGCACCTGACGAACATAATTAGGTAAAGAAAATTAAAGAATTCGATGTTGGGCATTAATGGGTTCCATTTCCTGTGCATTGTGTTTGTAAATATGCCATTAGACTGTTTAAAACGTGTAAACAAACTCGATCCGAACCAATTAAAAAAAAATTAAGCGATTATTTTATTGCTTGAACGATTGCAAACTCCACTTGAAATTGACAGAAATTTACCGTCAAACACTGAGAATGATAATAAGGGGGATTTGCAAGAAATTCGACAAAATAAACAATCTGTTAGTGCCCCAGAAAAATTCCTCAAGGTTAGGCTTGACATGATTCAAAAGGCTATTGAAAAACATTTAGAACCTCTTCCGTGGGAAAGTAAGACTAATTTAGGAAAGAAAGTAAGATGAGAAATTGCAAAGTTGGAAAAAAATTGTTAAATGTTGTTTGGGGCAAATAAATAAATAAATAAATAAAGGTGTGCTACAATTATCTTTTTAATATTACCCCCACAAATATCGAGCTGGAAAGAGCCTTTTCTGCTTCAGGCCAAATTTGTACGAAAATACGTTCACGCCTATATAACATAAACATGTATACCTTATGTCTTTTGCACTCCTACTTCCAAGTCTTAAAATAAACTAAAAAGAAATATATTTTTTACTTACGGAATAAACTAAAATTCTTTAAATTATAAATAAATATAGTTTTTCATCAATATTAATGGCAAATGTTTTGAGGTTCATGTATAATTCAAATCCGAGTAATACCCGGGTACCCGGTTCTGGAAAAACTTGAGAACTGAAACCCGGTTCTAAATTTTTAGTCAAGTACTGCAATCCTAAACCCTATCATTAATGCTGACTTTTAAAATTTTATTTATGTATGTTTGATAAAGGTATTTAGGAATTCATAGCATTTTTAACAAAGACAACGTTCCTGCCTTGTTGTGAAAAAAGTTGTTTTAACAAAAACCAATGCCAAAAATAATTTATTATAATTTTCAATAGTTTTATAATTAAAAAAATAAGTTAAAAATCTCTTAATCACAAAACAAAATTTTCCCACGTATCAGCCTTCTTGTAAAGTTTTACTCTGATAAACTTAACTTAGGACTAATTCAAATGTTTTATTCGAATGTGGTAATCACGTATATGGTTCTTTTTATGGGACCAGTTTAATGTTCAACTTAATCCACCAATTTGTTATCTAATTTAATATACTTCACTTTTGATGTAGGTTAATTTTAAGAAGAGCCGCTTTAAGTATAGACACTAAGTTGTACTTGTAACTGATTAAGATCTACTTTACTTCCACACGTAATCGCAACTTTATAAATTAAAATTTGACAGCGAATACGCTGGGATGGGACTAGTAGACAAAAAAGTTCTCTTTCGTCATTTTTTCTAAAAAAAAATAAAATTGATTAATGTAAAATGAGAGAATTTTCATTCTCCTTTAAAAAAAAAAATTCTGGTGTGGTATTATAACTTTCATTGAGATCAGTTTTTTTTTTTTTAGCAAATGTCTTTTATTTACACAGTCGGCAATTATAGAGTCTTATAGTAGTATATTCTTGTACTATATGTCGGTTCATACATAAAAACAAGAAATGAAAATCAGATGAAGAAACACATTTCCCATCATGAAGACACTTCCACACTCCTTAAAATTTTGAAAAAAAAATGACGCGAAAGGATGGTATACATAGTTTTATTTTTCATTAAACGTCATGTATAAGGATTTTTCTTATTTTGAAAGAGCTATCGGGATAACATTGAATCTTCATGTTCAAAGAAATTAAAGAAATAGAATATACACTACAGGGTTCTCACCTATATCCGTTACACCCCCCTTAACTTCTAAACGGTGGCAACTTAGGGCCTGTTCACATAGGAGTCCGTTGCGTTGCGTTAAGGAAAAGGTGACGTTGAGACGAAAATAAACCAATCATAGGCCTCCAAACGATTAGCAATGAAATTTTTAACGCCTATGATTGGTTAATTTTCGTCTCAACGTCATCTTTCCCTTAACGCTACGCAACGGACTCCTATGTGAACAGGCCCTTAGGCCATAAAGTTGGTGTCTAGGTTATAGTACAAAGGCTATGCGCTACTCGGTGAGACAACTTACAAAGCCATCTATCGGCAAATTTTGGAATTAGAGTTTTTATCTCAAAAGCGGTACGAAATAGGGAAAAAAGTCAACTACAAAGTTGTTCAGCATAATCGATTTAGTAAGAAAAGACATCTTGCGCACATTAATACTCAAAACATAATGTAGAAAATGAACATTTGTTTGGTCACGATTTCGAAAATTGTCATGTCATAAAGAGTGGAAGAAAGAAACTGAGACACTTCCCTATCTTCAGGATCATTTATTTATGTTGCTGGCAATGCTACCCATCAGCCACTATATACATTTGTACTTTGGACCTCCGTGAGGTGGTCTTTTCGAGCTTCGCTCGCGTTTCACGACGCCATAGTGGTGAAAATCACTAACAAACAAATGTTCATTTTTTACATTCTGTTTTGAGTATTAATGTGCAAAAGGTGTCTTTTCTTACTAAATCGATAATGCTGAAAAACTTTGTCATTGACTTTTTCCCCGTATCTCGTACAGTTTTTGAGATAAATACACTAATTCCAAAATTTGCCGATAGATGGCGTTGTAAGTTGTCTCATCGAGTAGCGCAGAGTTTTGACTATACCTAGACACCAACTTTATGGCCTAAGCTGTCACCGTTTAGAAGTTAAGGGGGGTGCAACGGATATAGGTGGGAACCCCGTACATTATACGTATAATATGAGTAATGTTTAATGAGGAGTTCAATTTGGCGTCGAACAAATGCAGTACAAGTTTCAGTAGAACACTGTTTTATTTTACATCCATTTTAGAACATTCGTTAATGAACTAAACACGTTAAGGTTTAGGTTTAGATTATTTTTTTAGGTTTACCCCTCAAGTTTTAAACCACATGACATGCAAACAAAAATGAGACACTGTGTAATTTGACGGGATAATTATAAACATTATTATTAACGACTATGTCGTGAATTCCATTAATTTTTCTAAACCGATTTGAGATCAACTATCAATTACATATATACTTTTAAAACAAATAAATTGTTTGCTTGCTAAATAATTTTTCATTTTATAAATTGCAAATGAGTTTCAAACATTCAATAAAATTGAACATTCACGTGCATGTGGAAATGAATGAAGCTATATGTTTCACTGGTACATTAACAACAACTTTCACTCCAACCTTACCTGCTAGTGGTTTTTGGCAGCGTGACCGCATTGCTCAAGGAAATAATCAGTATGATTAGACAGTGACTAATTTTAGCCTCTGTAAGTGGTATTAATGACTCCTGAGCTTGACGTTTTTTCTAACTCAATTTGTACTTTATTGGCACAGTGTTTTTTTAAATGATAATAAAAATACATTCTTATTTCTCCGTTAAAAGAAATGATAATGAATTCACTTAAATTTCATAATCAGCAAAAAAAGCCCTAATCAATCCGTTTGTACTAAGTTTGCGGATATTTTAAAGGAATGACAAAAACTTTATTTTACTGAATCATCGAAATTCATGTCCGTATGAGCTTATTATATCCCTCGTTGATGCCAAGAACCAGCATTGAATCTAAAGTGGTTCATTACAGAAGAAGAAGAATAAAACCTGTGCTAATAGCGGGAATTTATTTACAAAATTTACTAAAAAGGAAGTTATTGTTAACCTGACGGTAAATTTTTATTGTTTGAATATGACAGCATCATAAGATCATGTTACTGAATTTTGAACGGGGAATGTGCTGAAGAAATGATCTTTTGAGTTTATTTTTGGAAGATCAGTTATTATAACCATTCAAAACAGAAATGGCCAAATATTGTTTTACTTGTCAGCGTGAGAGTGAATGGGAAAGGAGTCAATTGTTTGAATTTTACTTTGGAAAATATGAAAGACTTATTTTAGGATATTAAGCTTTTTGCCTTCTCAATTATTTTCATCGTAATTTTAAGATAGACAAATTTATAAAAAACTACTTTTACACAGAATAGAAATTAATCAGCAGTTATAGCATGACAATTATTGATGATTTATTTTTAGATTTTTATAGAAATATTTTATTCCTAATTAGAAAATGAGATGAATTACATTTTAACGAATACAAAAATAAGGGTTTTTATTTGTAAGTTTTCACTGAAAGGTGAGAGAAAATTAAATTATATGTTTTGCATACTTCATTTGCTAAAAACTTTATGGCATCCTTGCATATTGTAAAAAAAAAAACTGAGTAAGTAATTCAAACTTAGAATAAACTGCAACATAATTTATATTTTTATTGGAAAAAGGTACCCCCTGTTTTTCTCATTTTCAAACTTTATCGAACCACAGAACTAACTTACACATAATTAATGAACAAATTTGACAATCTTTAAGTGATCGTTTTAAGTTTAATTTCTTGTTTCTTGTTCATCACAGAAACAATAACTATGAATAAGATAAAGAACTATTTAATAACTGTTTTTATTAACTGCAGGGGAAAAGTTTCCAGTGTTCACCAGAAAGACGGACAACTTCACTTAGAGACTACAGCATTACGATGTGCCCGGCAAGCAAGAGGTTCACATTTCATTCCCATGAAATCCTTGTCGTTTTAAAGTAAAAGAGACAATGTGAGCGAGATCCCTTTTATCGAATTTTTAGAAGAAATATTGTAAAGTATTCATAAAGAATCGACTTCAGTTTTTATTAACTGCAGAGGGAAAGTTTCCAGTGTTCACCAGAAAGATGGACGACTTCATTTAGAGACTACAGCATTGCGATGTGTCCGGAAAGCAGGAGGTTCACCTTTCATTCGTATGAAATCCTTGTCGTTTTAAAGTAAAAGAGACAATGCGAGCGAGAATACGTAGCAGAGTAGTGGTCTTTATAGGCATTATAGCAACAAAAACTAAAAATACTCCAGTAATAAAGAAACCTAATTACAGTTTCAGACGTTTTGTTTCATACTACCTTTTCTATCCCTCCTCAAAACCACCGCTAGCAAATGCAGTAAAAAAAGAAGAAGAAAATGCTGCCGGTAGTTCTCCAAACTACGAAAAAAATTGTGCGCGCTTCTCATCTGTGACATGCATCTGTTTTCAGAGAATCATAAGAGTAAAACCGGTCTAACATAGTGCTTGGAGACGGGGAGATAATTTTTAATTTTGTTTAGAGCGACCTATGGCCATCTTTCTTTTCTTTATTTTACACAACGAACATACCATCAAACTGCATTTATGCCTTCAAACATCTTAAATTGTATTTCATTAACGAAGATATATTTTCCAGTTCATTTGCGTGAAAAGATTTTCCATCTAATAAAGTTATATTAATTCGAAAAGCAGAAATCTTAATTTACTCTTTCACTTTGTATTTTTCTTCAGACTTCCTTGTAATTGCTTAAAAGTTAAATAACACCGTAGGGTAGAAAACATACAACTAGGATTTAAAAGACCTAGACAGACTCATGAAGGGATAATTAGTAATTTTTTACAGGATATGCTTATTATCTTTTTCTCATTATGTGGAATTTTCTACCCAATAATACAAGGTATATATTTGTTTATATTAAGAAAAAGATAATTTGGAGAGTATTTTGCTCCAAAATTTTCCAGTATTTTTCTCCACATTTTCTCCACAATTATACAAGGTATATATTTGTTTATATTAAGAAACAGATAATTTGGAGAGTATTTTTCTCGTGTGTAATTTTTTAATGCTGATGCATAGAAGTGGGCATAATGAAAGGCATAAAGTTATAATCTGCACAGCTTTTAAAGGTGTTTTTGAAAATTCTAACTTTAGTAATTGTGAAAATTATTGAAAATCTGTTATATTCAAGTATACAATAGCAACATTTTACTCATTCTCCTGAAGCATAAATATAAAGCAGATCAAGATTAATTGCAAAAATATCGACAACATATTAATCACTAAAACCTCTAAATTAAAAAGTTTTCTGCTCTACGCTGGGAACTGAGATAATCAATCACATTAAATATTCAAGCTTGGAGACAATAGAATAACCTATACGAGAAACGTTAGTTATAACTTTGTATCAGGGTTTGCAGAGCAGTTCATTTGCAAAACTGCGGTAACCTCAATCAAATATCCTCATTTGGTATTCAAATACAGAAATGTTCCACTCGCTTCTTCATATAGGCAGGCTCCAAAATATGAAAGAATTGTGCTCGTGTGTGTGGCGCTTATATATATATATATATATATATATATATATATATATATATATATATATATATATATATATATATATATATATATATGTATATATATATATATATATATATATATATATATATATATATATATATATATATATATATATATATATATATATATATATATTCTTATTTAAGATCATACCTGTTGATACATTTGTGTCAAATGAGATAGATGAACAACTCTGGCATTATTACAGAATAACTGGACATTTATTGGCCTCAGTCATTACTTATGAAGCAAATATTATATGCAGGAACCAAAAGAAAGTGTTAACAGATGCGTAGGAGATTGTTGCTTTCTGTAGAATAAGGTGATAGAAATGAAAATAAAAAAGGTAATTTCAGCCCTGCGTGTATATCATTTGGGACTTTGAAATTTCTCGAGAGAATAATTAGGTTTCTATTCAATCGTGAAAAGTATCTAAGAATGCAACGTAGCCGTCACGGAATTATCATTAGGTTTCTATTGATAAAGATGTCATTTCTAGAATCTCAATAATACTTGCTGATTTCTCATAACTCATGTGACAGAAGGAAATTTGTCATGAAGATTGAACTCGCTCATGTCCGGTTTTCGAATGCTTGTCCCATTTTGTATTCTGGGACCATTTCTGATGATATATACTGATTTCTTTATATTAAAAAAAATTATGACTTCGTAGGACTACAGTAGGATTTTCCCCAGAAAATTTATATTTTTTGATAACATATGATTTCGTTACAATAATTTTGACTCTTGGTTCATAAACGGACAGGGTGGGGCACTTTATTAAAAAGGAACTTAATTAATTGAGTGTAAAACGCCAATAAAATTTAAATGTACGTGAAAGGTCATGACGCAGCATATATAGGAAACATAACATTTCTCAAAAATTGTCACCTTTGATTTATACAAACTAAGAAATAACTAATAATTTTAGATTGGCCTATAAAGGAAATAAATGAACTGGTTGAATACATACAAGATAAAAATGGCTATTCCAAAAATTATATACTAGTGACTATTATTTATTTCCTTTTTTGGGGGTTAAGACTTTCTTGTATGTAATATAATATATAAAGAGCAATCTATAAAAATCTGCCATAAACATGAAAAGAATATAAAACAGAAAAAACAAAAACTGGAAATAAGAACTACTCTTTAAGAATTTCCATCTCTATGTTTTCCAGCCAATAAATTAGAAACTATATTTTTTCTTACTCTAATATAATAAGTGAATTTTATTTGACTTAAGAAATTATTTACAGTTCCTTTTTTTTTCCAATTTGGTTTTGCATAATGCCTAATGGGGTTTTTAACTTGATCATTGGTTATTTATATAGACTCTTTTAATATAATTGGAAACTTTTGAAAACTGTACAAACTTTTATATTTTGTTTGAAGTTTTTCATAGTTGGTCTATAAATAACAGAGAACAAATCTATATAAAGCTCATGATAACTGAGAGCAATCATAATCGAAACGAGTCCTCTAAAATCATAATAAACACCCTCTAACATGATAGGTAATATGTTTTGGGATCATTCGTTTGTCTCGCTTTGTTTTCTCTCTTTTTACACAACGATTTTCAACTATAGTGTTTCTTTTTCCCTGTTCAGTGAGCCAGCCAGCCAATAGTCAACACCGATTTCGCTGCGGGTGTTATGTTAGTCCGTCAGTCGTCTTGGGTGTATCTTATGCTTGGCTGCTCATGATTCAAGTGACTGATCCTATCAACTGGCGTAGGTTCAACACATGCGAAGACGTTATTCTGCCAGACAATCGCACCATTTCTAAAGAAATTTCCGACAGCACTCTTGCAGTTTTGGAGTGAATGCGTAGGATTTGTGCAGTTTAGCTGCACCTTCCGAAGCTCGTCATTGTCTACATAAATGATAATTTACATCATGTACTTTATAGAGTAAATAGCTCACTTCTACCCAGACTTGGGTGTATATAATTTGAAGTGGCACTCTAAATGAATTTGATACAAACACAGTTTATACATGAAACAATGTTTATTGAATTCGTTGCACATATAGAATTTGCTTTTACAGCAATAAGCATACGTACTACTTGTACGGAATATATATTATCATTCAATACAAATACTCATTGCAAATACTCTCAAACCAGCAGTACTGCCACGTAAACTTTGGGCCCCCTAAGCACTAGCGCCGGTTAACACCT
This sequence comes from Dolomedes plantarius, assembly GCA_907164885.2. Lineage (NCBI taxonomy): Eukaryota > Metazoa > Arthropoda > Arachnida > Araneae > Dolomedidae > Dolomedes > Dolomedes plantarius. The sequence continues at coordinate 56,239,591 of OU015494.1, read as the reverse complement.
GGAACTGCTTACCTCGTAGCTCCCTCTCGCTTATCTATCAACTTTAATAACACCTCTTTCAACCTAGCTGCTTGGTATTTATACCAAGCGCGTATGCCGAAATTAGCATATCTCAAGCAGCTTCTTTAATTCATTCACTCAAAAGTTCGATTCTTGTGAATCGAATCTTGTGTATACCTTACACTGGCCTCCCTCGAAAAAAAAAAATTAAGTAACTGAGGTCTGAACGGCTTCAGTTAACTAATTGAAAACGCGTGCTGGTCTGACTTTTTACATAATGGGTGGCAAAGCCAAAAAAACCTTCCACACTTTGTGTGGGGGAAAAACGCCACTCCCATTTTACAAAACTAACCCCGAAGGGTCCAGGTGACACCATCAAACAGTGGATTTGCAGAGTTGCGGATACTGGGCTGGCCAACTGCGCCCTAGATATATTTTAGTTAAAAGTGTCAACACAATTGTACAGCATGACATTTCTTGACTGTTTGTATCTGCTCTCCCATAATTCATATTGCACATGTGTTATGTTTTGTGAAGTTAGTACATTAGTGGTTAATTATTATATTATGCAGAATGTATTTTTTTCTAGTCACTACATGTCACCTTCAAAAATTTATAAAACAACAGTATGCCGTTTTTTTTCAGTGGCTCACCCCTTTCCCTCAAAATGTTTTCACAGTATATACAATGGGGAACTTCAAACCAATTTGGTTCGATGTTATTAAAGGGTGGGGGTTAGAATAAGAGAATTGATACAAGACTTGTTCATGAAAGCGGCAACTTCCCTGCACCAGTCTGTCCATTCCGTGGAACCTCTCTTGATGGTCGCAGTCCTAGTAACGGGATTCGTTGACCGTGTGGGCATCCTTAGTGCAGCAGGGCGTTGGTCCTGAGGCGCTGGTCCGGCTTGACGATGGAAAGGAGGTCTCTTGGGAGGAGGCCACCCTTGCTGGGCGGCAGAAATCTTTCGCTTCCTGTACTTATGCAAAGGACCTATAGAATTGTCCTCTATCCTTTTCATAACCTTCTGTACATTATCAGCGACACATTCATCCTTTGATGGAGGTTTTGTAGCGCACACTTTACTTTTTTCCGTACTTTTTAGAGTATAGGCATTAGATTTTAATGCAGATTCTATTTTTTCAAACTTATACGCCGCACCAACGTGTTTAGTTACTGGCTTTATCTCGCCCTGTATGATACTTTTAAAATTTAGTTCGCCGCTTGTTTCATGTTTTTCAACAACCTGACTCTGTTTTTCGTATTGGTGCTTATACGACCTATTGTTTACCAACTTAATTACTTCAGTATTAGCAGTTTTAATGCTGGAACCTGAAGGTGTTTTTTCTCTTTTTTTATCACCCTTAAACTTAGTTTTATCCTCTTTTGACAAAAAAGTCTCTTTGAAACTTGCGACATCAGAATCGTTATCATTTAAATTCTTTAACACTGCTTCAGTTTTAGGAAGATTAAGCTTTTCGTACTCGTGCGTTTTAATGCAAACTACGTCTATAACTTCCGAAGCATCAGCTAAACTACTTACAGTATAACTCTGTGTCAACTTTTCATCCTGATTCTCAGTCTGGTTCTCATGTACTTTATTTAAAACCATATTATCAACCTGGCCTACAGCATCCCCATTCGGCTGGGAACTTGAAATAATATCATCATTACCTAGCGAGTTCCTAATATCGTTTAAAGAATTTTTATTGCCGTCAACTAATAAGTATTCACTAACTTCCGTAACACATATTTCGTCATCTACTAAATTTCCTTCATTAACAGATGTGTGAATATCATCTAAAATATCAGGTATAGCATTAATAATATCAGGTATAGAATTAATAGAAGTATCAGATGATTTATTTTCTAAACCACTAGCATTAGTATCGGCACTATTTTCAGAAATTTGTACTGGAATTACCGCATTATTCCAGCTAGACTCACTTTCCTTATAAGCCACAAAAATACCCCGACTTTCACTATTCTCAAAATAATGATTACTGCTCGGACAAGTTAATGCATTTGACCACACAGTTTCATCAGGTTGAACCATATCATGTGAATCAACTTGCCAGTGCACGTAAGGTGCTTGCATATTATTTACTTTAAGTGCACTAATTTCATTGTAACGCCGTGAGATTCTATTATTTCGCCCGCGATACTGGTTTCGCTGTTGGTTTGAAACTCGCGAAAAATTTTGGCGGGAGTGAATAAAACTTTTCGTACCTGAGTGAGGGTAAGGGGTAGCGAAGAAATGCCTATTGTCATGTTTAGCTAAAGCTTGAAGGAGTGTAACCTTGCTTGTAATATTTTGATTGTCCAAATAATCTTGAACGCTTGGATTCAAACGTTGGATAACTATTTTTAAGATTACCGCTTCCATCACCCCTTCTAAATATTCCTCACACTTGGAAATCTTTTCCATAGCAAAATCTAACGCAGACTGACCTTCACGTTGCCTTAGCGAATAAATTTCCGCTTCAATTTGACTTTGATTAAAGGTCTTTGGAAAAACGCTAAGAAACTGTTGCTTGAATGACAAATAGTCAAAAATCAGATTACTGCTTTGCATACACGTGTACCACTTATATGCACTACCTCTTAAAGAGGCTAGAGCAATTTTAAGTTTATCCCCCTCTGGGGTGCATTGTTGCTGAAAGTAATGCGCAATTTTCTTTAGGAATTGGCTTGAGGGGCCGCCATTGAAGGTGGCTTCAAATGACGCAATTTGCTGAACCATAATTACCCGAGGAAAATTTCCAACAGGGTTTTGTTCTACAACACTCATTTTCAAGAGTAGATAAGTATAATAACAAGATACTTTCACAATTCAATTTTATCAATATCAGAGTATACCACAGTATAAAGTTCAAACTGTAAACACGTTGTTCGTTATAAATGTAACGAGAACAACCAGGGTATATATATAATCTTTCGGGCGCCAGTATAGAGAATGGCTTAGGAGGGCACTCTATTTGAATTTGATACAAACACAGTTTATACATGAAACAATGTTTATTGAATTCGTTGCACATATAGAATTTGCTTTTACAGCAATAAGCATACGTACTACTTGTACGGAATATATATTGTCATTCAATAAAAATACACATTGCAAATACTCACAAACCAGCAGAGAGTCAAACCAGCAGTACTGCCACGTAAACTTTGGGCCCCCTAAGCACTAGCGCCGGTAAACACCTGGAACTGCTTACCTCGTAGCTCCCTCTCGCTTTATCAACTTTAATAACACCTCTTTCAACCTAGCTGCTTGGTAATTATACCAAGCGCGTATGCCGAAATTAGCATATATCAAGCAGCTTCTTTAATTCATTCACTCAAAAGTTCGATTCTTGTGAATCGAATCTTGTGTATACCTAACAACTTGATGAGAATATTCTAAGCCAGGGGTGTCAAACTTGCGGCCCGCGAAGAACATTTTTGCGGCCCGGCCAGTATATTGGCACACAATAATATATAATAAAATAACCGACGCAGAATTATAATAAAATAGGAAGATAGATGTCATGCGTCAGGACGTAAACATTAAATTTTTCTGTTCTTTTTTATATGTTTATTATAATGTATTATTTAAAATAAACCTACGTTTCTATTAATATTGATTTTTTTGCGGCCCGCCTATAGTTAAACCTTGTTTGTTTGGCCCAAGTTAGCCTTTGAGTTTGACACCCCTGTTCTAAGCTCTAATGGTTATGTTACCTTGATAATACCTTATTCAAAAGGAGCTGTTGAAGTCAGTAATTTTTATTAGGATTGTGTTTCGATTTGGTAGAGCTCAGACCATTACAGTTGACAGTGCTCTAATTATTAATGACGTATTTTCTATACAAACAATGATAAAGCAAAATGGAAATAATAGAGCAGGTTTTATAAACTTCATGATAGATGTAAGATAAATCTACCTATCACGAAACGTAGTCAAAATTTTTTAAATTCGTTAATCTCAGTTATTATTGCTTAATCTAAGTACAATTATGTAAAAAGGGAAAAACTAATTAGTTGATGTTACAATAATTGAATTTATTATTAAGCAGAGTTTAGAAAGAATATTTGGTGATTTTTTCTGGAGTTTAGGAGTGAAATATTTTAGGAAAATTTCATCCCTTCATATTTCAACTATTTGTACTTGCAAAAATATTCATGGTTTGATTAAAGAAGTAAAACTGAATTTAGTGATACTGTATGTATGTTTTCAGTCCAACTATCACGCATCTGTTTGTGTTTTGTTTGTATTTCTTTGGGGGAAAATACACACGACGATTACTCTGCTAATTTTACACAAAATTCAGTTTAACACAAATTAACCTTCGTATCAATAGTAATATTTTAATGTGGAAATACCTCTTTGTATAACCGTTTTCACGTGTGTCCTAATCTTTTTCTGCTTTGCACTTGCATTGTAGTAATATGGTAGTCGCAACGATTGGCAAACGCGGCTAATGTATATCACAATTGAATCGAGAGTTTGAAGAAGGGAACAAGAGCCAAAAAAAATATTGAAATTCGATTTTTTAAATTTATTTATTTATTTATTTATTTTTTCGCACCATACTGCTATTTACATATAGACGCTCCCTGTAAGCTGTAAAAGGCACTGGAATAGCGGGTGAATGTAAATTATCTTATATGAAAGTTTAGTGAAGAAAAAATAATAAATAAGACAGTTTTTTTTAAAGTTTTTTTTAAAATTTCCCACAAAAACAGTCTTTGGATTCCTTTCCTTCTTCAAACTGCCGATTCAGTTACAAGATTATTTCTACGATTTATGGCTAAAAATTAACTTCACCCTAAGATATAAAGTTAAATAATTTAATCCCTCTTTTTCAACTATTTAACAAAAAAATTTGAAACTCTAAAATTCCTAAAATTAATGTTTTTACACATTACCATTTTGGTTCCCTGTCAAAAAATATCGGAAGAAAATTTAAAAGGAAAATAAGTAACATTTTAAAATCGTAGAAACATTTTGGAACACTTAATTTAAATAAATCTCCAAGAATAAATAATTTCAGAAAATATGGGAAATCTAAGGAATTATAAACTGGGATAACGTGCTTTTGTATCTTTATTTCAAAATCTATATTTTATTGAATGACATTGATTAATAGGAAACGTGCGGTAGAACGTTAGAATAATAAAGAATGCAACAATTTACGGATCATTTTATTTTCAATCAAAGGATTTAAAGAAAGGAGGCATTTTTTCCACCTTCACATGCTTATAAAATTGGGGCAGAGAGAATACACAAATCAAGCTTAAATTCCTTTAAGATTTTGCTAACATACCTTAACACTAACATACTCACAGAGTATTATACAAAATATTGTTAAGAAATAATTTACATTCATAGAAAAAGCCATCTCTATACAGTACACTTACGATCATATTATTGCTTATTAGTAAATAAATAACTATTAAATAAATTAGAATGAAATAGAAATCGAAAGAGAAGCTTATAGAACAGATTTAACGCATTTTAAATTCTTATGTTCTACTGGACAAATTGTGGAGAACTTTTCAAACCTTCACTTAGATTTTAGTTATACCCACAAAGTTTTCGTATACAAGGATTCAATTGGGAAGAATTAAGTTTATTTTTAACTTTGGCTAATTAAAAACTGGTTAGTATCATAGATTAATGGATGAGCCACACGTAACGCTGCGTGAATTTTTTAAAAATAAAATTTAGGTGAACTGCGGTTAAATACAATATTTATCAACTTATTTTTAGCTTAAGTTAGCAATCTTTTAATCAGAGCAGGAATGATACTATTTAAAGATCTGCGCTTTTCAACATTCAGTTCCTGGGGTATTGAAACTTCCCTAAAACATCCTTTAAAACCCACAGATTGCAGTCTTCATTAACTTACGTCGTGTAATAGAATATTTCCAGCTATGTCTATTCATCAGAATTACTATGTGGTGTATTCCCTGCGGCCATTTCTTAAGAGCGAGTGAGGGTGGGAAAAAAATTGCTTTCTGTCCATCACACGAAATACTGTGATGGACATTCCATTCAAAAATTTGGAAAATCGTTATTCAATAAGTCACTCCACAGTAGTTGCACTAAACTGGAAAAAATAATAATAAAAAAATACATATCACTTAACTATCGAAGCAGAAAGAAAATTTAAAAAATAGCGCATTTTAAAATTTTATGCTTAATATTTTCAACAAAATTATATATATATATATATATATATATATATATATATATATATATAGAGAGAGAGAGAGAGAGAGAGATAGATAAGAATTATATTCTTTCAAAATCTGTCTTGCCCACAGTGTTTCTATGACTTCCTTTTTGAGTCTCAAACATAACCTCAAGTTTCCTTTTCAGGGTGAAGTATATTCTATTATACTGTAAAAAATGTGATGTAAAAACATACATGAATGAGGAATGTAAATGAGAAAGAAGGTAATTCTTAGTAATTCTACTCAGAAATGAAAGCCAATTATAGTGAAGTTCCTACGATCTAAGAAAAAAAGTTTTTCTGCTCTCAAGTCCTATCTGTTCAAAGTCTTCTGCCCTCAATGAAGTAATCTACCAAGAATTTTGAGCACTTTGGATTTTAATTGCGGGTAGAGAGATTACTAACAATGAGTGCTAAAATTTGCAAAATTCTATTTAAGCTCAATACAGGGAATAAGTAAATAATTTGTGTAGATTATTATTAAGAGTTTGCATTTAATTTAAATATATGTATAGTTTCAAATTTTATCTTTTCCTGCTTTATAAATTTTATGTATGTGAAGAAGTTTAACCCTTCAGCGGGAGCACCAATTTTTGGAACAGTAGCAGGCGCGCGTGGCACAAAGTGCAACGTCTCTTTCAGCGTTGATTATTCCTTTTATATCCAACTTTTTTTTTTCAAATTGAAAATAATAATTCTGAGTTTTATGACAAAATATAAAATGTTGATAATATTGAGATATATTTATAATTAAAGGCCAAAGAATGCAGATACAATCGCCTTATTTCAAAACTGTTCAGTTTATTGGATCTAAGGACAACTTGCGAATGAATTCCTATTATGTCCAAAAACCTAAAAAAAATGAGATTGTCCATCTTCGTGATATGCGGGATACCGTGTAATAGCTGCACATTTGATGAACTACATCAACTCCAGCTTTTGTCGAATTGTAATCCAGTATAATCGCTGGTTTACCACGATTAAATCACGACTAACAATGAATGGAAAAGAATACAAATGTCAGAAAATCAGACCTGCATTAGAAAGGGTGTAGTTATAAATAGAAACTGCTTAAAACAGTGGCTCTCAACCTTGGGTACGCGTATAAGTACCGGTACGTGGACAAGCAGCTACCGGTACGCAAATGATTTTACAATTTAAAACAAAAATCTATTAAAAATCTGTATTGCAAAAAAAAGAAAAGAAATGACTATAATAACTAATAATCCATGCATTTTAATATTTTAGTTTGGAATTTTATATCCATTGTTTGTGTTGTAATACTTTATTGGGATTTATCTATTCGCAAAAGATGCCGTCTACACCTGAATGTGTTATCTATAACCACCCCATAAAAATTTGGCACTCGCCTGCGAATTATAACTGTGTGTGTAAGGGTGTTTGAGAATTATAACTGTGTGTAAGGGTGTTTGAGAATTATAACTGTGTGTGTAAGGGTGTTTGAGAATTATAACTGTGTCTGAGAAGTTTCTAGCCAAGTAATAAAATTTTTAATGCCATTTGCGACCACATATTTATGTGAAAAAGGATTTTCTGCAATGACTGCGATGAAAACCAAATATAGAGCTTTGTTGGACATTGAATCGGATCTTCACCCTAAACTGACAAACATTGAGCGTGATATTACTTCTTAAGTTAATAATAAACAGGCCCAACCTTCTCACGAATTATATCTTTTTTAAAGTGATTATTATATTTTATGTATATGTTTAGCAATAAAAATATATCCCAAGTTACTTGTCTTTATTACAAATGTTCTCCATTGCATTTTATTCCCTATTTAAAAATTTTTGGTCTACCGGTACGGAATCAAATTGTTTACAACGTACAGGTACGGTACTATAAAAAGGTTGGGAACCCCTGGCTTAGAACATTCAAACCTTACGTGTAAAAACAAATCATTCAAAATTACGAAAATGTTGCATTTTGTACACGAACGCGCCCGCTGAAGGGTTAAAATTCAATGTTAAGGTAACTCCATACTTTTATGTCGCTATCTGGATCAGTTCCCTTACAGTTTGAAGATAAAGAGAGCAAAACTTCTATCTTAATATAAAGGTCTTTATTTATTATAAGATTTTCCAAATGATATTGAAGTCATAGTTACCCAATATCTAATGAGAGGAATAACTTATATGTTTCAGTGAGTGAGTAAATTTAATTAGAATCTTAATGTTACTTTGTTGAATTTGAACAAATGTTGAATGATATAATATCTATAGTTTACAAACATAGACATGTGGCAGTGATTTCATGCTTTTATGAGCATATACCCTTTACGTGCATTTCGCACGTAGTGATATGATGCAAGAAGATGGTTTTGCAAAGCTGGTACTGAACTTTTGATGAGAGAGTCAATAACACTTTCGTTTAAACAAGAAGATTACATTTCATTACAAACTATACGATTAAGTAGTTCAACAAAGACGAATATCCTTTAACATCTGTCAATTACTGAGATTAATGTATGCAATTAAAAGCAGATTTTATAAAATCAAAACAGCAGAATTATAACCTTTAAGAGCTGTTTATCATACACAATGATCTTCCCAACTTTTACTTCACGAGTCCTAGCTAAATGCTTTTATAAGATATCAAATAAAACTTCATGATGATTTATCCTGCATAGCTTCCCTTTTAAAATATAATTACTTTTCAAAAAAGATTAACAATGAAAATATATAAATACACCTGTAAAGTTTAATAGCTATGAACAATTGTTTCGTGTAAAGAATGGGCTATCGACTGGAGTCTTCAATTCAGAAAAACTTTATAAAGCAGTAATTTCCCTATGACTTGTAAGCTAGATGACCACAAGACTCCTATGACTTGTACCTTTGACTACAAGACTAGCTAAGTCTTGTAGTCAAAAGCCTCTTTTTGTGTTACCTTCAGAATAGATTTGAGTAAATGAGAAAATATATCAGAATCAGCTGAAAAGAGGTTTTATGTCATATGTTGATAATGATCAGATCCATCGATCTGGAGAAATAGTAAATGCGTTCTATAATTTTAGCAGCAAAATATCACAATACATGTGCATGTCTTAAAATATATTTTCTGAGAAATGTGCATTGCGGAAATATGGTTGATGCAAGGATTTTTGCACAGGAAAATGATAACATTAAGAGAATCACTCCTGAAAATTTGGAGCATGGAGCTGTATGACTAATGTTTTGAACACAAGTAGTTGTGGCTTCTTGAGTCACATTTGGACTCCCACAGTAGTGTTGTGTTACATGCTCTGAGTTTTCTAATTGCGGTTTTCTTAGAAGTCTAAATAAAAGAGTGTATACTTTTTAGAAAAGACCATAATTTCTTTAGCATATCACTCTACTGTACAATGGAGAATACGAACACAATGCAGCGTATATAGAATACACTTATGGGATTTAGTGCTGATTTTTATCATAGATTTTACTCTGAATTTAATGAAATTCCTTGATGATATGTGGATGTTTTTATAATTTATCTACAGGAAGTAAGTATAGAATGTAGTCACATTAGTTCAACGATGAGGCTATTCTTTATTTTTCTAAATAATCTGTGTTTAATTCTTCTCGATTTGGAAAGACCAGTCATTATACATAATAATGTATTTCAATATATGATGAAAGAGGCAGACACATGCCAAAACTTTTTCTCTCAGATATAACACAAGACTTTGCATGTAGACGTCTCACAAATTTTCATTTCTAAGACGTTTTAAATAACTAACAAATCCTTGAGCATTCCTTTTGTAGGAAATTAATGTATAAAACAAGCCTTAAAGACCTAAAAAATTGTTTTAAACTAACAAATATTTTTGTTCTATTAATTTCCTTTTGCTGAAACATATTTTTACTTTTTATATACATAGCACATGAAGTAATGTCCCTTTTAAGGACTGTAATAGTCACAGCTATCTAATAAACGACCAAGTTCTGTTGGCCCTTGAATGGAGACATAAAAAGTAACGCTGCTCTTTAATATCTCTTTATTCAGTAATTCCAAGAATTTTCGAAAAGAAATGGTAGTTTTTTTAGTTAATATTATAATCGTTAGAGAATGATTCAAAATAAGATGGATAAGAGCTGGATAATTTATTAGAAATTACTGCTCCATAACTGAACTATTTAAGAGCAAAGTCAATTCATTACGGAGAATACATATTTCATTTCAGCTTAGCATGCCATAACCTATGAGCGTTGCAGCATCTTCCCTAAGTTTTATGTAATAACCGTAAGCTATGGTTCCAGTTTAGATAACGAGTGGGAAGCAGATCGGTTTATATATAAAAATACTTTTATCTCTCCGATTTCACTCAAGCACGGAGATAATGAAAATTTTTCAAAACACATCGAGGGTGGCTAATGAACTACTGATAATGAAAGCTAATAAGTCTTGAATGTATCCTTGTCGACAATTTTATCGCCTCTATAACATTGACTCTTGTCATGTAGTGAAAATTTTCATTGTTTATTTTCCGAAATGAGATTATTTATCAAGTATGGAACATGTGACTTTTCCACAATTCCGCTCCTCTGCTAATCTGCTTAATCTGGTGACTTCGGCATTTGTACCGTTGCAAATGGCTGCGTACGCGCGCGACAGCTTTCTTCCCTCCCTCCACGCTCACACGTCCAAATAATCCCGATTACAAGGGATATAAATGAGCAAGATTTTATCTTTAGTCAGTTTAGCATTGCCACAGAATTATGATACACTAAAAAGGGAATTCCTTTATCTGTTCACCGATAAAAACTCGTTGGCCCTGTTTCGTAGCGACCGAGATGATTTTTATTTTGTATGCAGAGTACTATGCGAATGCGAAAACATGACATCAGTATGTGGCAAGGTCCCTATTAATTTTTGGAGAATGACAATAATTTTAATTCTTATCAATAATTTTGATCTATTGATTGTTGATAGTTGAAATATTAAAATCAAGAGTTTCATTCTACTGATATCAATGGGGGAAAGTATGTTTTATGAACAATCGGCAAGTTGCGACAAAGTGGAAATAAAAATTCACAAAAACTAAGGAATTTGGCCCGATAAATATGCATTCCAGTTCGTGTTTAGATAAGAAGTACAGTCAAATCTCGACTTTTTTGGATTTCAATATTCGTCTGTTTGTCATCCTTAACTGGATAGGAATTTTTTAATTTTTTGAAGCTAACAGCTGTATAAAAATTAATTTAAGTCTAGCGAGCGTAGTAATGCAGTGTATTGTATTGCTCTGTTGTGTACAGTATATAATTGATTTAATTTGAAAATTTTATTTTTTATAAAGTTACTATACCTCTATTGCTTCATATACTTTAAGTGTACTGTATATCGCCTCTCTTTATTTGAGTGTACTAGCGTACCTTGTTGATACTGCAGTTTTAAATTCATAAAACTTACTGTCATGATACATGTACTGTTTTTCTATTTATGCGTTAAATATTGTTTACAGTGTTACTAGGAGGGAAGATTAGGTGAGAAGGTGAGGGTAAATTAATTACTCTTCCATTTATTATTCTTCAATTAATTATTCTTCTATTTATTATTCTTCTATTTTTTTTTTAATTCTTCTAATTCCTCTGAAGTTGCGTTCGTCTAGAAATCAAAGGTTCCTTTTGGAAGCAGCAAGACCTTAGTTTTTTCGATCCGGTTTACGTTTAGTAATATTATTTCGCACGACAATAAAAATAAATAATTTATGTATATTTAACAGTTTTTTTCTCTTTTGCAGTCGCCCTATACCTCTAATCAGACTACACAGACTTTAAGCTTGAAATGCACTAGGAATCAATAACTCTGGGATTGCATCATTGAAATAATATTTTGTAGTTATCCGCAGTACTTTCCTCTTATCCTGTTTATAATTGGAGAGTTTTTGATGGAGTGTGTCACGATCATGTCACCATACAACAGAATAAAAATGAATTAGATAGAATTGCCCACTTCTTTCAACGAGGTACGATCAGTTTGAGCTAACATAAATATTCCCGATGATAATTCTACTGCTCCCCCCAAATAAAAATAATATAAAGAATTTAAAGCAAATTCATACAGGGGAGACGGGAATTTAAATATTCCCTGATGCTTATAACTAGCCTTCTAATTTCTCTGAAAATGAGTTCGTCTACAAATCAAACGTTCTTCTTGGTAAGAATTTCAAACACAATTCTTGTTCTTCACGTTTTATATTAATAAAAAAGTTAAGAATAGAAGAAATGAACGAGGTATCGCAGTTAATTCCAATTTCCCTCGCGTAAAAAAGCATGATCAATTTCCCTCGCGTAAAAAAGGATGATTTTTCTATCAGAAGGGCCGTAGTGTTAAGTTTTTCGACGTCCAAATTCACAAGCAGAGATGTCGCAATTGCAATAGCGGTTATGAGAATTTATTCCCTGCAAAACTGTTTAGAAAAGTTTACAGAAAAATGAATTTGTAAGCTTTGTATATTTTTATTAGCCTTCTTATATGTATGAAAGGCGCAATTTTGTGAAATGTAGGTCTTGTATCGCTGTTATATGTAGGTAATAATTCCTCAACTACAAGAAATGCTTTATGAGGAATTTTTCTTAAAAATAACTTACAAAAGCTTAGATTATTACAGTTATTTCTATACATTGTTCGATTGTTTTTTAGTGTGAAAAAAAAGTGAAAAATAAGATACTTGATTCCCTAGTTTTCTATGCCATGATTTACATGATGCTATCCATGTCAATGATATCTGTCTTGCAAATATTCTCAGACTATTTATACTTTATACTAAATACTCTAAAATACACTAAAAGTTTTATTTGTTGAAAGTAACGCCAAAACTAGATGCCATAGGATTTAAAATTTTTATATCAGACAATGTGCCTGTTAACAAACACATCTGATTGAATTATTATTTGTAAGAAATTAATTAATGTGCCGTAGCCGTCAGACATGTGTATTCTATATAATTTATTTTTAAGTGTTAAAAGGATTGTGTATTTCTAAGTCAATATCATGCATTTTTTTCTGATATATAAATTTCAATAAAATGCATTGCTCAGTAAAAAAACATTTGATTGTAACAGACTCTATAGATTGTATTGAATGAGCAAAATAGAAAAACTGTTAAGTAATTTTGTGTGTGCGTCCCAGCGTAATTTCACCATTGTAGAATTTTAAAGTCTTTGTTATGTTAACATTTTTGGGATTTGGTAAAATATGTAACATGACGTTTTTTACGACAAAAAATAATTTTACCTTGTTTTATGCGTGAAGCAAATATCCGTCACATGGAATATTTGTTAAACGAAGTTCAGTGGAACGCTTTATTTAGCGAAATGAAAGCATAATAAAGTGATTACTTTAAAAGCGAAAAAAAATTTTTAGATAGACATATCTGAGAAATAACAGTTTTCAGTGAAACGAAATTGTTTTGTTGCTGTTATTTTAAAGAGAAACCATGATGTTCAAGCTCAGTTTTCACCTAATACATTTTCCTCCCACTTCTTATAAATAGTAACAACAAAGAGCAGATAACCGATTCTTTCGTTATTTTTTAGCAATCTAAAAGATTTTATTTTCTTTAGCATCAAAGTTATTAGAACTCTGAAGGCTAGTCCGTTAATAAGTTACATTAGCTTATTTCCTGTTTACAGAACTTTTCAACTGTTTCAATAACTCCTGCACTGAAGCTTGCGATAAGCCTCCCCTAAGAAGATCGGGAGGTACATTTGAGGTATTCATTTGCTTGTATCTATCATATGTAAGCACAAATTAAATAATTATTAAAATAGTTATTTTTTATTTTTTCAGATATCTTTTATAATTACATTGTATGATCTGATCTAAGTTAACTTTTCTTTCAGGGTTGCAGATTTCATTAAACAGATTCCCTAAATAAAGAAATTTGAACTAGAAATAGTGTTGTGGTAGAAAAAAACTAAATAATGAATAAAAAATGAAAATATTGTAGACAATGTCAATCATTCATAGATGGTGATAACTTTAAAACGTATTTTAAAAATAGTTTGCATTATTTTTTTTAATGCAAACTATTTTTAAAATACGTTTTAAAGTTATCACCATCTATGAACTCTAATGATACTTCTGTAAACAGATTTTCTAATTAGTTGAGACAAGAAATAAATTTTGATTTGTATTTATTTGTATTTACTTTAACAAAGAATCACAAAAGAGTTCAGAAGTATTGATAACGAACAAGAAGTCTCTATATTTCTATATCGTCTCTATATTTCTATACTGAATACTGTACTTCTACGCCAAAGATTCCCTCTGGGACGTAAATTTAAAGAAAACAATTTTGTTCCTATAACATGAAACTTACTACATGTTTTCTAGGGTTACTCAATACTGTGCCTTTTAAGGACTTTTAAAACTAAATTAATAAAAATATAGCTTTAATTACAGTAAAATTCTTACCTTACATTGTAGGACTCCTGGGGTTAATCTTCTCATGTTATGAGGAAGTGGAAGTTAATAACAAGACTAAAACATAACCAGTTAGTTCATTTTCTTTAAACGACATTTAACCCTCACTTCAAACAGCTTCCACTGCGAACAAATAATATTTAAATAACTGAACTCTAATGGGACTTAATGGGAAGAATCCGAATATCTTCTCAAATTGAACTCCCGGTAGATTTCCTCCTTTGGGTAAATAGGAAGTCTACGGCACAAACACCTTAGCAAAGGATAGGTAAGTACGCAAGTACTTTACTTCAGCCCGCTTCCTTTTATCAGAGCCTCTCAAGTTTAGTCAGCAAATCAGCAGTTTGAGCGTGATAATAATAGAACTTCAATCGTCCGTTTTGCTATTTCTGAAAGTGGATTTAAGAAAGTAACAGAAATGAGAAAATAAATTAATAATAAAACTCCGTAATAACCTAGCTACAGCCCCTTGCAACGATTGAAAATTTTATTGGCGACCCTGAGGAATTTTAGTTTTATGAAATTTAGGTTTCCTTTATAATTTCTTATCTAAGAGATGTTTATATTGCTTATTTAAGCAGCCAATTCTCTTAATGTATGTTAAAATTTAATGTCCTAAGCGTAGAGTAAAACTGAAAGTTATAAACATAAACATCTGCATACATTTAACCTTATCTCTCCCAATATGCTATTTGAATTTTAAAATCAAAACCTAGTTATTTTCTTTTATCTTAAACGATTTCATAAATTCGAAATTTAATTTAACGAGAATTAATGTACACTTTGCACGTATTCATTTAAACCAAAACTAGGAGTACCGAATTAATCATGACGCATTCTATAAAAGGCTTTAATAATCCCGCCTAAGCTAATAGTTATGAATGATAAAATATAACTGGAAAATCTGTTAATTTTTTTTATATATTTTGAAATCTGTTTCCGGAAGTTTATATACTCGCCACTCCAAGACTAAGTCATTCATCTAGCGATGGAAATTTATTTTTCGTATTTCTTGATGATGACATCTTTGCGAGTATTTCAAGATACAGTAGAGCCCCGATTATCCGCGGAATTGGGTGTCAAGGGCACCGCGGATAACAAAAATCGCGGATAACCCGAAAATGTCTAAAAATGAGTTGCAAATACGAAAAAAAAATATTTGAACATAAAAACTATGTTTTATTGTACAAAAACATAATAAACTTCTAAAATACTTACATATGTACAGTACAGCAGACACATTTGCTCTATGTCTAAATCACTATTATAAAGAACGGTAAACAAAAACAATACATACATACTGTATGTATAAAAAGTGTTCAGTTACACCTTTTTAAAAAAATCAGTCACTCGTTTTTGCTTCTTGCTTTGAAAATCCATTTCCTTTATTCTAAATTGTACTTTCCTTAACATGATTTTTTCTGCCAGATGTGCATCGTCGTCTTGTTACTCTAAATATTGAAGCAATCCGTCTACGTGCTGCAAAGCAGTTTCGTGTGTCATCCGCGTAGGCGCCTTGTCTTCACTTTTATTTTGGTCTTCATTCTCGTTCACTCCCATTGCTTTGTTCGTTATCTCTATGCCAGTCAGTCGTTCAAACCCCGACTCACTTGCGTCGCATTCCAGCCACTCTTCTATGTTCTCTTCGTCGGCATTCTCACCTTCGACGTTCATTTTCGACATTCGCACTGCAGGGTCTGTTACGTAAAGTTTGTCGTAAAGTCTCCACCCATTTGTCTATGTACGCCCTCTAGCTGCAAGAATGCATCAGAACGAACTTTGTATCTGTCTAGCACGGAGCTCCTGCAACAAGCGGAGTTTACTATGGCAAACAATGCCGCGCTATTAAATTTATGTTATATTATTTACAGTCCACTGTGCTTATTTTCTTAAACATCGTACACCTCCGTACAGGATCTATTGTATTTCCCTTGAAAGTTGGCTTGGATTAAAAATTAAAATTGGTCTTTTTGAGGTTTGTAATTAAAAATTTTTTTTCGCTGCACTCGCACTCGCGGATAATCCGCACCGCGGATAATCCGTTCGCGGATAATCGGGGCTCTACTGTATTTTGGCTCTTAATGTCACAAAATGAGACTTTTTTACACATATAGGTCTTTAAAAATACTTTGTGTGCCTGTAAATGTGAGGGGGTGGGAAATATGCTAGATGTGCATCACCGTCGACCAGGGGCGGATCCACTCCAAAGATTTTTTTTTGGGGTGGGGGGTGGGAGGGGAACGTCGGCTCTTAGGGTTGTATATATATATATATATATATATATATATATATATATAAGAAATAAACATCGTCCCATTTTAAATTTAAACTCATTTAGTATTAGGTCTACGATTATATAATTTTAGGCTATGGTAAAAAAATACGCCGGGCTTTTTTGGGGGGGTGGCAATTGCCCCTATTGCTCCCCCTTTGGAGCCACCAATGCCGTCGACTCACCGATATCATGACTCACGATGATCAGATACGTTGACTCTCGGATACCATCCTTTTGAGATGGTAAAAAATTATTAGTTTTATTAGTTAGCATTATTAGTTAGGATTAACTCTTCAGGTTGAGAAAGATATAATTAATGAAGACATAATTGTGATACATAATTTAATGAAATGATTGGCGTTGAGAGATGGCGTGCACAACTTGCTACCTGATAACGTTATTCTTTTGAAAAGTGTTTATGCATTTGTTAAAAGAAAACATTTCAAAGAAGTTGATGCATTTTGGGAACAGAATTATTTTAAATCAGTAACAACCACTCCCTGCAAATCTTTAATTAGTGAAATTTAATTAATGATATTTTTGTCCGACAAATTTATTTTAACTTCTGTGAACTTTTATTATTTTTTAAAGGTAAAAATTGAAAATATTCTAATTTCATTGGTTAAAGAAAATTACTAATATTTATCTTTTTAATGGAATTAAAGAATGTACATAATACCTTACGAATTAAGAATATTTTAGAATTGCTTTCAGCTATATCTTTATATGTTGTAAAAATGGTTTCTATAGTATGTTTTCTTAGGCAATTAAATAAAGTTAGAGAGGTTTCTTTCATGAATAAAAATCAATAAGAAAATTCTAAAATGCAAAATGCATTTGAAAAAGTAACGATGAAGGTGTTAGGCGTCATTTCTTCAGAGTTTATTTAAAACAAGGGACAAAATGGCATAATAACGTATTTATATTTAAACATTATAGTTACTTGAAAGATAAGAGTTGACAAAATCTTTAAAAAGAATGAAATTATTTTATTTTTTAACTACAATTGTAACCAAGGGGGTTAAAGAGGATTAACTACCCAAATAATCATTTCAGCCCATTTGATGTAATTCAAATTATAACATACATAAATGAAATAAATAGAAAAAAATTAATAAAATTTTTCTAAACTCTTTAAATTTTTTTTCTTGTCAACGAAAAAAATTCCTCTTTTTAAACTTTTCTCATACGAATAACCATATTTGGTGAAAGACTGTTAATGCTCAGATTTTTCAAAACTTTATTTTTTAATACAATTGAACTTGAAAATTTTAAACGAGTTCGTTGATTCATTTGCATATGAATGAAAATAGTTCATTTATCAAACTGATTTATGGTCAACGACCTCCATTTATATGACAGTTATCTATCATCACCCCTACATTAAGATCCCCCCCCCCCTTTAACAACTTATTTTGCTTACGTCCCTGTTCCGTAAATAGAATAAACCTTCTTTCTTTTATATAAGAGAAAAAGCCTTCTTCAACGTAAACAAAAGTTCAGCGGGTATTTTATTAAAAAGTGTGGCTTTTATTATTCTGTTTGATTCCTACGCAGTTAATAAATAATTGAGCAGGGTCATTATACAAAATGGAATTAGCATTTGCCGTGCATAATATTCTCTAATTTGAGGTAATACTGTTTGCACAGTAGTTACAACAACTGGTAGTGATATGAGAAAAAGGTGTTTTCTATTTGAAGTTTGAAAAAAAAATAATGTACATTATATTTTCTCTCTGAAGTACACAGAATTTGGCTTAGTATTTATTTGTAAAAAGACTAACAACCATTTGTTATTATTTAACGTGGTTCCCCTTGTCCCATGGGACGAGCTGCTTCGTTATTACATCTTTTAAATCAAGATAGTTAACACTGTTAAGGTAAATATGCAAAATACTCAGACTGAAAATTTATGTCGAGGTGAAGTGATTAAAATGTAAATATTTGTCAGTCAGTAATCTATTGTAAAAGAAGGATGAAAAGGGTACTGATGAGCTTTTAACTTTTTAATGCTTTTAGAGTATTCGCCATGCAGAAGGGTTTACATTTTCACTATTACGGGCGTGTTTCAGGTATGACAATATCGCAAAGAAATCTGACTTAGTTAATACGGTAACATTCTTTTACCCCACTTGATCATGAAGGACGTGATTTTTGTTGCCGAATAGAAAAATAAGTTGTATTTTTCTCGTACATTTCAGTGTATATTTTGCCATAAAATTTATTCCATTAGATTTTTTTTCAGTCAAAATACATGAACTGTAGTCAACTTTTCCCCCTGATAATAATATTGAAAAGTAAGGAAGAGATAACAGTGGCGTAGCTAGAACTTTTGCCGCCCGGGGCGGTCTCCAATTTGCCGCCCTTTCTAAGTCAATCAATTGGTGGTTTTTATAAATTAACAAACATAAATAAATAATTGTAATTGAGACAAACTATAGGTGGGGAACTTTTTTACCATTGGATGCCATATTTAAATTAGGCAGTAATAAAGGAGGCCGCTTAAGTTGATATACCTATAAATGCAACTTTTATAAAGACCACAAGAAACTTACGGAGGTCGCAGTTTCCCCACCTATGAGACAAAACATATACCTAATTTATAAAAAAATTCCATAAAATATGTTTTATTTTATATTTTTATATTTGTAAATAAAAATAAATAATAAAAATAAATAAAAACAAACAAATTGTACACATATATGTATGTAAACAAAACATATTTATATATTTACTCTTCTAACTTTCATAGTTGAAAAATCGTGTATAATGCTCTCAAAATTTATATTATTTGTAATTTCTTGTTCTATAGACAATATTGCAAGATTTTGTAGTCTTAAATCTCTCATTGTGGAACGAAGATAATTTTTTATCAACTTCAATTTGGAGAAGTTCCTTTCGCAACTAGTGACACTGATAGCTATTGTTAAAAAAATTCTTAGCAAAATTACAATGTTGGGTACAGAATTTTCCAATCTATACTGTTGAATAAATTTTAGTAGATCAAGAGGGCCTTCCTTCCCGTCTTTCCAACGTTTTGCGTCTTCTTGTAGTGCAGGTACAGCCATAAAAACCTGGATCCTTTTTCTTTCAATGTAGACATGGTAACGGTGGTACTAAGCATTCAATAAACATCGAGCACGGAGTAGTACATAGAACTTCTAATCGACGTCGGCACCATTGATGTCTGTATCCGAGAAAAATTTTTAGAGATAATATTTTCAACCCTACATTGACTTGACGATGAGGAAAAATATTCGAAATCATATAGTAATTCATAATTCGTAGAAATCGAATATTAAACTTATGAATTGAACAAGTGGTTTTTAAAACTAATACTAAATAAAAATATGCCGTCCGGTGCGGACCGCACCCACCGCGCCCCCCTAGCTACGCCACTGAGAGATAAAGAACAGATTGATGGGAGGTTATGGATTTATTTCGATATAACTCTGCAAACAGGCGAAGTTTTATAATAAGAATTTAATATTTATTGGAAAAACACATTAATTAATAAAATAAATAAAAAAAATCTTCGGATAAAATTACATGGAAAACATGGCAATAAACTACAATCTAGGAAGTTTTCAGTTTGTGTGCGTCTCTCATAGTCCGATTTTTTTATGCTGAGCAAATCAACGCCGTTATACATGCATTACAATATTCGCTTCTTCTTTCTGAGAAATGAAGACAAAACTGTAATTAGAGGTACGTACATTTCGCATAAAAATATCGAAATTTCGCAAAAGAAAAATTACAATATATTAAATTTCGCATTTATTCGCAAAAATACATATTTATGTATGTAAATTAAAAAAATTCGCATTTATTAAAAAAATAACAATTGTACTAACTTTGTTAGGTAAGTATCAAAATTCTCAGTTCAAAGCTAACATTGTAGTAGTCTCCACATTCTCTTCCTTAAGTCTTTAGCAATAAGCAAATTTCGAAAGATCTCTTAATTAAAGACCGTGAATAGTCTTAAATAAGCATTTATGTTAATAAATTATTACTATTATTACCTAATATTGCTTAAAAAGCCATTTATCACAGAGTTTTTGCCAGAAAGTAGTAAAAAAATAATTTTCGCATTTTTTCGCATCTATTTCGTAAATACGAAAATTACGTATCCCTAGCTATAATTGAAATAATTTAAATCCCCCAACTCAATACTTTAATTAAAAATTTGCATATGAAGAGAACTTAATTCATTCCTGATAATAATAGTATTATCATTTAGGAATTTTTACAACTTTGTTAATGATTGATATAATCACTACTCCACCATTCGTCAAATAATTCAATTTAAGGTACACACGGTCCGTAAGACATAATCAGTCGTTGGCTTTAATTAATTTATATGCAGTTATATATAATCTATAACATTAAGCTGTAACTGTGTTTACATTTTGAGTTCAATAAATTTGATGTAGTTTATTAAAAACCCGACTTACACCAATTTCATTGATTGCGTTGGATAAAATTATCATAGTAGACTAAAGATGTGAGTTATACCAATAATGTAAGGTCTTAGCTTCAAAGTAATACTTTAAAAAAAAGAAAGATAACAAAACTTATTTCCAAATTTAATGTAAATTTTTTTAAAAATATAGTTTTGCATAATAAAGCTTTAAGATTTTTATTTATCTCACACCCAAACGTATCTTATGAACGATAGACATTGTTTGGTGAATTTCGAACGCAATATCAGATATTTTAAAGCTTGCTGTTCTTCAGTGACAATTCTTCTCTGTTGAGAGAAAAGATGATTGCATTTGATGGAATGATGTAAGATTGGGGTAGTTGTTAGGCAATAAATAAATAAATAAATAAATATATATATATATATATATATATATATATATATATATATATATATATATATATATATATATATATATATATATATATATATATATATATATATATATATATATATATATATATATATATATATACACATATCTGTGTGTGTGTGTGTTGAATTCGGGTTTATGAAATTCTACGATTGATAATTTTCTTTCTACTGAAGACCTATCAGACCACAGAATGTTGTCTAAATTTAGAGAGAAACTAAATAATAATGAAAATGAAAACAAATATAAATTAATTGCGAGGTTCTCACAGCGGAGCTTTCTGGTTTTTAAGATTTTAATGAAGTTTCAGTTTTTTGAAAGGAACATCTTTGTTATACTGCTTCAACATTTTTTCGTTTCAAAACATGTTTTAATCTTATTTTAATAAGGAAAAGTAACTAATAAGTGCGTATGTGTTTCCTTAAACTGTACTTTCATATTTAAGAGCAGTAATTACCAGAAAAGCGAATATTGTTTAAGACATGAAATGATGTAACAATGAGTGGGAGGTGTGTGTGCTATTAAAGAAATTTAAAGAAATGAACTAATTATTTCATACTGTGACTTTTACTCCTTGTATTTCATTAAACGAAATATGTTATTGAAGTTTTAAATGACTGATTTGCTATTCAAATATCCAATGGTTCGAAAGCTCAAAGTATTTTGAAATCATGGCGGGATATGCGATATTGAAATTCAGGATGTATTAGATGTTGATTATGAGCTTTAAACTTAAAACAGTTAAAGATATCACCGGATTACCTAGTTTGTAAATATTCCCAGGGAAAATTAGGGATAGCCACGAATGAATTATCTGGCCAAGGAGCATAAGGAGATTTATGTAATTAATTAAAGTAATTGATAAAAGACTTTTATACCTCAAACCGTCTTTAATTATATTTCCAATTTAATTTCCAATATATTTCCAATTATATTTCCAATTTAATTATATTTCCGTTTTATTATATTTCCAATTTGCAGATTAGGACTTTTTATCTATATTCTTTTTATACGAGTTATCTGTCAGTGTAACACAACCCATTTAAAACATTTAAGATGCTTGGAAAAACATCGCTGTGTCGAATTTTTGTTAGTTCTTTTCTTAAAGTGTTTATCAAAAAGTTACTTTTTGGAACATTTATTAAAATGAAAACTTTATGAGATGAAAACCACGTGTAAGTTCCAAAATATTTTATTATATTCAGAGCTTTATATTAATATGAGTTTTATTTAAAGGAATTTCGTTCATAGAATCAGTCATACTCAATTTAATTGCATTAAAATTTGATACGGGCGTTTCCCAAGATTTTTTTGTTCTTCTGGATAAAACATTTAAAAAATGATCTATGCAAAATAAACACAAAAATGCTTTATTTGCATTTCTTCGTGTCATTTTTCCGATAAAGGATAAACTCTACTATTTTAAATTCTATTTTTAATAAACAGTCAGGTTCATATCTTGTTAACAAAAGGGAAACATATGTTTCAAACTACTCAGATGAATATCAAAATATTTACGCTTTAACACTTACCTTAAGACAGGGCCGCCCAGAGACTTTACGGGGCCTGGGGCAAACTTCTGTTGGGGGCCCCAAGACTATTTTTCAGATGACTATTTTGTAGTAAGAGAAATCTGATTAATCGAATAATTTTTTTTTATTTTTGGAGGGGCCCCTTTTTTTCAGGAGATTATTTTGAATTTTGAAGTATGGTACAAATTTCAGAATTTTCTTTCGGAGAAAATCTAATAAATAATTAAAAATTTTTTTGGGGGGGGCCTGGGGCAAAGTGCCGCAGTTGCCCCCCCCCCCTCTGGGCGGCCCTGCCTTAAGAAGAAATTGCTTTACCTTTATCATGTGACACATAAAAGCAAACAACATTTGTTATCAGTCAGCCCCCATCATAATTTGTGAAGAAACGCTGTAGCGTGACGAAAATGCTTTGCATCGCACTTCGTTACTACTCAATTAATGCACTCCGAAAATTTTGTTAGGTGTGAGAAATGCTATCGATCTTTAATTTTTTCGATATGCTATTCTTTTACGCATTAGATTGGAGTTGTCTTTGTAAGGGCTATAGTTTTCTAAAGCGTGATTTTAACAAACTCAACAATAATCAATTATTTTTAAGAGTTATTTTTTTCTGAGTAAACGCAAACGCATATATTGTTATGTAGCTTATCTTTACTTGTATGTAACGTAAAATAAGGCTAAGCAAGGGGGGGGGGATGTTAGGTTATGCATTAGTTCAAAGTTCTTTCTGTTGATCTCATTGCTATGGTCTTATGCATGTACTTCATTGTTATAACTTAACTCTGCCGGTTTCTAAAGAAAGCTAGATTTTCTGAAGACTCGTTGCCAGTTAAACTTATGAGAAACACCGAATAACCATTATAACTAAAGGATGAATGCTATCATGTAGATTATCGGGAATGTACAAATTTGAGCTGATTTGCGTTATATAGCCTTATGTAATTAAAACAACCAATTATCATAAAAAATATGGTTTATAACGACGAACACTCTGCCACGCTCATATTTTCACACACCTTTGGTAAACAATCACCGGAGCTCGTTCGGAACTTTAAACTTACAGCTCTCGCATGAGGATATGTTTACATCCCATATGTTTATTTCTAAGCAATCTTTAGGAAGGAGGAAATTCTGAAAGCTGGCATTGTAACATTAGGATTGTTTCTAACGATAGAGTCCGTATCATTCGTAAGTAAATATTCCAGTGATGGATTTATTGAAATTGAATTTCTCTCTGGCTCTTATTCTCCCGACCTATAATCTATAATATTCCATTTTCACTTTTTGTGTTCTACTGTTTCTCAGAATGCATAAAAATGTACATAGAAAAAAAATGCATTAATATATATAGTTTAGTATGAACCCTAACCACATACATGAGGGAAAAAAAGGACTTTGCAAAGCCCACAATTGTGGTAATTTTCATGATCAAATAGGATGTTAGGTTGAATCCAGTAGAAGCCCCTATTGTGTCTACAGAACCATAAAGGGGTCCAGAAAGTTAGGCTAATCAGAAATAGTTTTTAATTATATCAAGGAAAGTTTAGAAAGTTTACTCAATTAGCAGAATCGCAAGTTGCATTGCTCTGTCTATGGCGAAAGTAAAGTATATGAAACCGTTATACATGCAGCACAAGCAGACACCTGATATGGATCAAGTAAGGAACAATTCAGAAGGAAATTTTTGTTAATTCAAAATAAATAATTTAAGTTTATCATTGTTAGCAGTTTCTTCCTCTTATTTCTTCTCCCTTTGCCTTATTATTCCCAAAGAAACTCTCCTGATAATATATTGTATTTGGTCAATATGCCAAAACTTTTGTATGCATGAGTATCTATTGAATGCAATTGCGTACTCAGACTATTAAGATTGAATTCCCTGACTCTAAATATGAAATGCTATTGATTTGTCACGTTATTTAAAACTTAGTAAGTCCCAGAATAGAAACTCCTAACGTTGCACTATGTAGTCAAATTTTCAAAAAAATATATCCATGCAATACATACGAGCCGTTGAATTCAAAAGATACAAATATAAACGACCCAACCTTTCGGTTATGCGTTTAAAAAAAAAAAATAAAATAAAAAAATGCCGTACGAGCCGTTGAATTCAAAAGTGGCTTAAATCTTTTTTTCCCACATTTCGAGAGTACACCAATAACCGAAAACTCTTTGTTCAATCGATCTTGTGCTAAAGTAATGCAATTCTAGTTTCATTCTATGCTGGCTAGAGTGAAAATAGCTGTGTACATTGTATGATTCAAGAAATAGGCGTTCCTGAAATTAAAATTAATTAAATATAGATACATTATTTTAAAAAGTTCAATATTTCATGCGTAAAGTGTATGTGTTATGTTTTTGGCTTGAATCTCATCTTTCTCTAAGTGCATACTTTTCTGTAACGACTGCAGAAATCCGCCGAAAAGTATTTTACTTTCAACTATTTGGTCATAACTTATTTTGTGCTCATTATTGAACCTCAGATAAATTACTTATCACGTATAGTAAAGTAGTTATCGTGTATAATAAAGTTTCACTCCAGACCTTTATTCTCTATTCGATTATGAATATATAATTGCCCGTGCTTTATTTGCGAGGAAGTTTATACCATCGCTTCTCTCCGTTTTTGTTCCTTTTTCGGTTAACCCATGATGAATAATTATCAGAAGCGAGCTCAGAGAATTAGGTCTATTTTTTTGTTCTGCGTCAGAACCTAGTTTCATCAATTTATCAATTAATTATGCGAAGTTTATTTACGAAAAAATAATCTGACAATGGAAGCGATGAAGAATCGGGATTGTGCAAATTGTTAAAGCGACCACCGACTACAGCAGTTGTTTTCATAAATTTAAATGCAATGTGAGATTCATTTCCTTTTTGAAAAATCTACTCAGAACTTCCACAGAAGTTTCCAAATGGAAGGGAGCGTTTGCCATGTATATCTGTGTTCGAACTGTATGAAAGGTTAAAACTTCTCCGTACAGTGCGTGGTTCTTGTTTAGAAGATCGTCTTCGATTTGTTACCTTGTTTTAATCCTTTTAGGCAATAAAACCGAATACATCATAACTTTCAACGCATCTCAGATGTGATATTTTGAGTTTTGTGTTATTCGGATAAATTCAGAAACAGAAAAGTCGGCAAAATAAGTGCTAAGCCCGTAAGGGATTATCTTCGTGAACATGCGAGATTAAAGTGGCAAGTAAGGAGATGTGAAAAATTATACTAACAATTACCACAACAATTGATCTGTTTTATACGTTATGTACTCAGAGACAGGAATTTTTCCGTCACTCATACCTCCTCCTACATGTTTTACGAATGGCATTTTGATGAGTTAGGTGAATCTGATGTGTAAAACACTTTTCCAAAACTTTTCCTGATATTGATAGCAACATTGTCGGGAAGTATCATTTACTAAAACAAATGAGTTTCATGTTTTCACGTCTAAAATATCAAGACGGTAATAAACTATATTCAGATCATGAATGAAATATATATATATATATATATATATATATATATATATATATATATATATAAGTAAATTAAAAGTGGATAAAACTGTACTAGTCTACAGGAACATTTCTGTAAGAGGTGGAATTTTAAATTAATACTTTCATAGTAAGCTTCTAAACTCAATATTTTGTTATGAAAGAAGATAAGTATGTAGAAGTTGAATCAGAAATCTAACACATGAAGGAAGACGAAAATTTTAAAAAAATGTGGAAGTTATTCCCACATGATACAGATAATCTGTTCCATTACAACTTTTTTCGTTCTAAAAGCAATTTTACGGCCTAAACTCGCTGTTTCTTCGGCGATTGAGTTATATAATAAGGGAATTAAACGCAAGGTGATTCTCTCTTTTCAGATCCAACAGAGTAGAAAATATATCGCCTAGGGTTTTATAAAAACGAACATTCATTTTTAAAGAGGCATCCATAGTTTTAAAACTACTGTTATTTTTTTTGAGGGGGGGGGGTGTCAGGGGCGATAAATACTGAAGTTACAAATTTTATATGTTTACTCTTCATTTTATCAGAAATTTTACTTATAGAGCAAAACGCATGTTTCCGACAGAGTAGAAAATATATCGCCTAAGATTTTATAAAAACGAACATTCATTTTTAAAGAGGCATCCATAGTTTTAAAACTACTATTATGTTGTTTTTTTTTGGGGGGGGGGACTCATGGGCAATAAATACTGAAGTAAATTTTATATGTTTACACTTCATTTTATCAGAAATTTTACTTATAGAGCAAAGCGCATGTTTCCTAGTTAGCAATGACAAATCAGTGTCGGGATTAAAGACAAATTAGTTTGATTCATTTTTTTATATCATATCAGAAACCCGGGGCTTGTGGCGGCCCAGTGGTACAGCACGCTGGTTTTCGGTGCTGAGGGTGCTCGGATTGAATCCTGGCGTCGCTCCACGAAAAATGCCTCCGTTCGTGTCGTCCCTTCATAGGGGGTAATGCTGTCCGCCTATATGGTGCCCCCACAATAAAATGGGCAGTAAAATTGCGGCGTAGTATAGGCGAATGTTTGACGACAAGTGCCTCCGCATTGGGAAAAAAAAAGTATCAGAAATCCTTTGTTAAATTTATAAGACAGTAAGTGAAAAAAGAGAAAACTTTTAGCGTTTTGATTTCAATCAAATGAAATAAAAAACATACTGTGTCAACTCGTAGTTTGCTCAGTTAAATCAGTATTAGTTATAAAAAAGTGTCTTTTTCGCCAAAATTCTGTATATTAATTTTCAGGCAAAAACTGTTCAAGTTAAAATAATTTTTTAAAAACCGAAATGGGTTTTCGACGATAGTCAAATTGTCTCTACTATTTACAAATACACGTTCGTAATAATGAGTGTTTTCATTACATCTATAACGTGTGTAAGCGTGTGTGTGTGTGTGGGGGGGGGCTTTCCTTTTAATATGCATTTATTCAGGCAAAAAGGGAACTTTAAAGTCAAAACGTCCTATGAGTTCCTATATGATGCATATTTTATAGATTCATATAGCAACTCACCAGTGACGAATGTCATGTAATAAAGGTGATCTTCATAGAAATACTATAAAAGTTTTGACATGGAAAAGGCATTTAACTTGCAAACTAAAGCGCAGTTTATAGTAATAGTTATGATTCAGGGGGAGATAATAATATATATTTTCAAGAGATTTCGAACACGTGTATGTAAATATATATTAGCATGAAGCTTCAAAATTCAATTTAATGCACACGACATTTGGAAAAACGGTCTAAACTTAGCCCACTTACTTATATGCATAATGAGTATTAAGCATGAATAAATGCACACACACACACACACTTATATATATATATATATATATATATATATTGTGTGTGTGTGTGTGTGTGTGTGTACTATGTTTAATGATGTATTTATTAAACAAATATACTCAGAAATTTTTCTATTTTTTCCCCCTTTAAATACAAAAGTAGCGATAATATTTTCTGTTCCTGCACTTCCCATGTAAAATATTTCAAAACCTTTCTCATTAAAAACAAATTCTCAGAGGAAAAGATATGTTAAATATTATTATATTATTTTTTTCTAACTTTGTCTATGTTATCAAAACATGTTGACACGAAGAACAATAAAAACTGAAGCAAAGATAATACTATATGAAAATATTTCTGCTGCAAAAGTAAGTTCACTGCAAGCAAACTTAATGCACAAAGACTACAAAATATCTTCTAATTCTCGAGAAATTGTGTCGATTAAAATTCATAAACCCAAAGTTAAAGCATTTTATTATTGGAAAAGTTGTAAATGGATAAATCAGGAATAACCGTAGATTATCATGCTCATTACACACAAAATGATTTTTTTTTTTGGCGTGTGTGTGTAAGTAAGTAATTTTGGCTATATTTAGTGCTGGGGAAACTATTCTAATCTTTTATATTATCATCGCATTGTTTTTGAGACTTTATAAACTTTATATGATAATTTCAAATAACTCTTACGAGCGGAATTAGTCCATCTAATTAA
Source organism: Dolomedes plantarius (assembly GCA_907164885.2). Classification (NCBI taxonomy): domain Eukaryota; kingdom Metazoa; phylum Arthropoda; class Arachnida; order Araneae; family Dolomedidae; genus Dolomedes; species Dolomedes plantarius. The sequence goes on along the minus strand of OU015494.1, from coordinate 56,210,265 downwards.
TCAATAATACTTTACGAATATATATCTACTGCAAAAATAAGTTTACTGCAAGCAAACTTAATTCACTGAGACTAGAAAATATCTTCTAATTCTCTTTCAGATCGAGAAATTTTGTCAGTTATAATTTATAAACCCAAAGTCAAAGCATTTTATTACTGAAAAAAATTGTAAATGGATAAATCAGGAATAACTGAAGATTATCTTGCTCATTATACAAAAAATTAAAAAGTAGATTTTTTTGTGTGTGTGTAATTTCGGCTATATTTAATGCTGGGGAAACTATTCTAATCTTTTATATTATCATCGCATTGTTTTTGAGACTCTAACTCTTATGAGTGGAATTAGTTCATCTAATTTATCGATAAATTCCTTCTATTGTTTTCGTTTTCTTACTTAATAATATAAATCAGTGGGGGGACTTTTGAATCATTTGCCAAATTAACCCTCTATTAACGTGTAAAAGGCAAAGAAAACATATCGTCTAAAACCTTTAAAAAGTCTACTCGACATCATCTGTTAGTTATACATATTCAATCAATGCCAAACCCACCCCAGACGCACCAGGGGAGGAACCGAACTTCGGGGCCCCATGTTTCTTGTCATTTAGAATGATGGAGAATTAAACGAGGGAAAATAGTGCTTCTTTCAGCAGGAAGAGAATCATTGAAATGGTTTTCTTAATGGATCACAAAAAGTTTTGTTTTTGATGGCTGCATAGGTGTAGCTAGTATGACAACCGAAAGCAATATAAAAGTATGAAATGTACATTTGCAATCTCTTTATAAAGAACAAATAAAAATGAAAGCATGTGTTATTATAAAATACATTTTTGAATGTTATGACTCATTACTTGCGCCTGAATTATCCTAATTTTTTGTTACTATTATTTTGTGTAAATACTATTTTCCTATAAACTAAGATATAGAAATCGGAAATAATCAATGCTCCTCAAGTAATATGCTGTATGACTCATGCCTTTCCAGTTCTTTGGAAATTATTATTTATTTTCCTTAATATCGCAATACTATATAAGCATTCCCTTTATAAACCTTCTTTTATTAGGTACTAACTCTAAAACTCTGGTTTGTTAGGAAAATATCCTTTGCCTTTATTTTGTATTTCATATTGAATTACTTTACAGTTAACAAATTTAGAGCGTCGAGTTTACAATAAGTTACACATATCTGCTTTGCAAAAGAATATGTCAGGTTGGGAATCATTGAAAACGGATATGATTTTTTAGTGTTTTTACAGCATGTTTATATTTTGTGTCTTAATTTTAACTCCCGAAGTTTTATGTCGGAAGCATACAACAAAATTTCGTTCTTAGCACACATGATTTCATTACTTATATTTAATTTCACTATTTGCTGTAATGGAAGGATACGTTTTCAGCATCATTTCATGAAATTGTATCATTTTAGCCGAATAGCATTTACTGTCATATTACTAATGTGAAACTTACAGAGCTAAAACAAAACAAAAAAAAAAACACATATCTTTTCAAAATGCCCAATAAAAACTAAAATTAGCATCTTGTTTCGGGCTAATTTTGCTAGGGCAGGAAGCATTAGTTGTGCTTGGTTTCATGCACTCATTAATTATCTTAAGAGACGACAGTAGAAACTAGTGCTTCCCGACCTGAAGAACTGTAATTATCAGTCAGAAACTAGTTACCAGTCTGAATTTTTACTGTGCATTCTAAGAAGCTGTGTATCTTAATCTACGTTCATTTCGTACTTTCATTACACTGTGCTACAGTTTTTATTATCTTAGCACTTAGTATGCGAAAAAATTATCAGACAGTTGAAACGCAAATAAAATTTTAATTTTCAAAGGATTTACGTTAAAAACCCAAATTTTGTTTTAAATGTTGTCATTTTAAATGCTCAATCTTTCTGATTGAAATCACATTATTTCCTTTCACATATTTAGATTACAATTCGCATTTTTTCCAACTTATATTTAACTCTTCGATAGGGTTTAAATGTGCACTTCCCCAGAAGTTTCATCGCATGCATTATACCTTTTACTATCATGGATAACTTTATTCCGTGTGGAACCACGTGTAACACTCTGAAAAGTTGCCGAAGCAGATTAATGTTGAAGGGATACGTTTTGCGGCTTGATTTTTTTACAACCAGTTATCTGGTAAAGTTTTCAAAACTTAGCCATAATGGATGTCGATGCAGTAATATTTTCTCTGAACACTAAAGAGGTTTCATCCTAAATAGACGATGACAACTTCTCGTGGGTAAAAATTTACTCTTTAGATCACAAAGTAAGAAACCCTTGAAAAATTCATACTAAAAAATAGGGTTTTCTTTGTTCAAAATGAATTACAAAATTGTTCTTTGTAGTTTTTAATCAATAATATGACGTGTACATAGAAACATTATGTATCAGGTATATAATGTACTTATATGAATAAAAATATAGCTTGAGTACAAATTTATGCGTGCATTTGTGTAAAGAGGAAAGGGTCCAGGTGTTTACAAAGGAAATTGCAATTTTAGGAGATAGGAGAGGATATATCCACACTACTAAAGAAATTATAGTTTCCATTCCTTTCAACGTATATATAGTTTAATACATATAGGGGTTTTAAATTTATCTTTCTTATATATAGTTACAAAATGAACATGAAAGAGTAGTTAAGTTTGAAATTTCAAATCAAACAAACGTTTACAAATTGTGACTGAAAAGTCTGCATGTTACACGGAAAATCATAATTTATTTTGACAGTTGTAAAACTATCAATCCTTGGGCATATTTACTCTACAACACGATTAATTAAGTTAAAAAGGAATTTGTGATACCATCGTATTTTAATCCGCAGGGAGCATAAAATTGACTCATATAGTTTTTTTCCCTCTCTCTAAATAATTTTTACTTGAAATGCGATAAAGGTAGAAAATGTCATATGTAAGTAAAATAATGCCGTATCTAAAAGTAAGCAATTTCTTTAATTTTTTGTTGCAAGTTTATAAGTTTTAACAAATTTAAATTTTTCTTAATAGTAAACCAGTTACGAATGTATGTCATTTTAAACATTGCATGCTCTTTTTATATGTTACAAATGATCGACAGTTTTTTCCTTCGTGATAACCTTAAAAATGTTTCGAGAGAATTCTGTAGAGAAATGATGGACAGGGACATACAACTATGTTTCCAACAGGCGTTAAAAATCTCACCCTCCCCCCCTCTTTCCTTAGAGGAGAAAAAAAAAGAATAGGCGCATTTAGTCGTCAGAAAATAATTCCTCTTTACTGCTTTTATAGATAATTTTGCAGATTTGCTTCATAATTTTGCCAATTTCCCAAAACATAAAATAAAAACGTTTTCTATTGGACTGTGTGTTTTTTTAACATATAATTAAACATATTTTCCTCTAACTCTACACTATTTTGGCTTCATAGCAAAAATTAAACATCGAACACCTTTTCTTCTATTGTAATCGATAACTATATTTACCATGGCTTCTACAACTAAACTTTTATACTTCTGGCTTCAAACATAATTAGAGATGGTAGAATTGACAGATTGATGGGTTTCATTATCAGAAATCCTACCATGGTTTCACATTGTGTTGCTCAACACACCTGTCTGATAAGCAGCAGGTACGGGTTCGATTCCAACTTCCAAGGTGGGCCTAATTGTTTTTAAAGTGATAAAACGTGAGTGAGAATGTGTAGCATAAATCTAGTTGTTGGCTGGAAACTATATTCTGCTAAAGGATGATATGAGTTGGGAGAACAACAGATAGCCTTATATATCGCCTAACCTTTACGTTGTTTTTATATGAGAGAACACTTGTTACTGCTTGAAAATCCTTCCAAAAGGAGGAACGGAGTAAGCACTTTTAAAAAGCTTTTTTCCTTGAAGATGACTCAAACTCAGAAATAAGTAGATCCTTGATACCTTAAAAGCGACTCAAATTTATTTTCTACGAAGACGTGGAATAAAATTTACTGTTATTGATTTGCTTTGTTCAAAATGAAAAAAAAAATGTACACGGGAAGTTTGTGCATGATGTATTCAGTTGATCATAAAACTTGTTTTAATAATAAAAAAAAAAGTTTTTTAATAATACAAAATGTTTTACAAATTTCGAGTCAAGCTCTTTGTTAGATATTTTATTAGATATTTGTTAGATATTTATAAACTAATTTCCTGCTCAGATTACAAAATATTATATCTGTATTTTTTTAAATTTAATTACAGATTTTAAATGTTAAACATACTAAAATAATATAAATGTAAAAGGTAATTTTCCTGCTTTTTATTAGAGCGTTTAAAAATTTGCCATAAATGCAGTTATGTTAAATAAGTATCATGCTAACTGTTCCTTTCTTTCGTCTGAAATGAACTTGGAAATTTAAGACAGCAGTTTGAAATCTGTAGAGATATATTGCTGTGATCTCTCTTTTTGCAATCGATACATATTTTAAAATCCTTCTCTGTATACCAAACAGAATTATAATTTTGTTCAGCAAAATGCCAACAATACGACAAACAATGACAAATATTTGAATCAATATGTATTACGTATTTCAAATATACGGATGACATATTTTAGATGGATAACTGACAAAGCTCCGATATCTTTCTGGGCTATGTTTGTATAATACTTTCTGGACGATTATTCCGGATACAAACTGATTATCTAAAATTCAATTAAAAAATCATTAATGAAGCTTTTTTTCTACCAGCTTCATTTTTTATTAATTTTTACTAGTTGTAAAAGATAACCAAAGACACGGTTAAAAGCAACAATAATTATGGCATTTTATTGGCATATAGTTTATAATACAGAGTTAAGGCTGCATTACTCTGAAGTCCTGCTTTACAGAATAGATCTAAGATGATCCTGATTCCTTGAATGTTATATATTGCCAAGAGAACTTATTTCACTCGTGCATTCTCCCTTTTATGTTAAAAGAATTAGCTCTTTTAATATTAAGATTGCATTATTATACATTTAAGTTCAGTTTTACACATTGAATCAGTTAACTTTTTTAAGTATCTAAAATTTGATGACATTTATTTGAACATCAAAATTGCAGATCTCACAGAAGTTGTGTTATGTCATTTTAAAATTGAAATTCAATTTTTAAAAAGGGAAATTTTAATATGATAGGGACATTTATTCACTTGCCTTTTATGTTGGAAAACGTTTATAACCTTTAACAGAATGCAGTTTTACATATTAACAAGTACTAAATCCTTCACAAACTGATTAGATTTATATTTTTTATATTCTAACTACAGGTAAATTCTTCTATAAGGAATCCTTTTCTTTGCTGGAACACTTCACGAAAACGATCTATTCAGTAAAATTTTTTGATAATAATTTCTATAATTAAAACAAGTTAATAGTTGCATGCTTTATTTTTTACAGTTGAAAGTTATTAAATTTTCAGTTTAAACGTAAGTATTGTTGGAAAGAGCTATGTAGATTACAATAAGCGTAAACAATGGACAGAGTGTAACAGACTAAGAGTGCAAGCTTCTCAAGGTCGAGATCAAGCATGATTATCCCCAGGCGTGTATGTTCTTTCTGAAAGCCAAGCGTTAAAGTTACCCCTCCACTAGGACACGAATGAAAAGTTTAAATGTAAGTTTTGTGTGCGTTTGAAGTAGCAAACTAATTTTGGAATTAAGAGAATTTTTTTTATTGTTGTTTCGTCAAATAGATTTTCGTAAAAGACCTTTAAAATTTTTGAAAGCTTTTACTACATTTTCCCCAAGAATAAGTTTCATATTTAAGGAAACACTATCTGAGAAGAGTTTGCTAAGTACTGATATACATCCGTGGATAATCTGTGCAAGATATATGGATTTGAATGTCAAAAACTGATTCAATCTTTGATCATCAGAAAACTAAACATAAACAGTACTGTCTTGCATAGTAAACACATTACAGAAAGCGCAAATTAAAAACGAAACAGGAAGAAAACAGGACATTTTGGAGGGTTTGCTTCTATTAGTTATCTTCATGCACCCCAAAACCCCAGTACCAATTTCCCCTTCGGGCTGTTTGTAAAATTACTAGCATGGAAACAACAAGGAAATAAGACTTTTGTATTGAACTCACATATTTATTATCATTTCCTATGCAAGGTTAGAGAAAATTCAAACTCCCTCTTTTAGAGGGGCTTAAATATTGCACCCTTTAAACGAGAAATGACCAAATGTAAATATTAAAAATTGGTGAGAAACATATTATAAAAACATGTGCATGGAATTCATCATTCTCTAAATATGCAATGAATCAAGCTTAAAATAAGGACAATGACAAGATCAACTAACATGTAATTTTGGTTTGCATAAAACAAGTAGAAACAATGTAGCTTAGAATTTGCTTGCTTCTTCTTCTTCTCGTTTATCTTATCACATCTTATAGAAATGTAAATTAATTTCCCTAGAATTGCAAAAATATAATTGCATATTGTTAAACATATAAACTTAGTATGGAGGCATGCACATTTTTTCAACCAGTTTTCATATAAAATGAAGGAAACTCAAGGATCTATCATCATGTAATCTATGTATTTAAGTTGCTGAGCCGATTCTTTGGGCAGTCCGTGAGAGAAAACTACCGCATCTATTTACTTCATTTTGGTCTTAAACGAAATATTTTAATCTATAGATGTGTCAAATTTGTAACCGCAATTTCTATTAACGAGCAATAATTTACAATTAAAAATTGCTTTCTGCGCATGCCCAGTGACATGTTTAAATATGGCTCTAGATACTCACTAAGCACGAGGCCGCATAAACACATTAATTTTTTTCTGCTCTGCTCATTGGCATGTTTAAATCTAGCTTTAGACACTTACTAAGCACGAGGCCGCATAAACATGTTAATTTGTTTATTCCGAGGAATCTCTCTAACTCTCCCTCTGTCATTTTTATTTTTAATTTTGTTTATGAGATACAGAATTAAACCTGACGGAAATTGTTTATTTCGCGCTGTTGGGTAACCCTATTTCTTTTTATTGGGTTCAATAGAATTTTTTTAAAATGTATTTCTCTATTCTTAATATTATGATTTTCAACATTTGGCAATGGTGTGTTGAGTATAATTTGTGTATTAGTATATTTATTTACTATCCAGTCATCATGTTTTGACGGGTACCAACTAGCGTCAAATAAAAAATATTAATATTTACCCTGAGTGTTGTTAGTCTGTAGACTGAGAGGCCATTGGGTTCCTTGTAAAAGAGGTCTCTGCCCAGTGACAGTCCAAAGAGCTGATGGAATCCTTGGATGAGGAGGTCTTTGAGGCAGCTGTGATCTGGCGGCCCTATCCACCAAGAAAATATCCGTCTCACTGATACCAACCTGATCATCAACGTCATTAACTTTCAGACTCGAGCAGTCATGTACTAAACTGGACGGATCAGACAGAAACCAGTCGGATGCTTTCCAAAAAGAGGGTTTGGGTGAACTAATTTTTGTATCAGCCAGCAAGGACGCTACTGAAAAGTTGGAAATAAGTTCTGGAGTATCATGTTTTTTGGAATCTGTCTTGGACGCCACTTCTTTCAAATGACTATTTAATTCACTGTTCAAGAGTTCAGTTCTTTCTGGACCAGTGTCTGTTTTAGGGGAAGGACTTCTAGATTTAGAATCAGATTCCATTTGGAAAAAAAGAACGAAAAGCAGATTTTATCCACTACACCGTTTTACTGTTAAAGTTCCAAAGAAGAACGTGTCTTTCAATCTGCAGAAATCTAATGCATTGCGTGCAGTAGCTCAAGAAACATGAGCTGCTTTTTTTTCTCCTAAATTTTCAACCAGCTGTGCCGTTTAAAGCCGTTGACGTCACGTGTTACCTCCTCGAGATATGTATATATACATAAATGCCTATTCTGTCGACATACAATGTAAAAAAAATTGATATTTCTCTTCTGTGCGATTCTTTCGAAAGATTTATTGAGCCCAAGAGAATCGGCGCAGTCGTTTGCTTCGGTGTGGCCTTATCCTTTTAAGCAGCACGAGATCGAAACGTTCGAAAGCGAGCGATTGCAGCTTTCCGCGGCGACTAGCATCTCCAAACTGGTCGGGTCGGTGATTACTGCTTCTGTCGGCCTCGCTGTCACGCGGCACTTCTCCCAAACATAACCCAGAATTTGAGTTCTGTCCCGTCCCAGCTATCGGTGGCTCACTCGTCTGAAGGGATCTCTAATTAATTGGCAGCGTTAGTGACCGCCCTGAGGATGCGGTGAGGAGCAAACTTTGGTTCACACCCACTTTCGGAGGCGGATCTTTTTGGGAGAGACACCGCCTCCGATTGGGTCTGTCGTGGCGTCGTCATTTCCGCCTAATCGGGTAATGAAAGTTGGACCGGGGGGAAGGGGGGAGATAAAATGATTGAAGGAAAACTACTCTCAGCTGCTGTTATTGGATGATTAAATTCGGCGGCAGATCTTACCCGCGTGCGATGGGGCAACGTTTAAGATGTATTTGAGCTCAGAGCGAGCGTTGATTGCGGGCCTTTTTCATTCACACCCACAGGGAACGTTTTTGCTAGGTTCCTAATGTTATTTTTATGTAAAAATTTTTATAACATGATTAATGTGTTGCAACAGTTTAGACAAAAAGAAAGAAACATAAACTTATTTTTAATAATTATGGTGGGAAAGCAGTTACGGAGGGTTTAAATTTACTCAACACCCTGCTGTGATCAGTGTAATATTTTGGTAAGTTACGATACCTAAAATATATGATCTTCGTAGTAATATCGCAGCCTAATAGAAAAAAATACTTTTATCTTTTTTTTTCAGAAAAATAATTCATAAATGCATTTTACATGGAAATTGATAATTTTTATACCTTTCTATAAAAATTGTGTATTAAATTCTGGTTTTGGGACTCAAATTATACACAAACCTAAAATCATAGTTTACTGACATTTAGCTACAGGGATCATCTTTAAAACTTGTTTCCCAAGCACTAGACCCAGTATTTGGAGCTTATTCCTTACATGGAAAAAAACACCCCCGTTTAGCAATCAGACAAGAAACTCAGACCTATAAAATATAAGTACTTATATATAAACCTATAAAATCAGAAAGCTCCCTCTTTTTCTCAGCGCCTTTGGAATTTTACATAAGTGAATTATCCGAAGATTAGAGCGATGATGTCTGCCCCCCCCCCCCCTAGATAACTCATATTTTTTTCTTTCGACTATTAACAAACAGGCTAAGTTGGGAATTGAACATGGATAGCCTTCTTTCCAGGAAGGTGTGCTGACCATAACTGTGACCGCACTATGAAACTGTGAGTTGAAAATCTTCAGTAACTCGATGACTTAACAGTTACGTCGCTGGCCTTTCCTATATTGCATGTAGTCTTGGGTTCCCATACCATGGTTGGCGTTGGTGTTTGAGATCAGTATCGGTATTGAATTGTAAGTAATGGACTATATAGTTCTTAATGCCGCAAAAAAATTCCCAACGCTAAAAAAAAATCGACCAACTATCATGATCGCCCTTATCAAACCTCAAACTGTAGGTCCCGGTCTAAATAGCCCTCGTGTAGCAAAAAGTTGACCGTAGCGCGCCAAACCAAACAAAACCAAACAAACCTCATATTCACTTGCTTCTGTGGGTGACTGAGCCCCCTGTACTCCGAAAGAATTCCCTTTATTTTTGGTTGAGTAAATAACGGTGAGTGTTATAAAGGTGATAACCCTCTCATACACGCTTAATTTTTTTATCTTTCAGTTCAAAACAAAAAGACAACCTTGATGACTAAATCCGGACATCTGACATTCCACAAAGGGGACCGTGGCGGCCTTGTGGTACAGCGCGCTGGTTTTCGGTGCTGAGGGTGCTCAGATCGAATCCTGGTGAAGCGCCACTAAAACGCCTCCGTTTGTGTCGTCCCTTCATAGGGGGTGTCACGCAGAGCGACAATATAAGAGCACGCACTGGTCTGGCATGAGGTGTGTTTAGAAATCAGCAAGACTTAAGTTAAAACAATTACGTTTATTCGAAACTTCAATAAACATTTAAAAATATTAAAAGCAATAACTTAAAACATTTGTATAATCAAAACAATCTCACACAGAGACTTCTAACATACGAATCTCACTAGCTCGTGAGTTCAACTGTGTCTGCTGCTAGCGGCCCCTTTGCTCTAACTCGAGCAGTATTTATACAAGCCAGTAACATAACGTTGACATATTTGCATAAAATACACTGGAAAGGAAAAATAACAAACCATGGGGAAAATAAACGAAAAACAACATTTCTCAGATGTATGACGTCAAAGTTGCTGTGACGCCATTACTTGTTAGATAATAAGTGCTACATCAGTCTAAAACGATAGCATGAATGTCGGAAAGTAATACAAGTAAATGATCTAATAAACTGAAGCTTAGATAGCCCTTTTAAGGTTCATTTTCCTAACAAGTGGCCCGCCTATTACTTTTAATACATTAAAAAAAAAATTGCTTTACGTTCACACAGAACTTGATATCTAAGAAAAACTTTTAAGTTTAAAATGTTCACCCAGAACAAGTCACCTTAATTTTCATTCGAGCTGAAAATGCTAAGTCCACACAGAACTAAAACGTTTACGGTAATTTTGAAAATTTAAAAGATTAAGTACTTTAAATTTAGTTTACAAGCATTATCATTAATTGTATATACACAGTTCATATCTACAATAAAAAAATTAAACTTACTTATATTTTAATTTGCAGAAAAAATTTCCCAGAAAAGTTCGGGAAGGTATAACTATCATACAATGCACTCAAGGAAATAAAAGCAATCACGATTCAAGTAATACATTTCATGAACAAGATGCAAGCATATGAAAGGGTAAGCCCGTCTGCACACGGAGCAACTCAAAAGAAACTGATAACCGACTCAAATCACAAACCAGTCCGTGATGAGTCGCAACCTATGTAATTGAATGGAGCCACGGACACGGCGCAACTGGTTACAAACCCGTCGGACGGGTTTGTGTACTCATCACGGACTGATTTGTGATTTGAGTCGGTTATCAGTTTCTTTTGAGTTGCTCCGTGTGCAGACGGCCTAATAAACACATTGCAAGACGTAAATATCATGGAATGCTAAAAACAAAGATACCACCGTAATGCGTGATTACATACATAATTGCAATAAACATTTTTGAGAAAGAACTCATCACATTTTACAAGTGTACAAAAAAAAAAAAAAAACACTTAAATTAAAGCAAGTGAAAAGTACACATTTCAGATACAATTGAAAGACAATACTACTCTTAAATTATGAGTGTGGCCACACTCCCCCCGAAAATATTACAAGGGATATGCAAAAAGTATCACACAAACATTAATATCAAAAGTATGTAAGATTGAAAATTTATATGTGCATGTGGTTATCTAGAGTAAGAGTGGGCATATGACAGGTTCCATTTTAAAACTGGGGCTTACAGAAATAAAAACTTAACGAATGCCGTGACTGGGGGCTAAGATACACACTTACTAACGCATAACATTCTTCATAACTCTGGCAAATTACAGTTTCACCCCTCCGAAACGGTGTTGGGGCTGCTCGAGCAATCCGAATACATTACGATTAGCAAAAATGTACCCTCGCGGGGACCGTTACTCTCTCCCTCTAAGACAACCACATACATACACAGAAATATATACAAGATAACATTTTTTAATTTTAAAAACAACCAAACACCTTGCAAAAAGGTATAAAACACACAAAAGTGCCGGAACACATCTGGCCTTATAAAAATTCTTACAACTTAAACAGAGAGTCCAAAAAATTTTTAAGTTGAAGTTTTGTCACTGCTTTAGTAAAGCAGTCAGCAAGGTTTTCTTTGTATGTATATACTTTAAATTAAATAGATTATCATTAATCAAATTTCTAATAAAATGCAATTTAACTGATATATGTTTTGTTTTATGATTTTCTATGGGGGATTTACAAAAACTGATAGCAGCCTGGTTGTCGGAAAATAAAGTGATTTCAGATGGTTTAAAATCAAGAATTTTCTTATCATAGCACTCATCTAAAATACGTGTTATCCAAACCAGTTCTTTTGATGCCTCAGTAATAGACACGTATTCACTTTCCATTGATGAAAGGCTCACACATTTCTGCTTAAATGTACGCCAAGCAATAGGGGCCTTATCAACTAAAAGTAGCATTCCTCCCATAGAAATTCTATCATCCCGGTTGGATGCATAGTCGGCATCACTCAAACAAACTAATTCTAACTTATTACCCTTGACTACTCAAGTCGGTAATTTTCTGTTTGACACACATACCCCAGAAGTTTAACAAGTGCATTCCAGTGCGTCATACCAGGGTCTGATTGAAATTGTGATAGGATGTTAACGGCGAAACAAATATCGGGCCTAGTTCGGTTAGCAAGAAACGCTAAACACCCTATAGCACTCCGATAAGGATTTTGTTCCATCTGTTTACGTTCTTCATCCGAATCAGGACATTGGTTTTTTGACAGCACTAAGCCCTTAGGAATTGGTAGTGAAACCACCGGGAGCTTAAACTTGCAGAAAAGGGTTTTCACTCTTCTAATATAGTCCTTCTGGTGAATACAAATTTTGCCATCAGATTCTTCGATTTCCACCCCCAATAGGTTTCTAGTTCTGCCTAGTTCTTTCAAAACAAAATTAGAACTTAGATTTTGTATGACGCGGTCGATACGACTATCATTTTCGCCAAAAATTACAATGTCGTCCACGTATAGCAACAGAACTATATTATTTTGATATGTAAAAACACAATTAGCCCAAGAAATTTCATTAAAACCAATTTCAAGCAATTTACTGCTAATCTCAAAAAACCACTCACGGCCGCTTTGATGCAGGCCGTATAATGCTTTTTTAAAGCGACAAACTAGGTGTGGTTTTTTGGGGTCAACAAAACCTTGAGGTTGACTCATATATACGGTATCAGATAGTGGGGCATATAAATAAGCACATTTTATATCAAGTTGTCTATGGGACCATTTCTTATAAGCAACCAGAACAGTGAAAAACAACCTTATTAAAGTGAAATTTTCTACAGGGCTGACGGTTTCATCATAAGATTCCCCTTTACGCTGAAGAAAACCCTGGGCAACAAGGCGAGATTTAAATCTCACCACCTGACCTTCCGAATTTTTCTTCAAGCTAAAAACCCAACGATTTCCAACAATCTTGGCTTTCTCTGGTTTGGCTACTAGATCCCAGACGTCTCGATCATGCATCACTTGTATTTCCTCCATAGATTTATACCATTCATCTTCTTGGGGGGTTCTCAGGGCGGCATTAAAACTTGATGGGATATTGATTTCATCTAGTCATGCAGAAGAATGACAAGATTCATCGCCACGCGATTCCATATTCTCGTCAATCTTTTCAGCTGGCCCAGAATAATTATTTTTTGTACTGAAATTAAAGTCTGTTTTGTTATACTCAATTTTATTTGCCCGACAGTATTCCTCCACATCATTAAGCGACCTCAAACGTGCTTTACTGCCTTCGGGGTAATAATATACATCATGTCTGTCGCCGATTGCACGAAGTACAGCTCGCCTGGTCCAGGGGGTGGTTTTCAAGGGAGATTCTGGGTCTCTGGATGGACCTGCAACAGGTTCAGCTTGGTCATCATGACTGGAAGACCCTCTATCCTCCACATCCTGCTCAACATCTGATTCGTCGATTTCTGACTCAGTGTCGCTCACGACGTCTATGAAATCAGGGTTTGGTACAATAGGGTCCAGTACGCGACCACTGGGCTCCACAAACCTAACATTAATGGTCTCCACGACCATTAATCCGGTAATTGTTCCTCCGGTATCCAAATACGGTACCCTTTGGTACGCATTGCGTATCCAACCATGACGCCCTTTTTGGCTCGAGAATCTAACTTTTTCCGTAGTTGTTTGGGGTTCTCAACAAAAGCAGTGCTTCCAAAACATTTTAAATGTTTCACTGAGGGAGATTTACCTCCAAAAATCTCAAAAGGTGTTTTTACCTGGTTGTGATGGCAAACTCTGTTCCAGGTGTATGTGAAACATAAAACTGCCTCGTCCCAAAATGACTTTTTCAAAGAACTATCCTCTAGGAGGGCTTTTACCCCGTCTACGACTGTGAAGTTGAACCTCTCACTTACCCATTTTGTTCAGGGGAGTAAGTATTGATTCTCTCTGCTCGTATACCTTGGTCTTCTAGGTAATCTTCGACCTGTTGGTGACAAAATTCCAACCCTTGGTCAGTTCTTACATTAATCACCTTTTTTCCGGTGAACCTCTCGGCCCTCTTTTGCCATTTCTTAAAAACATCGAAGACCTCTGTTTATTCTTTGAGGGGAAAAACCGTTACCTTACGCGAGTGGTCATCTATAATACTAAGAAAGTACTTGTGCCCTCCCTTAGATTTCTCTGGCATTGCACACAGATCCATGTGCACTAGCTCTAGAGGATTATTTGACCTGATCTTCACAATAGGTTTGAACGAGACACGTTTAGATTTTGCTACTTGACAAGGCTCGCACTTCATATCCTCGGTATTTGTAAACTTTGGTAAACTTTGGTAAAGTTTTCCTTACTAGTTTTAACAATATATTTGCTATTTATGTGGCTGAACCTACGATGCCACTTACTGAGAGAATTGTCAATAGTACTCAAGACCTCGGGGGATTCAGCCTTCTTAGGGTACTGGGGGTACACTTAGTACAACCCCTGATGTTTCTTTGCACAGAAAATTAATCGGCCATCTTTACAAAGAAATCTAATATGACCATTCTTACCCTCGAATGTAGTCCCATTTCCTTCTATCAGAGACCCCGCTATTAAATTACGCCGAAGTCTTGGCGAATAAAGGACATTCGACAGAGTTACATCTTCTTGCCTATTTTTATATCTGAAAAACATTTTGATTTTCCCTATCCCTTGGATAGGACAGTCAATACCATCAATGGCCACAGCCATAGAGGTTCCGGACTTTTTCTTATAGTCGACAAAAAGGGACCTATTACAACAGAAGTGGGAACTAGCCTCGGTGTCAAAAACCCAGGCGGTTTTCCTATCACTACTATTGCCCAGGGAAGCCTCGACAATAAAATTACTCTGTGTTCTCTTTCTTAAAAATTTTCTGCTGGGATTTGACTTTTGTACCGCTTCAGGTGGTTTGACAAATTTGGGTGTCCTGGACTGGTTAACTGTCTTGACCCTACAATTAATGATAAGATGACCTTTCTTGCCACATCGAAAACATTTGCGATCTTCAAAAGTTCTTAAATTCGTCTTTCGGGTAGCCTCGAGTACAACTGCCTCTTGGTCACCTTGAGCCTGTAACAGACGAGACTCTTCGGCCAAAAGTTCACTCAAAACTTTATCAGATGTGAATTGGAGGTCTGGGTATCTATAGATCGCCTGAACTATGCCAGCAAACTCGGTCGGGAGATGTCTGATAAGCTGGAAAGCAACAAACCAGTCGTCAATAGGCTTGCCGGCATCATTTAATTGATTAACAATGTCAGTCAAACGGGCAGCAAAGAGGCCTATGTTTTCAGACTAATTGGGCCTACATTTAAAAAAAGCATCAGTTAGCCCAATGATTCGGGCACGAGAATCCGGTCTAAAGTGGGTTTCAAGCCTGTTCCATGCCTTGCAAGCATCATCGATACCTGTCAGAAGGGCTCTATAGGGTTTTGTAATATTTAGATAAATTATACTAAAAGCTTTTGCTTTCCTAGCCTCAAAATCCCTAACTTCTTTAAGATCAGGAACTTGATCCTTAACCACCTCTGGTTTAATTTCTGTTTTATTTACTATTCTCCAACAGTTTTTACTCATTAGCAACACTTTTACATCATTTGCCCACGTGGCGTAATTGTCCGCCCCCAATGGATCTATCATCATAGGATCCATCTTTGATAATTGTAAAGGAGAGCAGCACAAAACAAAACAAAATTTACAGACCTGGCCCGCCATCGAAGCACATCATAATTACAGCTGCCGATGAAAAATTGCAGTCAGTTCAGCATACTGTCAGTTCACTGGATCCACGCTGGACACGTACGCTACCAGAAAGACGGAACGGCCATCACTGGACACAGCTACTTCCACAGGAGTCAGGCAGCTTACTTGTCTTCAATAACACCACACACCCGAGTGCATGTCTAGGCCCATAACCAAGTGTCACGCAGAGCGACAATATAAGAGCACGCACTGGTCTGACATGAGGTGTGTTTAGAAATCAGCAAGACTTAAGTTAAAACAATTACGTTTATCGAAACTTCAATAAACATTTAAAAATATTAAAAGCAATAACTTAAAACATTTGTATAATCAAAACAATCTCACACAGAGACTTCTAACATACGAATCTCACTAGCTCGTGAGTTCAACTGTGTCTGCTGCTAGCGGCCCCTTTGCTCTAACTCGAGCAGTATTTATACAAGCCAGTAACATAACGTTGACATATTTGCATAAAATACACTGGAAAGGAAAAATAACAAACCATGGGGAAAATAAACGAAAAACAACATTTCTCAGATGTATGACGTCAAAGTTGCTGTGACGCCATTACTTGTTAGATAATAAGTGCTACATCAGTCTAAAACGATAGCATGAATGTCGGAAAGTAATACAAGTAAATGATCTAATAAACTGAAGTTTAGATAGCCCTTTTAAGGTTCATTTTCCTAACAGGGGGCAATGCTGGTCTTCCTATATGGCGCCCTCATAATAAAATGGCCAGCAAAACTGCGGTGAATTATAGGAGAATATCTTCGCGAGTAGTGCCTCCGCATTGATAAAAAAAACTTTCCACAAAGTTCACATTATTACAATATCAATCATAACATGATATTCATTATCGGACTTTTAGTTTTATCCTATTTTAACCCTACAAGGTTAATAAGTTAATCTAAGTATGGGGTCGCTCAGTTTTCAACTACCTGCACACATATTCACTGCGCAAGAGAAATAGAGAATATCGCGTTTAATTAGTTTTCATTTATTTAAACTACATATTTTGAACAAATTGGACTTCTTGAGTACCTATAATCTCAACGTCTTAAAAACTTCCTCTAAAACATACGGACAATATTCTGACATTAAGCTTAATTTTTTTCTTCTTTAGATTCATCCATTGCAGGATTATACAGAGCAATATTGAAAAACTGAAAAAATCTCACTGAAGTTCAAAGAATTTTCAATAGGCTGAACACTATTTGTTCACTTCAAAATTTTAATACACTCCTGGGCTTGTCTATTACAGTTTAGTATTAGAGTTTCTCATTAAGTCAAAATGGACATCTTTTGAGATGAAGTTTTCTTGCACTGAGTTTTCGGAACTTTAAATTACCTCCTGAAGGATCTATCTAATCTTTGACAGCATAGAAAACATAAGTGAAACTTCACTGAACTAATTAAATTTTCTTGTAGAGGAAATGATCAGCTTTTTTTATATTAAGAAAATATAGTTAGATAATTTTGTGTGAATTTATACCATGTTTCACTTTGGATTCATACTTAAATTGCTAGTTAAATAGTTTGAACTCAATAAATTTTTATAATACTAAAATTTTAATGCAATGTTTTTGCTGATTTTTGCCTTTTTCCGAAATTTAAGATGGCCATGAAAGGACAGAGATTTGAAAACATCTCGGATATTAAATCAAATGTTACGTGTATTTTGCGAACGGTTAGTTCCAACGCCTATAAATAGTGTTTCGGTGACTTGAAGAAAGGTTGGAAAAATTGTATAGACTTCTTTGGCGATTATTTTGAAGGAGATAAATTTATTTGAAGGTGAGCAATATTTTTCTTATTTATAAAAAAAATGTCCGGTTACTTTATGGGCGCTGTATATATATATATATATGCATGTTTGCATGTATGCATGTACAACTCACGCAGCCACTGAACACAAAGAGTTGGATAGTTCAAGTTGCGGGCCTCGACGATGCCAGCTGTGGCAAGGTACATGCTACATGTTCCACGCCGGATGATGGCTAAGGCACTAGTCGTTGAAAATAGAAGAGGGTTTTAATCCTACGGGATGCATAGTGGGGTTGTAAAGGTCCAGAATCGCTTTAAGCTGTTAGATATCGGTCAGTTTAGCCCTTCTGTTTCAGAAGATGACCATAGTTCTCCAAACTAACCAATCCAACATATCCAACAAAGAGATTCAATTTCGTTAACTATATAACAGTCTCGAAAAATACGGAGCTATCACTAACTATTACACAAACCGTCTGATTTCAAGCCCAGCTTCCCTTACTTACTTTTCATGACGTTTTCATTAGGAAGACGGCAAATAAGGTCAGGGGATTCAATCAGTATTAAAAAATAAAATAATTAAGGGAATAAAAAAACCCACAAGGTTTTTTTAGTATTATACATCTGGGCTTAAGCTGAAATCATCCCATGAAAGAAAAAAAAATATGTTTTCCTTGAATTTTCCGTAAAGTGTTATGAAGCCGCTTGATACTAAAATATTTATGATATTTCAACAATAATGTTATTTCATCAATTTTATGATGCCATCTTATCAATTTTACAATTTCATTTCATAACTTGGTCTTATCTGGAAACACTGAAAGTTATTTTTCCAGTTTAAGCACAGGGTGATATGACCATGAAAGCAAGTGAGGTAGGTGTATGAATACTAACTTATATGAAATCTCGAAGGGCATACATAAAGTTATAAAAATTATAAGGAATGAAACGATGTCAGATGACATTTGAACTACACGCCCAAACTCCAGAATGTTGCACTTTCGTTCTAAACCGTCCTAACACGTTCTAACCGTTGCAACGGTCAGTAGATAGAAAATGAGAGTTCACCGCCAATGCGGCGCGGCGGCTGTCGCGGCGGTGCAAAGGGGGCGTGGTCTCTTTGCACCGCGGGAAAACCTGGAACCTTGTTGTACAGTAGAATCTTGAAGAGAGTATGTGCTCCGCGGAGCACCACCTATAGGTCAAATATGGAACTAAATTACGTATAAGGTTACGGATCTATATTTTCAGTGCTGCCATCTATTTTATAAAAATCACAACTGAATTTTACATTTAATTTTACAGAAGATATATATTTTTAAAAGTTTGTCCTGAGCGGGGTTTGAACCCAGTCCAACAGGACTCAAGTCCAGTGAGATAACCACTGGGCTGTCGAGGCTTGTCATTGTACGGTATTATAGGGTATTTAAAGAGTGAATATTTTAAAGGGAACTTGTGAAATATGATAGAGGATTCTGTGATATATTATTTTAATTAATTAATTAATTAATTTTTTTTAAAAATATAATACATACTAAGCGCCCCCTAGCGGGAAAAACTTGAACTAAACTAGAACTTTAAATATTTAAGATTGTAAAACGATTTTACGCTGTTACCAACATCTAGTGAATAAATTATTTTTTGAAATTCTGATATCGATAATTTTACGCTGCAGGCGCCATCTATTGGTAAAAATTACAACTACATTTAAAATTTAATTTTGTAAAAGGTTTTATTTTAGTTTAAATTCTAAATTAAAATATATTATTAACTTACTATTTTTTTAACGATAGTAGTAATTAGTAAAAAATAATTATAATTACTTATTATTATTTTAAAGACATATCTAATTTATAAATAATATTTGAAAAAATATTCTATTAAAAGGAGTATTTACAAGTCTTTTAACATTAAATCTATAAGAGAAGATATTAACAAGGATATTTTTACGCATAAAATTATTGAAAACAGCTGTTAAATTTAAAATATCTTTAATTTTCATGCTAATATCAATTTCAAGTATAATATAACTTAGATATATCTTTAAACCCATTTAAACATAACTTGAAGACATTAAATTATATAATTACCATCTAGAACCTGAAACTTAAAACATATTATCAATTTAATAGTTTGGAAAAAGTATTTATTACAGAAAATTACATACTAGCATGAAAAAAATGAGAAATATTATTTGAACTTTGAAAAAAACATTCCATGAAAGCTAACAAGGGATATTTTTACACATGAAATTATTTACGACAACCGTTAAGTTTAAAATATCTTTAATTTTTCTTAAGAATATTACTTTACAGTATAATATAATTTAGATAGAGCTTTGAAACCATTGTAACATTTAGTATAGAAAAAATTATTATTTGATCTTACCTTGAAAAACATTCCATGAAAGCTAACAAGGGATATTTTTAGACATGAAATTATTTACGACAACCGTTAAGTTTAAAATATCTTTAATTTTTCTTAAGAATATTACTTTGCAGTATAATATAATTTAGATAGAGCTTTGAAACCATTGTAACATTTAGTATAGAAAAAATTATTATTTGATCTTACCTTGAAAATCATTCCATGAAAGCTAACAAGGGATATTTTTACACATGAAATTATTTAAGACAACCGTTAAGTTTAAAATATCTTTAATTTTTCTTAAGAATATTACTTTACAGTATAATATAATTTAGATAGAGCTTTGAAACCATTGTAACATTTAGTATAGAAAAAATTATTATTTGATCTTACCTTGAAAAACATTCCATGAAAGCTAACAAGGGATATTTTTAGACATGAAATTATTTACGACAAGCGTTAAGTTTTTTAATATAAGGTTACGAGTATATTTTTACAACTTTACATAAGTATAACCACTAATGAATAGAATTAAGTATAGAAAATAAATCACTTACCCACTAGTAGTAAACTTTGTTAAAAATAATTATAAAAACCTGAAAAAAAATAATTTTTTAAAGGATTGTTCCCACCACCACCACCCGACATGACACGAGCATATCGCAACAATCCAAATTATTAAATCTAAAAGAGAAGATATTAAATTAACGCTGAAATAAAAATTTTAATTCACAACATGAGCATACTACAATAGTCTGCATTATTAAATCTATAAGAGAAGATATTAAATTTACGCTGAAATAAAAATTTTAATTGATCACACTAAATATAACATGTATATACTGAAACAATTTACATCATTAAATCTGCAAGAGAAGATATTAAATTTACGCTAAAAAAATTTTTTAATTGTCGACATATGCATACTGCAATAGTCTACATTATTATCAAAAAGTTCATTGAATTATATTCTATAACAGAGAGAATATTTTTATGAATTTACTAGAATTAATTATCAAAAATAAATATAACGTCATCTATTGATTAAAAATGAAACTTAGAAAATTTAATACATGGTTTTGAGTATATTTTTCAAAACTTTAAATATTTTTAGTCGAATTCTAACTTAAAATACTTTAAAATTGTTTTGCTATGTTTTTTAACGTGATATATAATTTTACATAGATACATTCGCAAAATAATACAAAATAATAAGAAATTTTTACATAGATAGGCTAAAACGAATATTTTTTTTCTTTTACTTGATATTTTTACACATGAAATTATTTTACAACAAGCGTTAAGTTTAAAATATCTATAATTTTTCTTAAGAATATTACTTTGCAGTATAATATAATTTAGATAGAGCTTTGAATCCATTGTAACATTTAGTATAGAAAAAATTATTATTTAATCTTACCTTGAAAAACATTCCATGAAAGCTAACAAGGGATATTTTTAGACATGAAATTATTTACGACAAGCGTTATGTTTAAAATATCTTTAATTTTTCTTAAGAATATTACTTTGCAGTATAATATAATTTAGATAGAGCTTTAAAACCATTGTAACATTTAGTATAGAAAAATTATTATTTAATCTTACCTTGAAAGGCATTCCATGAAAGCTAACAAGGGATATTTTTAGACATAAAATTATTTAAACAAAGCGGGAATTCCCCAGTAGAGTTATTTTTTCCTTTTAATATTAGAAATAAAAACTGAAATATGATTCAATCTAGATAATTATTTAAATTAAATACACATAACATACCAATCCATACTATTAAATCTGCAAGAGAAGGTATCAAATTTATCTCGCGTTGTTAATAGAGAAGATTCTTACATTATCTGAAATAATACAGACTTTATCATGTTTAGAAGATATTTACAAGAGTTCATTTTAGAATTAAATGAATCATGGTTTGAATCCTACAACAGTAGGGGGTATATGCAAACATGAAGACTTTAAATTATACAATTACCATCTAGAACCTGAAACTTAAAAATATATGCACCAATTTAAGTATCTTTATATAGTTTATGTACAGTTTTGAATATATTTCAAACCTTAAACGTTTTTCCAACTTTGAAACTATATTATAAGTTAAGACGCTTACTAAAATTAAAAAACATTTTATAGAGGTAAAGACTTGAAAGATAAAATTTACAAGTTTTAATCCTAAATATTATATTTTATCCAGAAATGTAGACTATTAATATATGATTTTAAACCTAACATGCTTTCAACGATTACCTAAATTGCGATATAATGTTAAATTCCACAGATTATTTCACAGATTTTAAGATATTTATTTAACCTAAGATGTTTATAAATCCTATCCAAATTGGAATAGTGTTTGCATATCAACATAGACTGCGTAAACAACCAAATATTAACTTAATTTAAATAAGAGCATATAATTTCCTTTTTGATAACTTAAATATATATATATCATACATGTTGCTAAATTAAAATTCTTGTTATACTTTCGTATAAGATAGTTTTTTTTACATACAAGAACAGAAATAATATAGACTTTATTATGTTTAGAAGATTTGCAGATATTTAAAGCAGTTCACTTAACTTTAGAAGTAAATGGATCAGAGTTTGAATTCTACTGCAATAGAGGTAGTTTAACTTCACAATTATAATCTAAACAGATAACAAATCTTTGAAAAAAATATTCTATAAAAAGCAATAAAATATATTATGGAAACTTCAAATTAATTTATGATAGGTTTCATTAAATATTCTACAAACGCTATGAAACATTTCGTATAGAAAATAATTACCATTTGATCTTACCTTTAAAATCTATAGTTTATGTACTTAATTCATATAATTTTTTACAAAAACAAGCTTTAACTGCATAAGAAGATATTATATTTGTCCCGCACATACATATAAACTTAAAACATATTAAAACTTACTAGTTCCCTTATAAAGGTTTCAAGACTTTAAAAATTTTTTTACTATGTTTTAAATCTAATCTATAATTTTACATAGATATAACCATTAATAAATTGTTTTACATAGAAAAAAGCATACATCGCACCTAAAATTTTAGTTTTCTTAACAAAATAACCTGCAAAACTTTCATCGAAACAAATGTTTATTATGTTAAAAAAATCAAACACCTATTGATATTACTTTGAAATATTATGCAAATAATAACTTTGAATAAGTTTTACATCAGAAATTATTTTCCGACAATTGTTAAAAAAAAATTTATACTATAAGTTTAAAACGCTTCCTAACACTTAAAATTTTATCATTCTATAAGGAGTATAATTTCTTTTAAATCATGCATAAACATCTATATATTAACATAATTTACATAATAGCATATGACTTCCTTTTAATAACATAAATGCTGCTAAATTAAAATTCATGATATACTTTCGTATAAGATAGTTTTCTACATGCAATTACCCAAAATATTTTATCCATACAGCAACAGAAATAATACAGACTTTATCATGTTTAGAAGATATTTACATGAGTTCATTTTAGAAGTAAATTGACCAAGGTTTAAATCTTACAGCGGTAGGGGTATACGCAGACAATATTTTTATATGAGAACCTACTTACAATAGATCTTAAAATTAAAATAAGTTTTGTTAAGAATAAAACTCTGCTGTAGATTTTATAATCTAAGCATATACCACACTGTCATAGTTAACATTTTCAAAACTTAATGGTTTAAAATATATTATTATAAAACATATAAAATACTTACGGCATTAGTAGAAATATTCTGCATTGGAAAAAAATCTGGAGCTTATAATTAACCATACTTCTAAAACGAGACCCAATTGAAAAATATACAAGTCACGTTAGTTAATCTTGATTATCTGCGGTTAATTTTCCGTTACAGTCACAGTTATCTTCTCAAAATGAATCAATGATAAGATAAATAATTATTTTGCTATCATTTAACGAATCGTTCACGTTCCTTTTATTTTATTTGTCAAGAGTTGCCAAGAGTTCGCAACGATTGTAGAACGACTTTCAAAAATCTAACCCCTAGTGTTTACACAGGAAGTAGATTATTATTATCTTATACACGAGAGTATACTGTGGGAAAAGATCAGATAATATGTTTAATCAAAGTTAAACAATTGATACACGTTTTGCTAACCAAAACTTTATTCGATAGGTTAATTTTCAAATCGGAAACAAGCTTTGCTAACTGCTAATACAGTTTATTAATGTTGTTAATAGAGTTTTTAATAACGAAGTTGTTCGATTAATGCTTGCAAAACTGCAACTACTAAGTTGATCGAATATATATTAAATTGTATTAAGTTAAAATTCTAGTTTTCACATGAAAAAACATTATGCAACATAAGTATTAAAATTAAGTCTTTGAAATATTCTATAAAAAGTAATGAAATATACTATGGAGACACTTACCCATTGTTGCTAAGCTTGGCATTAATTAGTAAAATAATTATAAAGATCTATTAATAATACTTTGAAATGTTCTGTAAAAGGTAACTTAGAATAATTTTTAAACATGATTATTCTATAAAAAATACAATATTATCAGTAACAGCAGCAGATAGTATATTCAAGATTATTGAAAACAACATAACAGAGAATAAAATTTTAGATTATAAAGCAACAAAGGCTAATTTTCAAATGTACACTGTCAACCTCTACTATCAGTATTTTACGATTCATTGAAGTGGAAGTTATAGTTAAGTTCTTATTCTCACTTAACATTTTAATAACTTAAAAGTTTAACGTTGTATTGTATAACCGACACTCATCAGAATAATATAAATTGCTAGTAATCTTATCTAATGACGAAATAAAATAAACTATGAGTCATAGAAACTTATCTTATCTGATATAGCGATTCATTCGACAGTCGCTTGCTAGATTTTCAATCGGAGAGGGCTGTTTTAGAGTGCTTGTGCTGTTTATCTGTTAGATTATGAAACCTGCATTTAAAAAAATGAAGGAACAGCTAGTTCCCGAAAAAGATTGGTATGAGCAAAATTATGAAAATACAGATTTTTGCATGCATAATTTTGCTGAAGGAATCTTAAATGTTTTAAAAATTGAACAGAGAAAAAAAGAAGTTAATTGCTTCGGCCCATCAATGATAAAATATTTCAATCTTGGATGTAATATTCTTGGATGTAATGTTTTTGCAACTGTCCACATGCATATCAGTGGTGCAGCAGTCCACATCACTAAATTTAAAGAAAGTCACCTACATAAACTTCAAAGGGAAAAAGGAGTGTTAATGCATGGAGATACCTGGATTGAATTTAATAAGAAACTTCCTACCATCTCAACTGAATATAAAGACACTTCATGTATTGCAAACACCGAAATAATCGCTATTATAGATCAGGAAGTGTGTATTCTACAGGGGATGTATCGCATGAAAAATGCTAATTATGACTTAGATTCCGGAATTAAGTTGAATAGATATGAACTAAAACAACTTTGTGATTATGCTTCAGACATTACAGACAGTGTCGAACACACAATTTTATGTCGTACTTTGCCTCACATTCTACAAGAAAATATTGCCGATTCCATCTCCGATTGTTTTAAAGAACATTGTAATGTAGATGATGCGCTTGAAAATTTTTTCAGATGTGTTAAACAAGAACTGTTCAATGTATGTCATAAACTGTTTAAATGTGAAGGATGTATTATGAACCACCCCTCCCAATATCAACATTTGTGTCTAAAAAGCAGTGCTTTAGAAAAATATAAGAGTCTTGGTAAAATACCAATTTTTCATATAAGTATTCAAGATATTGTTAAAAATATATGTGATACATATTGTACATGTGCATACATTAATACTGAAATTTTTAAAATCTTTGCGTCGATGATTTTAAATACTATTCGAAAACGGAATAGTTAAAGTGTAATACTTTTGGATTATTCTAATGATTTGAAATTTCACTCTAAGGAATATCTTCAAGAATTGTAAGAATTCTTTTAGATATGTTAAATAAAGGTTGCTTTAAGGATGAATTATTCCATTTTTTATGTCTATGTGTGTTTTAATGTAAATGATGTCTTAAAAATTATTTAATGATATCAAAAAATATTTATTATAATTTAAAGATATATTAATAATTTTTAAGATATCATTTACATTGTTTTCAATAATCTTGAATATACTATCTGCTGCTGTTACTGATAATATTGTATTTTTTATAGAATAATCATGTTTAAAAATTATTCTAAGTTACCTTTTACAGAATATTTCAAAGTATTATTAATAGATCTTTATAATTATTTTATTAATTAATGCCAAGCTTAGCAACAATGGGTAAGTGTCTCCATAGTATATTTCATTACTTTTTATAGAATATTTCAAAGACTTAATTTTAATACTTATGTTGCATAATGTTTTTTCATGTGAAAACTAGAATTTTAACTTAAAACAATTTAATATATATTCGATCAACTTAGTAGTTGCAGTTTTGCAAGCATTAATCGAACAACTTCGTTATTAAAAACTCTATTAACAACATTAATAAACTGTATTAGCAGTTAGCAAAGCTTGTTTCAGATTTGAAAATTAACCTATCGAATAAAGTTTTGGTTAGCAAAACGTGTATCAATTGTTTAACTTTGATTAAACATATTATCTGATCTTTTCCCACAGTATACTCTCGTGTATAAGATAATAACAATCTACTTCTTGTGTAAACACTAGGGGTTAGATTTTTGAAAGTCGTTCTACAATCGTTGCCAACTCTTGGCAACTCTTGACAAATAAAATAAAAGGAACGTGAACGATTCGTTAAATGATAGCAAAATAATTATTTATCTTATCATTGATTCATTTTGAGAAGATAACTGTGACTGTAACGGAAAATTAACCGCAGATAATCAAGATAACTAACGTGACTTGTATATTTTCAATTGGGTCTCGTTTTAGAAGTATGGCTAATTATAAGCTCCAGATTTTTTTCCAATGCAGAATATTTCTACTAATGCCGTAAGTATTTATATGTTTTATAATAATATATTTTAAACCATTAAGTTTTGAAAATGTTAACTATGACAGTGTGGTATATGCTTAGATTATAAAATCTACAGCAGAGTTTTATTCTTAACAAAACTTATTTTAATTTTAAGATCTATTGTAAGTAGGTTCTCATATAAAAATATTGTCTGCGTATTACCCCTACCGCTGTAAGATTTAAACCTTGGTCAATTTACTTCTAAATGAACTCATGTAAATATCTTCTAAACATGATAAAGTCTGTATTATTTCTGTTGCTGTATGGATAAAATATTTTGGGTAATTGCATGTAGAAAACTATCTTATACGAAAGTATATCATGAATTTTAATTTAGCAGCATTTATGTTATTAAAGGAAGTCATATGCTATTATGTAAATTATGTTAATATATAGATGTTTATGCATGATTTAAAAGAAATTATACTCCTTATAGAATGATAAAATTTTAAGTGTTAGGAAGCGTTTTAAACTTATAGTATAAATTTTTTTTTAACAATTGTCGGAAAATAATTTCTGATGTAAAACTTATTCAAAGTTATTATTTGCATAATATTTCAAAGTAATATCAATAGGTGTTTGATTTTTTTAACATAATAAACATTTGTTTCGATGAAAGTTTTGCAGGTTATTTTGTTAAGAAAACTAAAATTTTAGGTGCGATGTATGCTTTTTTCTATGTAAAACAATTTATTAATGGTTATATCTATGTAAAATTATAGATTAGATTTAAAACATAGTAAAAAAATTTTTAAAGTCTTGAACCTTTATAAGGGACTAGTAAGTTTTAATATGTTTTAAGTTTATATGTATGTGCGGGACAAATATAATATCTTCTTATGCAGTTAAAGCTTGTTTTTGTAAAAAATTATATGAATTAAGTACATAAACTATAGATTTTAAAGGTAAGATCAAATGGTAATTATTTTCCTATACGAAATGTTTCATAGCGTTTGTAGAATATTTAATGAAACCTATCATAAATTAATTTGAAGTTTCCATAATATATTTTATTGCTTTTTATAGAATATTTTTTTCAAGATTTGTTATCTGTTTAGATTATAATTGTGAAGTTAACTACCCTCTATTGCAGTAGAATTCAAACTCTGATCCATTTACTTCTAAAGTTAAGTGAACTGCTTTAAATATCTGCAATCTTCTAAACATAATAAAGTCTATATATTTCTGTTCTTGTATGTAAAAAAAACTATCTTATACGAAAGTATAACAAGAATTTAATTTAGCAACATGTATGATATATATATATTTAAGTTATCAAAAAGGAAATTATATGCTCTTATTTAAATTAAGTTAATATTTGGTTGTTTACGCAGTCTATGTTGATATGCAGAAACTATTCCAATTTAGGTAGGATTTATAAACATCTTATGTTGAATAATACCTTAAAACCCATGAAAATGATAATATTTAGTTGTTTATGATGATATGCAAACACTATTCCAATTTGGATAGGATTTATAAACATCTTAGGTTAAATAATATCTTAAAATCTGTGAAATAATCTGTGGAATTTAACATTTATATCGCAATTTAGGTAATCGTTGAAAGCATGTTAGGTTTAAAATCATATATTAATAGTCTACATTTCTGGATAAAATATAATATTTAGGATTAAAACTTGTAAATTTTATCTTTCAAGTCTTTACCTCTATAAAATGTTTTTTAATTTTAGTAAGCGTCTTAACTTATAATATAGTTTCAAAGTTGGAAAAACGTTTAAGGTTTGAAATATATTCAAAACTGTACATAAACTATATAAAGATACTTAAATTGGTGCATATATTTTTAAGTTCAGGTTCTAGATGGTAATTGTATAATTAAAGTCTTCATGTTGCATATACCCCCTACTGTTGTAGGATTCAAACCATGATTCATTTAATTCTAAAATGAACTCTTGTAAATATCTTCTAAACATGATAAAGTCTGTATTATTTCAGATAATGTAAGAATCTTCTCTATTAACAACGCGAGATAAATTTGATACCTTCTCTTGCAGATTTAATAGTATGGATTGGTATGTTATGTGTATTAATTTAAATAATTATCTAGATTGAATCATATTTCAGTTTTATTTCTAATATTAAAAGGAAAAAATAACTCTACTGGGGAATTCCCGCTTTGTTTAAATAATTTATGTCTAAAAATTATCCCTTGTTAGCTTTCATGGAATGCCTTTCAAGGTAAGATTAAATAATAATTTTTCTATACTAAATGTTACAATGGTTTTAAAGCTCTATCTAAATTATATTATACTGCAAAGTAATATTCTTAAGAAAAATTAAAGATATGTTTAAACATAACGCTTGTCGTAAATAATTTCATGTCTAAAAATATCCCTTGTTAGCTTTCATGGAATGTTTTCAAGGTAAGATTTAAATAATAATTTTTTCTATACTAAATGTTACAATGGATTCAAGCTCTATCTAAATTATATTATACTGCAAAGTAATATTCTTAAGAAAAATTATAGATATTTTAAACTTAACGCTTGTTGTAAAATAATTTCATGTGTAAAAATATCAAGTAAAAGAAAAAAAAATATTCGTTTTAGCCTATCTATGTAAAATTTCTTATTATTTTGTATTATTTTGCGAATGTATCTATGTAAAATTATATATCCACGTTAAAAAACATAGCAAAACAATTTGAAAGTATTTTAAGTTAGAATTCGACTAAAAAGATTTAAAGTTTTGAAAAATATACTCAAAACCAGTATTAAATTTTCTAAGTTTCATTTTGAATCAATAGATGACGTTATATTTATTTTGATAATTAATTCTAGTAAATTCATAAAAATATTCTCTCTGTTATAGAATATAATTCAATGAACTTTTTGATAATAATGTAGACTATTGCAGTATGCATATGTCGACAATTAAAAAATTTTTTAGCGTAAATTTAATATCTTCTCTTGCAGATTTAATGATGTAAATGGTTTCAGTATATACATGTTATATTTAGTGTGATCAATTAAAATTTATTATTCAGCGTAAATTTAATATCTTCTCTTATAGATTTAATAATGCAGACTATTGTAGTATGCTCATGTTGTGAATTAAATTTTTATTCAGCGTTAATTTAATATCTTCTCTTTTAGATTTAATAATTTGGATTGTTGCGATATGCTCGTGTCATGTCGGGTGGTGGTGGTGGGAACAATCCTTTAAAAAATTATTTTTTTTTCAGGTTTTTATAATTATTTTAACAAAGTTTACTACTAGGGGTAAGTGGATTTATTTTCTATACTAATTCTATTCATTAGTGGTTATACTTATGTAAGTTGTAAAATATACTCGTAACCTTATATTAAAAAACTTAACGCTTGTCGTAAATAATTTCATGTCTAAAAATATCCCTTGTTAGCTTTCATGGAATGTTTTCAAGGTAAGATCAAATAATAAATTTTTCTATACTAAATGTTACAATGGTTTCAAAGCTCTATCTAAATTATATTATACTGTAAAGTAATATTCTTAAGAAAAATTAAGATATTTAAACTTAACGGTTGTCCTTAAATATTTCATGTGTAAAAATATCCCTTGTTAGCTTTCATGGAATGATTTTCAAGGTAAGATCAAATAATAATTTTTCTATACTAAATGTTACAATGGTTTCAAAGCTCTATCTAAATTATATTATACTGCAAAGTAATATTCTTAAGAAAATTAAAGATATTTTAAACTTAACGGTTGTCGTAAATAATTTCATGTCTAAAAATATCCCTGTTAGCTTTCATGGAATGTTTTTCAAGTAAGATCAAATAATAATTTTTCTATACTAAATGTTACAATGGTTTCAAAGCTCTTATCTAAAAAAGTATATTATACTGTAAAGTAATATTCTTACGCAAAATTAAAGATATTTTAACTTAAACGGTTGTCTGTAATACTTTCATGTGTCAAAAATATCCCGGTTTAGCTTTCATGGAATGTTTTTTTGCAAAGTTCCAAATAATATTTCTCATTTTTTTCATGGCTAGTATGTAATTTTCTGTAAATCAAAGACTTTTATCCAAACTAGTAAATTGATAATTATGTTTTAAAGTTTCAGGTTCTAGAGTGTAATATATAATGTAATGTCTTACAAGTTATGTTTAAATGGGTTTAAGATATATCTAGTTATATTATACTTGAAATTGATATTAGCATGAAAATTAAAGAGATTTAACTTAAATTACAGCTGTTTTCAATAATTTTATGCGTAAAAATATCCTTGTTAATATCTTCTCTTATAGATTAATGTTAAAAGACTTGTAAATACTCCTTTAATAGAATATTTTTTCAAATATTATTTATAAATTAGATATGTCTTTAAAATAATAATAAGTAATTATAATTATTTTTTACTAATTACTACATCGTTAAAAAATAGTAAGTTAATAATATATTTTAATTTCGAATTTAAACTAAAAATAAAACCTTTTACAAAATTAAATTTTAAATGTAGTTGTAATTTTTACCAATAGATGGCGCCTGCAGCGTAAAATTATCGATATCAGAATTTCAAAAAATAATTTATTCACTAGATGTTGGTAACAGCGTAAAATCGTTTTACAATCTTAAATATTTAAAGTTCTAGTTTAGTTCAAGTTTTTTCCCGCTAGGGGGCGGCTTAGTATGTATTATATTTTTAAAAAAATTAATTAATTAATTAATTAAAATAATATATCACAGAATCCTCTACTCATATTTCAACAAGTTCCCTTTAAAATCTTCACTCTTTAAATACCCTATAATACCGTACAATGACAAGCCTCGACAGCCCAGTGGTTATCTCACTGGACTTGAGTCCTGTTGGACTGGGTTCAAACCCCGCTCAGGACAAACTTTTAAAAATATATATCTTCTGTAAAATTAAATGTAAAATTCAGTTGTGATTTTTATAAAATAGATGGCAGCACTGAAAATATAGATCCGTAACCTTATACGTAATTTAGTTCCATATTTGACCTATAGGTGGTGCTCCGCGGAGCACATACTCTCTTCAAGATTCTACTGTACAACAAGGTTCCAGGTTTTCCCGCGGTGCAAAGAGACCACGCCCCCTTTGCACCGCCGCGACAGCCGCCGCGCCGCATTGGCGGTGAACTCTCATTTTCTATCTACTACGGTCGCTGTTAACTTATTCTGAATCAGTTTCTTTATCGGCTTGTCTTTGATGTAGTTTTACCATTTTAATATACCTGTCAATTAACCTGCATTTTTTATAGTAATCTTGGCAGCTGGAGACTTGACGTTATTAAATCTTATTAGATTCTCTCTGTTCTTTATCATGGAGAAGAGCACGCGGCCGTACATGTGCCAATAATATGATCCCAAATGAAATGCAGTTTTTTCAACACTTGAACAGATGACAAAATTTCCCGACGTAGGAATCTTATCAATGATTGAGATCATGATTTTAGTTTGCCGTATCCTAAGGTAGGGATGTGAACCTTTTTTCTTCTCCTGAAACAAATTGTTAAAAGCAATATTTCCTGAGGTTCTGACGTGTGGACATTTATGACACAGAGAAATGCAAACTTTCGATGTATTATTTATGCAAAATGTAAACACATTTTATTGGGATAAGAAAAGTAAATTAACTGAGATATAATAATAATATTTTTTCTCCTGTCCATTTAGCTACTGCACGGAGAAAGTTGAATTTGCTTTAGAAATTCAAATCGAACCTTTTTCGCTGTTAATTACAGTGAAATATTAGATTTTCTATTCCTTGGTTATGGTTCAATTGTTGTGATGAGAAATTTCTATTAGAAAATAACAACGATTTCACATAATACTGACAATATAACCCCTAATGGCGAGTTTTTTCAAATGGAATTTTTGTGGTGAAGGCTGGATCAAATTGTTTACATTTGCGCCAATTTAGAAACTATGAGTAAGACACATGTCAAAATTGATTTTATTGGGGAATCGCAAGTTTCCTCATTAACATTTAATGTTTCAATCGTTCAATAGAAATTTTATTCAGCGCTAGAAAAGAAAGGATAGACATGCAAATTTAGGCTGCAGAACCCTCAATAGCAACAATTAAATTCTTCATTACTTTAAAGTTTAAGGAGAACTAACATGTTTGATTTCGTAATGGATTAGCATGGAAATTTAAAGCCACTTATATCATAAAATTACCCCTCTGATTTCTAAAGAATTTGGGGTTTAAACATCTTGTAAAGAACATCATTGTTTCTTTAAATGGGGATACTGGCTATCAATATTTCCCGGAGGTGAAATATTTCCATTACTTTAATTGTAACTATTCATGACTTTAAATGCAGCTTAAATGTTTCAATAAATTAAAAACCTTAATATTGCAAGTAGCACATTTTTCTGACTGTTTTACTTGAAGCTTCAAATATACAGTTTTCACAGAAATATATATTTAGTCTCAGCCGTTATTGTTTGATCTTAAAGAAAAGGTCATACTTAATCCATTTCCAATCAACTATTGGGTTTAATGCTTTTAAATAACATCATTTAAAGTAATCCGTTCAAATAAATAATTGCTCAACTAACTATAAATTAAACAAAAAGGACAAGCAAGTTTACTTTAAATATATTGAGCTTCTCCGGTTCATTTTATACTACCATTCGACCGGTTCGTTAGGAAGACATTCCTTTTTTTTCAAACTGTCTAAATAAGTAAATACGCAGGGAAACACGTAAAAGTTTACTCAACATATTTTTCATGTGTTATTTTGCATAAACATGCCTTATAAGGAAGGGAATTCATTTCTCGATATTCACTACTTCATTCAGAATCATTTACAGATACAGTGCAAATATTCCCACCTAAAGAAGTGAGATAAAATTTACATACGAAATAAGAAAAAGTGTATTTATATTATAGGGCTTTTTTTTACCATTTCAACCCCTGTTCAATAATGCAATCCTGTTATTTAACAAATAATGCAGGATAGTCGCTTCCCTCTTTCTTACACCTGATGTCCAAAAGGTGTTTCCTGGGAGGCCTGTATCATTGGAGTTATTTGACTTCTATTTTACAGCCCATAAGGCGTTATACTTAATTTTATCAGCTTCGCTCTCATCGTAGTTCAAGAGAGGTAACCCATAAAGCTCGACCGAAACGGATCTTCATCACTGGGGTTACTGGATATGTCTAGGGTTGGTTCCAAAGTGCAAGTGTATAAGTTTTGATACGCGCGTGGTGTGTGTTGACCGTATGTGTGAGCATATATGCATAAATGTAAATAAACATCCTCACATAATATAGTATAGGGAATTAATTGTAAATTTATGCATCTACCGTCTACAAGACCGCATTTATAAAAACAAAGTTTAATATTCATCAAGAGAGGAGTAATTTTTTTCGGACAAAATATCATTAATGTATGTAGTCTTTAGAGTTATTACGCAGATAGCAGACCTATCTAACTCACAGCAAACTTGTGTAAAACGCAACACAGGAGCACACAGCTTCTTAAAATCAATGGTAAAAACAAAGGGGTGGCTACTGTTTTCGAAATAATGAATAATGCATCATTTGTGAATTGTCCATGGAGACAATCAGTCTCAGTGCTTCTCGGTCTGATGAACTAATCATTAGTTTGAAACCATAGCCCCCCCCCCCTTTAATTTTCATTGTGGATTTCAGGAAGTTGTGTGTTTATGTGTCAACCTCTCTTCCATGAAGATATATATATATATATATATATATATATATATATATATATATGTGTGTGTGTGTGTGTGTGTGTGTGTGTATATTCATTAATGAAAAGAATTATATGCCCATTCCTTAAAAGTGTTAAAAAGGATGCAAGTGAGAAAACTGCTAAGGAAGACTGTATTTACTGAATAGAAAGAGTGTACACCTGTTGGAAAATTATATTCTGTTCTATGAACAAAATATCTCTTTGTTATCTTTTTCTCTTGAAGTTCATATAGAACTTAACTCTTCAACTATTTCTCCTTTTCTCCTAATTTTCCTCACAGAGATTGTTAAATTATTTAAAATGAACGAAATTGCGAAACTTTGGGTAAAGTAAATGGCTTTTTTTTTTCTATGCTGGATAAGAAAAATTTGAAAAAGGACATTAACATAGATTTAAAGCATACCCTAAAATAAATAAACTTTTGCAAGATGTTTCTTTTCATGGAGAAGAGTAATACCAACTCTTTGATTGTGATTTTAAACACTCGTTAAAAACACTCGTTATATTGTGATAAAAAATATACTCTCTCTCTAACTGAAATCACTTATTTTGATAGCTTTGCTTTGGTAAACACCCCTTGAATCAAAACGTAAATAACTCAGTGACTACTGATACGACTGATTATAATACTACTGGTTATGATTGGTACACTACTGTTAAAGTTATTCATACCAAAATTTATAATTATTATAGTCATATTTTAAACGAAAGGTTGCAATGTACTGGAAATAATAATAATACTAGTTATGGATTGGTACACTATTGTTTTATGTATTTATACAACATTATTATTTTATCATAGTCATACTTTAAACGGAAGAATGCAATGTATTGGAAATAAAAAAATAAGTATAACTTGGACACCATTTTTCAAAAAATATACTAACTGCCGATCCTTTCTACCAAAGCTTAAGAGGACTAAATATCCTACCTCAGCATTCAGTAGTGAGGAAAGAAAAAAACACACTCGTGTTAAAATACGACCGTTATAAAGGACTGAAAAAAAATGTATCTTAATGTACAGCTTTCATTTACTTTGCTCCACTTCTCTATATTTCATCCTTCCTATAATAAAGGACAATGATGCTGTTCTTTAAGCACGTGAAAACCACTTAACTATTAACGCTAACACCGCTTCCAAATAATATCCGGATTTTTATGAAAGATAGGATGCAGATTTGACGACCGCTGAACCCTCTCATTGAAATTCTTATTCTTAATTATCTTAACATGTCAAGAAAACGTGACAAGAGCCATTGTCGTGAAAGGGCAAACCTCATGTCAGGCCAGATTCTACGTGACATGAAACTAACTCTTTTTTTAACCTTTCATTGGCTTCCAGAATTATGTATATAAAGCAAAATAAATAGCCATCTATTGCTTTTGTAAATTGGTGTCTCAGAAAAAAGGCAGATATATTACTTTTACACCAAACGTAAACCAGTTAGCTATGGCCCATCTACTACGAACTAATCCATTCTCTTTATTTTAAGAAGGATCATGAGAGTGTTTTTTATAACAACAGCAGATTTTTTCTGTTGTTGCTGTTGTCTCGAAGCAACCAGAATTGTACTTGCTACTAAGAATCGAAACATGAATAGATAGCTTAATCAGCCACCTTACCTTGTTAACGACCTGATACTGAGACGAGGACGACACACGTCCTCCAAACCTGGAGGCTGTATTCTTTACAGCTTAACTATCCCAATTTTATATCACTGTAATGTGACAGCAACACCCTATTTTCGTCCCAAGACATACCAAACTATACTTGCTTTACAGCTACGTAAGCCTCGTAGCTTAATCTATCGTCAAACCTTGTAACGACTGTTGCTAGGGGTGAGAGTTGATATGTACCTCCACAACCTAGAGCTGGCTTCTACTACTGATCTAACCGATCGAACCTAACTAACCGTCTTGTAAAAAAGTTTTATTTTCTAGTGACTTTCCTCTCATATTCCCTTCTTTCTTTTTGAGGACAAGGACAGTATGTTGGCCTGGATATATTTTTATATATTTTTTAACTATTTTTTTTTCTTACTTGAAAATTGTTGTCATATCTTTGACAAACGGTCCATAATCTTTCTGTCCAACTGTAGAGCCCCACTGTAACTGCCGTCTGCCAAGAAGCAGAATCGAACAAAGGTTTCCAAATCTCGAGAATGGTATTCTGCTTCCTGAGATCCCGTCAATGTGAGGAAAGGTATTTTTAATGATGTTGTTTCTAATAATCCCCCTTTCTTTTTAAGGCCAACGAAGCAGGATGCTGGTCTGTACATGGCTATTTATTTATTTTATCCACTCATTCATCAATGTTCAATTGATTTTTGTATCAGACTTTCTTTTTTCTCTCAGTGAATATTTCGCATGTACTTCCCAACTATCCGTATTTATCCTCGTGTCCGTGTTTATCCTCGTGTCCGTATTTATCCTCGTGTCCGTACTTATCCGCATTTATCCGTGTTTAAGACCTCGTTCGGGCACCACTGTAGTGATTGCTTGTCAGGATCACGATTTAAACGTGTCTCTACTTAGTCTACTGACTGGACTAGCCCACTGCTATATGGACGGGATGTATATATTTTTAAAACTTTCCTCACAACCGATACATCGTTTTCTCCTAAAGTATATTAGTTGTATTAACAAAATGAAACTATCGTGCTAACGTTATGTTACCAAGCACAGATTCAAAAGAAATTTCTTGTTCGAGCAACAATATAGTGACGAAGATTTCGTGCTTATTCTGAATGTTTACTGTCTGGTCTTTAAAGTTCTTATATATTGTATGGAAAAGGTATTAAAAAGGAGAATTCCACAAAACATCAGACTCGAGGTTAGAACAACACGATTACAGATTTTCAGTCTATGACTCACAGTTATTAGTTAAGTATAACATGCAAATATGCATTTAATATATATATATATATATATATATATATATATATATATATATATATATATATATATATATATATATATACCAGTACAGTCAATAAATTCGGGGACTTTATTTACTACAACAACTAATACGCTTACAAAGTCTTCTGAACACAATCACCTTCAAAATAATGTCCTTCCGCAACTATACACTTCTGCCAGCGTTGATACAGCTTCTGGAAACAGTCCTGGAAACCGTTGCGTGAAAGCTGTCGTAAAGCGGTTGTCGCTATTGCCATCACTTCTTCGGCATTTGGAAACCGCTTGCCCTTGATGCGATCTTTCAGTTTCGGGAACAGGTTGAAATCGCAAAGAGCGATGTCTGGGGAATACGGGGAATGTGGCAGAACTGTGGTGCCGTGTTTAGCAAGGGATTGATGCGCCGGGACATTGTCATGCAACAACATCCACATGTTGGATTTCGAAACGTGTGGGCGTTTACCACGGATTGCCTCCCGGAGATGACGAAGAACCTGTACATACCATTTGTTGACGATGTTACCTTGTGTTTGGCGCAGCTTGTCCTTTCTGGACCTTGCGCCAATAAACTTCAACCAACCCAACAACCACTGCTTCTACCCGTTGGATGTTCGCCTCCGTTTGTGGGGTCACTCTCCATCCACTTCGCGGATCATCTGCAACAGCTTCTCTCCCATTTTTAAACAAGTTGTACCATTTGAAAACTTTCGATCTGCACATAGCTTCGTCTCGATACGATTTTTACAGTAACCGTAACGTTTCTGCAGTGGTTTTTCCTAATTTGTAGCAGAATTTAATGTTGGAACGTTGCTCCATAAAGGACATTTTGCTACATCGACATCATAGGCTGACAGTCTGCAGCCAAATGGTGAGCTGCGCGCCTTAGCAGTTGTGCAAAGCGTCATGTGACGTCTCACGCTTACGCAGATAACTAGACTTGCAAACCACATCGTTATTTCGGTTCCCCCACACACCGGGCATGAGGGGAGAGGGTAGTCACCGAACTTATTGACTATACGAGTATATATATATATATATATATATATATATATATATATATATATATATATATATATATATATTTATATATATATGTATGTATGCATGTATGTATGGAGTGAAATACTCCTTAAAAACTTAGAAAATGCAATTTGCGAAGTAGCATTATTTTTAAAATATCGAAAAAAAATTCATTGTTGTAAATTTACAAAAGATAAATTAATTTAATTGTTGCAATAAATTTAATTAATCCAATTCTTTAATGAATGAAATTAATTGCAAAGTTTTGAATATACAGTATAATTTAAACTGAATACTGACTGAATTTAATATTGATACGTGAAAATTTTGATGAAATTTCATTAATTTTTTTTACTTTTTACTTTTTTACAATTATTTGATGTTTACATTATAGACTCAAATTATTGTTAAGATTTGTTAAATTTTCAACAAGTATTTGATGATTACAAGGGGGGATGGCAGGGCTTCTTTATCCCCCTCCCCCTAAATGCACCCCTATAATGGTGTTAGGTGTAAAAAACAACCCGCTATTTTTTTTCTTAGAGAATAACTTTCGTTTAACGGTATATTATGTTCTTCCCTTCTTTTTTAGTTCTTAAAACCAGATTTTCCAAATCGAGTGATATCTATTCGAATACTGCAGCAGTTATTTTTAAGATTTATCCTTTTTTGACAGAAGAAATTCGAAAGAAAATATATAAACTAACAGATGGAATCTTAACAATGCTCTTAATAGGATAAAACTGGAACTTCTTGTGCCTCTGATTGCTTTTTGTATGGGATAGATCACAGCTCATTTTTAGAAGACACAAAAAATACTGTTTTGGATTAAAAAATTCTGTTAGTAATCAGCATAAAAGATTTAATGGAGGAATGAACTAGTTTTGTACTATTTTTGTTCTGAAGAGAAATAGTTTATTATTACTTTAACATAAAGAATCCGCCGATATTTCCTAGAAGTTTGATTACAATTATACATCGGCACTTTCTACCTATTATGTGTTCATACATTTAATAAGTCCCATTATGATGTTATTGCAGTAGAAAATTTTGAAAATATTATTAAAAAAATTTATAAATGTGAGACAGGGCTTGTTTTTAGTTTGGGGAATCTTTTCTTAAAAGGAAATGCGATTACAGTGTATTTAATATTTTCTTTATCCGCCCAAGAGGTATCTATGCGAACGCATATGTAGTTTCTAATATTCACCAAAGGAATATTTACCCAAGCGTTTGAAAGTGTTCTCGATTGTCTGAAAAAAAAAAGTATGTTAGCGAACATTTGTCGTCGGTCTACAGTGCTCGTACGTGCAGC
The DNA here is from genome assembly GCA_907164885.2 of Dolomedes plantarius. Classification (NCBI taxonomy): domain Eukaryota; kingdom Metazoa; phylum Arthropoda; class Arachnida; order Araneae; family Dolomedidae; genus Dolomedes; species Dolomedes plantarius. The sequence continues at coordinate 56,170,187 of OU015494.1, read as the reverse complement.
GGATAAAATGGTAAAAATAATTTATTGCTTGAATTATATTATATATACTAATAAATAACTTTGTTCGGAAGTTGACACATAAAGAGAAAAGAGAGCATTGATTTGAAATTAAAGAATGGGGTATTTTTTTTTTTTAAACCAGAGATCAATGCTTTTTTTCGAACTTTTCTCCTTCAGATAAAAATTCTCTGTTTAATCCTCAAGTTTTGCAAAACTTACTTTCGAATATTTGCTCTAATAGGGTGTCAGGAAAATCAGTTTCAAATAGGGTATCAAATAGGGTGGAGTAACTTCCTAATATTTTTTAATATTCGAATGTTGTCATTTAAGCTCTGTGTTTCATATTTCGGGTTTATGCCAATACAAGTATGTTAAAGAGTCTCAGATAGTCTTGTCTTGTCTAGCACTTTCTCATGTCTAACATATCGCTTTATTTCTCGTTCGCAATCGTTCAAACAAACAAGCTATTTTTTACCACAAAATATACGTTATTTGTTGTATACAGAGGCTGGTCACACATTTTTTTAGGCGATTTTGAAAAGCGGTAATAAAAAATCGTTTGCTGCAAAAGAAATAATTGCAATTGTACTATGTTTTTAAAAGTCAAAATTATATCGTCTGCGACTTGAAAGTTTTGTTTTTATTCAAAATGGCGTTTTTAACAAAGCAGTGGTTTGAAGGCTACATTTGTGCTCTTTCCGAAGAGAAATATGCATACTCCGTTATCCAAAAACAATGTGAGAGTCGTGGTTTTGTGATATCTAAAGCATCGATAGGTAACATCGTCAACAAGAAAGGAAAAAAAAACGTCAAATTGGAGCCTCAAGTGGGACAAAAATTCCAAACAAGTATCCAAGGAAAAAACGGACATCTTCGACTATTGCAAAGGTACATTGTTTAATGTTAAAAGAAAATCCCCCTAGTCAAAGGACAGTTGCAAAATCATTAAAATGCTCGGTGTCCACTGTAAACAAAATGATAAACGTTGATTTAAATCTTAAGAAAGCGAAAAAACGCAATGTGCATCGTCTTCTTCCAAATCATATCGCTGAACGCAGGACACGCTGCAGAATTCTATATGAGAAACACTTATCGAAAGAAAAATGGAAAACAATTGTCACAATAGATGAATCATGGGTGTATTTAAATGATTGCAACAAAAAAAGAGCCATTTATTATCATAAAAGAGGAGAAAAAAATTTAAGTACATGGTTCAAAGAATCGAAAGAAAGTTTTTCTAAGGGATTCATGATTGTTGCTGGTTTTTCTTATAATGACAAGTTAAAAATAAAGAGAGTGGAAAAAAATGTCAAGATTAACTCCAAATACTATCAGGAACATATTTTATCGCCAATTTTTCTGAATGAAATACCATCGCTTTACCCACAGTGCCATCAATCTGTGAGACTCCATCAGGACAAAGCTAGCAGTCACACATCAAAATCCACTGTAAATTTCCTAAAAGAAATGGAAAAAAACTGGTATCAAGGCCATACTCTTCACTGATATCCCTGCTAAATCTCCCGATGTATCACCTATGGATTTTTGTGCTTCCGGGCTTTTAAAATCTGCATTATCCAAACGTCGTCCCGAAACCCTTACAGGACTCTGGAAAGCTGTTCAGGAGGAATGGGATAGAATACCTCTTCTGACACTTCAAAAGGCATTATTATCCTGGAAATTGCGGTGTCGAAAGATAGTTCAGAATAAGGGATGTCAAATAGAACATTTAAAACACAAGAATTTTATGTAATTTAGTTTTGAGAATACAATATACATCGTCTAAAAAATGTGTGAACAGCCTGTATATCTTCAGTTTTTCAGTTAATTATAACTCAATTTTGTCGTTTAATGAAATTTTGCTTCATTAAAATTTTAAATCACTTATCTTACCACCGGCAAGAAAGTATAATTAAATATTGCCTTTTTTGAAGAAAATTGTAATCTATAGTTAATTAAAAATCCTTCTTTAGTGTGTGCAGCTAGAACTTATACATCAATTCACAAATTTAATATTTTTAAAAAGAAATTAAAACTTGTTTGAAAAAAGCACCATTATTTTTCAAAATAAAATTAAAAATATAGTTTTTTGAAGTAACATTTAGTTTTAAGTGTAAGTTTTTAGTAACAGCATATTGAATATACCTACATATTTTAATAAAAGTATTTCATATCTGTTTTGATGAGATATCCAGCTCACTTTATATGCATATGCCTTGATTATTTTAATTTAATTTTCAGTGTCTTAAATAATAACAATGAGATACCGAGAGTAGAATATTGAAAAATGATTAGAAGAGATACTGGGTTTTATGCGGTAAAGGCTGTATATTTCTATGAGTTACAGAAAATGAGATATAAAATATTATAAAAGACATGGAAAATACTGTATATGCATATAACGTGATTCCTAGGACTTGTTAAATCTAAACAGTGTTTAAGATCATAGTTTATAGCTTCACCCATCTTGACTGAAGACTAGAAAAATACTGAATACCTCTGAAAATGAAGTGATTAATAGATACCCACGTAGGCTTGCTAGCAGTTGTAAACCCCTCTGGACTCGTGAAATAAAATTTACAAATACCAAAGTCCTTTTAAAAAGCATCAACAAATACTCATAAACATTCGCTAACAATGTTTGATCGTGCACATTTTCTCATCTCTACTAAAAATTCTTCAAGTATTACGATGTTCTCAGACAATGGTAGATGCTTGCCAACATTTTGTACCGCTGGTGAAACCCGACTTTAAATGTCACCATTCATAATTAGGGGATCGCTACAGTGATCGCATCTTCTTTGCTCGTTGGGAATAAGCATTCAAGTATTGCATCGTCTAAGATATTTGAGTACAACATATTAATTTTTATTTTTAGCAAATAGATTTTCAATGTCATTTGCTTCTTTTTACGGCCTATTTTAGAGAGTTTATTTTAAACAATTATTCCTATCTATTGATTTTTATGAGTTAATTAATTCAGAGTAATATTTTCATTAATCGCAGAAATATATTCGGGCAATATTTCATGTGCAATTTATTTTCTCCTTAAATTTCATGTTAAATGAGACAAGAAATTTAAAACAATTTTAACGTAATGTCCGAAAATATGCTCGTGGAGGGAGAAGTGTCATTGACTGTTTAAACTATTGAATAAAGTACAAATGCAATTAAACTATTCTAATAAATAGGATTTCCTGTATAGGCATTAAACTGTTCAACGAGATTCATGCTCGATTATCTCTTGATATTAATGGGTATATAACTTTTAATTAAAAAAAATCGAAGGACAATAGATTTTCCTGAATTTTTGGATATAACTATGTGGAAGGGGGGGGATCTCCCACAGAAGAAAAAAAACAGTAAAAAATTGGTTTTGCTTAAAACGGTTGCCAGCCATGGTGAATCATAATGTATTTATTTCTTGTGATATATATATATATATATATATGTGTGTGTGTGTGTGTGTGTGTATGTATGTATATTTATATACATTTGTATATCACTAGATCCTAAATTACACGCATCCTATGGTACACAAATTGTATAAAACACTCTAGTAGGGAAATTATATGAAATACATTGTTCTCTGACATACTCCGGCAACTTGGTTGATGGACGTGCAGATCAATGCAATTTTACACATACATAATTATTTTTTAATTGTTAGAGATCCTGTATATTTCCGTTCTTTTGCTCAACCCCTATTCCTCATCTACTCTAACATATGAAATGTCTAGTATAGCTTTTATAGAAACAGTGTAAGAAAAATAGAACGACTGTTGACTGTAAGGGATTATTCTTTTTTTTAACTAACAGTTGTCAAAATTTCCAATAAACTGGAAGAGAAAACAGCTAGAAAATATTACTTTACCCAGGAATTTTATCCCAGTGTAAGAGATAAATTTGCAAACATGATACCAGAAATTTATTTTGTACCTAGTCCCCGATACGCAGCAGCAAACCGTGACAGAAAATTTACTACAATAGCTAGTTTATTAGGCGAGTTACTTCCTCCTTTTTTTTTATAACTTCTGAGTCAAAATGGGACCACCAGATTAACGTAAATAAATCTTTATGCCGTTGTAAGATTTGACAGTTTTGCCAATCGGATGACGGTCAATATGCAGTTTTCTCTTTTTCTTTCTTCTTCTTTCTAATCGGGGTGAAAATAAAAAAAAAATCTAAATGTTATGGTCGTATTTTTCTGAGCCGATAAAAATTACGACGGGGTATTTATATCCTGATGATCCGGATAAGCCAATTTTGGTGGAATTAGTGAAGATGAATTCTGTTTTTTTTTTCAATAGTAGCAGTTGCTGCGTGTTAAGAAAATAATTAACACATTTGAAAAACCTTGATGGCTAATAAAATTAGGTGGTTCGAATAAAACTGGTTTGGATGACGGAAACGGTCTATGTCTTCTTAATTGAGCCTAGAAGAAAAAAAATTGATGTTGCCAATTACTAGATGATCAACTCAGTAAACGTTTCAGCCTAATAATTCGACTATATTGCAAAAATAAACGTTCGGGGCCTTGATGGCACAAAAATTTCGAATAAATCGCAATTTCATTGTACCTAAATAGTTTTTGCTTTCTAGTTGTAGGATTTATTTCTTGTTTGAAAATTCTGTACTAAAAGTTTCAGCTGCAATTATTTAGTAATTAGTAATTAAGAATGAATATAATAATAATAATATATTTTAACAATAGAGAAAATTATGATACCAAAACGTTAAATTTTCGATCATCATCCAATTGTTTTTTTTAGTCCAGAATATGGAAGTAATTTATTGTAGTAGTTACCCGAGGGTAAGTTAAAATTTTATTTAATTCAAATAGTTTTTTGGCGTGCCTATTATAGCATCAACTTAATTAATCATAAGATGTTTTGAAATTGAAACTTACTCCATTAAAATATTAATGATCCTTTGTAACCTTTCATGATATTCCTATACCAGCCTATAATTATAGGGTAATCATGTTTTAACTGATTAAATAGGTTGAAGGATCAGTATAACCAAAAATCAAAATGCTATACCTCTTACATGATGTCACAAGTAGGAAAATCCGCCACCTGTCCTTGCTTGTTATACTGTATTAGCTTAAAAAATGTTCGTTTTATATTGAGAAAAACTTGTGCATTAAGAAGTATAAGAAAAACTTTTGCATAAAAAGAATAGGAATTTTTTGTGGCATATAAATTTTGAGTTTAGAATGGAGGAGATGGTAAACAGATTACTGGTTGTTCTCAAGAGCGGCTGGGGTTGTGACATCATATCTCTTTCGTGGTTCATCGCGTACAAACTTTGTTTCAAGCACAAGTTTTTTAATAAGTTGCATAATATTTTTAATATATTGTACTTCCAGGTTATATAAGCAACGTGTATCTCGAATATTAATTGATTTTGTGTTTAATCTCTTGTACCATCCTCAAGACAGATTACTCCATGAATGTAAATGTTGCATTCTCAGAAATACTTCTGGTTCCAGCCATGTCGAAGTCTGTTTTCATCATTGACTAAATCTAAAGGATATGAACAATATGCAACACACCTTTCACTGAGTAATAGTTTGTGAATTTAAAAAAAAATGTTTCACTTGAGAGCAGAGATATTTTAATACAATGGTAGTAAAGTGGTAAACACGTTTGTTTTAAAAAAAAAGATGTTTATAAAAAAAAGGATGTTTTAAAAGGAAAATTAAATATATGGTCGAAAAAACTAAAGGATATGAACAATATGCAATACATCTTTCCCTGAGTAATAGTTTGCGAATTAAAAAAAAAAAACGTTCACTTGAGAGCAGAGAGATTTAATACAATGGTAGCAAATTGGTAAACACGTTTGCTGAAAAAAAAGATGTTTATAAAAAAAAAGTATGTTTTAAAAGGAAAATTAAATCTATGGTTGAAAAATTTACATAAAGTGCTTTTATGGACCCTAAAGATTTTAAAATAAATAGAGTTTTAATCCGATGTATATATTCATTGGACGGGCTTCATCTCTTGGATGAATGCTCAAGACAAATGTAAAGTAGGATCCAAATATTATAACTTTAAGTTTTATGAATGAAATATTTTATTTAGTTACTGAACTACTATACCCGCTGAAGTAATTTGGTTTTGCAACTTCTTGAACAAGTAGTAACATCGCAAAGTGATGGCAAAGCCAAAATTCAAAGGAGGTTCAGACGAGCCTCATAGCAACTATACTGTCTTTTCGTATGTGCAAGTAATTTTACTCAGACGATAGAGAAAATTTAAAATCTTTCCTTACAAGCAATTCTTAGAATTGAGTGATGATTAAGAAAGTGAATTTTATCTTTGTAATTTCTGGGTAAAAAAGGAGTACTCTTACAAAAGATAGGGCAAAATTATTAAACAAATTATATTACAAAGCAAATGCTTTGTTTCGAAGCAATTTCCTTTTAAGCTAAGTGTCTGGGTGGTTTGAGTAAATGCATTTCTCGAAGCCTGTAATAAGGATATTTTAAGGTTTAAAGTGCTCTTTGTAAAGTAATATCTTTTAATTATAGCATTTACGCTCTTCCCATTGTGTGTAATAACCCCGAATAGCCTAAATGTAATTCGTTTTCGTTAAGTACTTCCTCCAAGAATGTTGCATTAAACTTCCTGTGCAATTTGGGGCGAAACTACTGATTATGGAAATGCTTTCCATTATGGCATAGAAAGTGCTGATTTTGTAGTTAAGGCAAACATGGATTAATTGTAACATTAAAAGAAATGTCTGCAGATAACAGTTTATTAATTTTTTGAATTGGTCATTATTTCTAATTTCTCTACTTATAAGCACTTATAGAGAATAGCTCATTTCTACCCAGACTTGGGTGTATATAACTTGAAGTGGCACTCTAAATGAATTTGATAAAAACACAGTTTATACATGAAACAATGTTTATTGAAATCGTTGCACATATAGAATTTGCTTTTGCAGCAATAAGCATACGTACTACTTGTACGGAATATATATTAGAATTCAATAAAAATACACTTTGCAATACCCACAAACCAGCAGAGAGTCAAACCAGCAGTTCTGCTGCGTAAACTTTGGGCCCCCTATCACATTCTCCCGGCAAATCACGATTTTGTAGGAAATTTAATTATGGGAGCATCCCACACATAGGTGAACCAATATCTCTTCTTATCAGGAAACAGCCCAAAAGTCTCTATACCTCAGCCAGTATTCGAAATTCAGATCTCCTTTGAGAATGCTCGCAGCGTTAGGGCCTGTTCACATAGAATCCGTCAGTGTTAGCGTTATAGCCCAGTAGCTGGGTTCAAATAAATGGCCTTACCGGACAAAAGATCGGGTATTAGAATTTTTTTCCTACTTGTATATGTTTAGTCCGGTAGTGAAAAACCAAGTTTTCCAATTTGAAAGACCTCGGCGGAATTTTCTGTGGCCTAAAAACATCGAAATTTTTTAACTTTTTGGTTTTTTTTAAAATATCGCGGCAATGGGAGGGTCTGGAGCTTAGATTGCAAATACAGTCTTAAAGAGGACAAAATTTTGAGCAAATCTTACTTTTACATCTTTTTTCTAAACCCAATAACAAGCGAGCTGCAGCGTCAGGAATATGGGATATTTTATTCAACTTGTCGAGAAAGACGCAAAACTTACTTCTCTAACACACTAACTCGTACAATTGCTATATATATATATATATATATATATATATATATATATATATATATATATATATATATATATATATATATATATATATATATATATATATATATATATATATATATACTATATACACTGCTGGCCACTGTAAATGCAACACCCTGAAGGAAACATGCTAATAACATTAAATTTACAACATGCATTAGAGGAGGTGAGATATGCAAATGATTAGAATTTCAGCGCCGACGCACATCACGCGAGCCTGTGGCGCCACTTCAAAGCGCTATTTAAGGCTTGGAGATTTCGACGATTTCAAGTTCGGCAATTGAGTTTTTCTTGTGGTTTTTTTTAAAAAAACGATCAATTATGCCTCGTCGAAAACAGCGATCATCTTTTGATCAAGTATCCGAGTTCGAAAGACGAAGGATAGTGGCCTACCGAGATTGTGGATTATCTTTCAGGGAAAATGGTAGTCGTGTTGGACGAAACCAAACAACTGTAATGCGGATATGTGATCGTTGGATGCAGGAGGGTACGACGGACCGGCGTGTTCGATCGCATCCACCTCAGCGCACCACTTCACGTGATGACAGGCAAATTGTGCGCATGGCAGTGACGGATCGCTCAGTCACATCACGAACCATAGCACAGCACATGCAGTCTGTAACGCATCATCCAGTGTCTGCGCGTACCATTCGACGCCGTTTACAGCAGAGTGGTCTGTCCGCAAGACGTCCATTGCTTTGTCTACCCTTGACGCAGAACCACAGACGTCTCCGCCGCCAATGGTGCGATGACAGAAGGATGTGGACGGCAGAATGGAATGAAATTGTCTTTACTGACGAGTCACGCTTCTGTCTGCAACACCACGATGGTCGCATTCGAGTCTGGAGACACCGTGAAGAGAGGATGCTGAACAGCTGCGTTATGCACCGCCACACTGGTCCTGCACTGGGTATTATGGTATGGGGCGGTATTGGATATCACTCTCGCACACCTCTAGTACGCATTGCCGGTACTTTAAACAGCCAGCGCTACATCTCCGAGGTGTTGGAGCCAGTTGTCCTTCCTTACCTTCAAGGCTTGCCCACAGCCATATTTCAATAGGATAATGCGCGACCACACGTGGCACGCATTGTCCAACGGTTCTTCGTCAATCGCCAGAGTGAATTGCTTCCCTGGCCGCCTCGCTCTCCGGATCTTTCGCCGATAGAAAACATGTGGTCCATGGTTGCTCTACGATTGACCCAGATTACATCCCCAGCTGCCACAGCAGATCAACTTTCGCAACGTGTGGAAGCTATTTGGTCTGCTGTACCCCAAGAACTCATCCAAAGTCTCTTTGAATCATTGCCGAGGCGTGTGGCAGCGGTGATCTCCAACAATGGCGGCTACTCTGGCTACTGATTTTGGCAGGAACCACACTTCACAGAAGTCTATAAATTTAATCATTTGATACTTGGTCAACATGTTATCTACAAAATAAATTTTGTTGTGATATCTCTTGTCTTTCTTGGTGTTGCAATTTGGGTGGCCAGCAGTGTATATCCGTATTTGAGAAATGCACAATATGTGTATTACAACATATATATTTTTTTACTCGCACATAGTTGAATAGTGTGCATATTTATATAATTATGTACACAAACTACACATTTGTCGATACATAGGAAATTAATTACAAAAATCGGAGTAATCAACATCCATAAAAACCGTTTAAATACATTATTATAAATTAGAAAAATCTAGCAGAAGTGAAATAATATATAGAAGAAATTACATAAAAAATAATAATTATTATGTAATTATAAATGATGCAATAACTGTACTAAAATTGAAATATTTCAAATTAAATAACATTCTTCATACCTATTATTTTTAGCTGTTTTATTGATCTGGGGTGGACATCATCTATATGTTTGGTGATACTGTAAGGTATACACAAGATTCGATTCACAAGAATCGAACTTTTGAGTGAATGAATTAAAGAAGCTGCTTGAGATATGCTAATTTCGGCATACGCGCTTAGTATAAATACCATTGAGCGTCATTAATAAAAAAGGGTTGCTAAGGTTGATAGATAAGCGAGAGGGAGCTACGAGTTAAGCAGCTCCTGGTGTTATCCTGCGCTACTGCTTAGCAGGCCCAAAGTTTACGTGGCTGTACTGCTGGTTTGACTCTCTGCTGGTTTGTGAGTATTTGAAATGTGTATTTCTATTGAATGTTAATATATATATTCCGTACAAGTAGTACGTATGCTTATTGCTGTAAAAGCAAATTCTATGTGTGCAACGAATTCAATAAACATTGTTTCATGTGTAAACTGTGTTTGGATCAAATTCATTTAAATTGGCATTATAAATGAATTTGATACTCGTTTTAACTCGTAGCTCCCTATCGCTTATCTATCAACCTTAACAACCCTTTTTTATTAATGATGCTGCATGGTATTTATACTAAGCGCGTATGCCGAAATTAGCATATCTCAAGCACCTTCTTTAGTTCATTCACTCAAAAGTTCGATTCCTGTGAATCGAATCTTGTGTATACCTCACACTGGCCTCCCACGAAAAAAAAATTAGGTAACTGAGGTCTGAACGGCTTCAGTTATCTAATTGAAAACGCGTGCTGGTCTGACTTTTCAGATAATGGGTGGCAAAGCCAAAAAACCTTCCACACGTTGTGTGGAGGAAAAACGCCACTCCCATTTTACAAAACTAACCCCGATGGGTCCAGGTGACACCATCAAACAGTGGATTTGCAGAGTTGCGGATACTGGGTTGGCCAACTGCGCCCTAGAAGATCTATTTTAATTAAAAGTGTCAACACAATTGCACAGCATGACATTTTTTGACTGTTTGTAGATGCTCTCCCTTAATTCATAATGCCCATGTGTTATGTTTTGAGAAGTTAGTAGATAATTGAGTTAGTTGTTAACTGTAGTTAGTATGTATTTTTTTTCACTACATGTCCCCTTCAAAAATTTATAAAACAACAGTATGCATTTTTCAACAGTATTTTTTTTCAGTGGCTCACCCCTTCCCCTCAAAATGTTTACACAGTATATACAATGGGGAACTTCAAACCAATTTGGTTCGATTTTATTAAAGGGTGGGAGTTAGAATAAGAGAATTGATACAAGACTTGTTCATGAAAGCGGCAACTTCCCTACACCAGTCTGTCCATTCCGTGGAACCTCTCTTGATGGTCGCAGTCCTAGTAAAGGGATTCGTTGACCGTGTGGGCATCCTTCGTGCAGCAAGGCGTTGGTCCTGAGGCGCTGGTCCGGCTTGACGATGGAAAGGAGGTCTCTTGGGAGGAGGCCAACCTTGCTGGGCGGCTGATATCTTGCGTTTCCTGCACTTATGCAAAGGAGCTATAAAACTGCAATTCCTCCTTTTGATAACCTTGTGTACCTTATGTGTGCCACGTTCATCCTTTGATGGAGGTTTTGTAGTGCACACTTTACTTTTCTCCGTACTTTTTAGAGTATAGGCATTAGATTTTAATGCAGATTCTATTTTTTCAAACTTATACGCCGTACCTATGTGTTCAGTTACTGGCTTTATCTCGCCATTTATGATGCGTTTACAATTTAGTTCGCCGCTTGTTTCATGTTTTTCAACAACCTGACTCTGTTTTTCGTATTGGTGCTTATACGACCCATTGTTTACCACCTTAATTACTTCAGTATTAGCTGTTTTAATGCTGGAACCAGAAGGCGTTTTTTCTCGTTTTTTATCACCCTTAACCTTAGTTTTATCCCCTTTTGACGAAAAAGTCTCTTTAAAACGTCCTTCTTCAGAATCGCTATCATTTAAATTCTTTAACACTGCTTCAGTTTTAGGAAGATTAAGCTTTTCGTACTGGTGCGTTTTAATGCAAACTACGTCTATAACTTCCGAAGCATCAGCTGAACTACTTACAGTATAACTCTGTGTCAACTTTTCATCCTGATTCTCAGTCTGGTTTACATGTACTTTATTTAAAACCATATTATCAACCTGGCCTACAGCATCCCCATTCGGCTGGGAACTTGAAATAATATCATCATTACCTAGCGAGTTCCTAATATCGTTTAAAGAATTTTTTTTGTCGTCAACTAATAAGTATTCACTAACTTCCGTAACACATACTTCGTCATCTACTAAATTTTCTTCATTAGCAGATGTGTGAATATCATCTAAAATATCAGGTATAGCATTAATAGAAGTATCAGAGGATTTATTTTCTAAACCACTAGGATTAGTATCGGCACTACTTTCATGAAATTGCACTGGAATCACCGCATTATTCCAGCTAGACTCACTTTCATTATAAGCCACAAAAATACCCCTACTTTCACTATTCTCAAAATAATGATTACTGCTCGGACAAGTTAATACATTTGACCACACAGTTTCAACAGATTGAACCATATCATGTGAAACAACTTGCCAGTGCAAGTAAGGTGCTTGCATATTATTTACTTTAAGTGCACTAATTTCATTGTTACGCCGTGAGATTCTATTATTTCGCCCACGATACTGGTTTCGCTGATGGTTTGAAACTCGCGAAAAATTTTGGCTGGGGGGGATAAAACTTCTTATACCTGAGTGAGGGTCAGGGGTAGCGAAGAAATGCCTATTGTCATGTTTAGCTAAAGCTTGAAGGAGGGCAACCTTGCTTGTAATAGTTTGATTATCTAAAAAATCTTGAACACATGGCTTCAAACATTGGATAACTATTTTTAAGATTACCGCTTCCGTCATTCCTTCTACATATTCCTTACACTTGGAAATTTTTTCCATAGCAAAATCTAACGCAGACTGACCTTCACGTTGCCTTAGCGAATAAATTTCCGCTTCAATTTGACTTTGATTAAAGGTCTTTGGAAAAACTCTAAGAAACTGTTGCTTGAAGGATAAGTAGTCAAAAATCAGATTTCTACTTTGCATACACGTGTACCACTGATATGCACTACCACTTAAAGCGGCTAGAGCAATTTTAAGTTTCTCCCCCTCTGGGGTGCATTGTTGCTGAAAGTAATGCTCAATTTTCTTTAGGAATTGGCTTGAGGGGCCGCCATTGAAGGTGGCTTCGAATGGCGCAATTTGCTGTACCATAATTACCCGAGGAAAATTTCCAACAGGGTTTTGTTCTACAACACTCATTATCAAATAGTATATAAGTACTTGCAACAATTTTATCAATATAAGTACACAGTTTAACTTCAATTATGTTGTTCGTTTCAAATGTAACGAGAACAACCAGGGTATATATAAACTTTCGGGCGCCAGTATAGAGAAAATATAGCTCACTTCTACCCAGATTTGGCTATATATAATTTAAAGTGGCACTCTAAATGAATTTGATCCAAACACAGTTTACACATGAAACAATGTTTATTGAATTCGTTGCACATATAGAATTTGATTTTACAGCAATAAGCATACGTACTACTTGTACGGAATATATATATTAACATTCAATAGAAATACACATTTCAAATACTCACAAACCAGCAGAGAGTCAAACCAGCAGTACAGCCACGTAAACTTTGGGTCTGCTAAGCACTAGCGCAGGATAACACCAGGAGCTGCTTAACTCGTAGCTCCCTCTCGCTTATCTATCAACCTTAACAACCCTTTTTTATTAATGACGCTGAATGGTATTTATACTAAGCGCGTATGCCGAAATTAGCATATCTCAAGCACCTTCATTAATTCATTCACTCAAAAGTTCGATTCTTGTGAATCGAATCTTGTGTATACCTTACAATACGTCATCTTCATCCTCTAAATCATTGTTCTCAACCTTTTTCAACTCATGTACCCCTTTTTCTTGTATCATTAACTATGCGTACTCCCAAGAAAACACTTTAGTTTATTAAATGTGTTATATTAGTTAAAGTTTAACTGTTAAACTGTTAAAGTATAATTACGAATAGGTAATTTAAATTAAAAACAAGAAATTTTATTTTAATGGGCATTTTATTACAATGTTTTTATTATCAGACATAAAATAAGTCTCAGGAAATAATTAGTGGGAACGCTGGGCTTGTTCTTGTTTACAAAGTTCATCAATATTTGGATCCAGCTTGGATACAGTAGTAATGAGCGACGTGTTTCCTTGCTGCTTTACTGATAGTTTTCAGTTTTAAATTATTGCTCAAACTTTTGTCACAATTCTATCATATATCAATATAATTTTGTATACTTTTTGGTAGTTAATCGCGTACCCCTTACAGATTTTCGTGTACCCCTAGGGCAGTGGTCGGCAAACTCATTAGTCAAAAGAGCCAAATGTCAACAGTACAACGATTGAAATTTCTTTTGAGAGCTGAATTTTTTAAAACTCAAACTATATAGGTAGGTGCATTGTTATTAATTTAATTTGGATACTCCAAAGCTGGCTTTTGTTAAAAACGTCCTGAATCTGAATGAGGTACGTTCGCTGAGGTTGACTCCTTCCAACTCTTCCATCCACACTCGTTTTTATACTTATTTCGTCTATCTCCATTCGTTCATCCTCTCTGTATATCCAGACCATCTCAACATACCTTTCTCAATCCTCGACACTACATTTTCTTTTACTCCACAGCGCTCCCTAAAATTAACTTAATAAACTGTACTTAAAGTTTTACGTCTTAGTTAAACTATAGGCGTGTTGAATAAAACTTGATATCATACTTAATATCAAAATAATTTATTGATAAAATTAAACTGTAAAGTATCCATAAAAATAAATCATAACAATGACAGACAATCACTAATGTGAACAATGGCCTCGCATCTCCTAGTACAGGTATGGCGAACCTTTTTCTATCGCTTAAAAATGTCTTGAAACCGTAGAAATTAAAACCGCGTGTCACTTAAAAAAAATTTTTTTCGGTCTTGGAAGACCTGCGGAAATTCAAAAAATTATACGACATATATTTAAAACAAAAACATATTTAACTTTTTATTATGATTTGTTTAAAACTTTCAATATCAGGAAGAAAATAAGTACAAAAATTATTGAACTTAATGTGACACTTGCTGTCTTTCGGACGATAATTTATTTATCCGTGGTTCGATATTTGTAACTTTTAATCATACACACGCAGCGGACAAGTCGATGCCGAGGCGATTTCTATTCTTACTTTTAATAAAATTCATTGTCGAAAACAACTGTTCGCAAACGTAGGTTGATCCAAACATTGTCAAAGGAGATCTTGTTGAGTTTTTTCATCGACATTAGCGAATTAGGCAACGAGTTCCATTCAGTTAAAATAATATTTTCGGTGATTGTTGTTAAAATATATTCCTCACAATTTTCCAGACCTTGTTTTTTACTACGTTTAGTTCTGCAAATTTATTCCTCCGTACAACACTGTTGTGAAATTCAACCATTTCCATTTCTAAGTTATAAATTTGAAGCCAATCGAAAGAGGATAATTTAAGTTTTCTCTATTTCTCGAAATAGGGAGAATCTTTCGACAAATATTTCTTTTGCATTCGCTAGTATTGAAGAAGAGTGTTTTAAGACTTCTGTTGGCAAAAGAGGAAAAAATTAATTTCAAACAATTATTATTTACAAATTCTTTCTAGTACAAATTAGATTATAGATCTCTCAGTCCGACGAATGAAAATCAAAATTTGAAAAGTTAAATGGATGTTAAAACAACGTGATCGTCTCGTGTGTCGTCTAAAATTTTTCGGGGGTCACAATCCCTGTCCTAGTTTATTAAATGTCTGCGCACAAAGCGAGTCTAGATGAATTTCTCTCAAAATAGCAACAAACCCAGTTTCTTACGCCGGTCATACTTTTCGCCCCATCTGTTGAAATTGAGACAATTTTGTCGAGTAGAATATGATGTTTTTCAATGCCCTCAATTACAGCATTTTATTATATCCTCTCCACGTGTTTGACCTTTGAGTGGCAATAATCCTAAATGCTCTTCTTTAGGACCGTAGATGAATAAAACGTACAAAAAGTGAAACTAGCGCTGTATCATTTATGTCACAAGACTCGTCAACTGCTATTGATAAAGCTGAAACTAATTTAAGATCTTCGACTTGCTGGTTGGTTATATTCGAAGACCATTTTGACTAGTCTAGTGTTTTCTACGGGAACACGCTCTCAGAAGTAATACATTGTAAAACACGATGCAAAGATACGACTTGAAGATACGCGTTGACATTTAATCTTTCTAGAAATGCTTTCTCATTAAGTCGCTTCAGAGCACTCGCCTAAAGATAAAGACACATAAACACCTACTAAGTATGTAAAAATAGAAATAAGAAACCCAGTCATCACGAAGTTTCAATCTCACTGTACTTGCGCTCCAGCACGTGGTATTTTGTGGAAGAGCCACACTCAAGGGGCCAAAGAGCCACATGTGGCTCGCGAGCCACGGTTTGCCGACCACTGCCCTAGGGGGTACGCGTACCTTCGGTTGAGAACCATTGCTTTAAATCATGAGGCAGTTCAACTACATTTGTACATGCGGGGCCACTGCAGTGCTTACACATATTTGAGCATTTCAACCCTGCTTTTCGACAAGTACATGCACCAGTACAACCCTTTTTGCAATCTGAGATTGGGTCCGTAACTGTCTGTTTGGGGGACTTTCATCTACTACTGTCGTTCCCGCTTCATGGGAGCAGTAGGATGCTTCATGGGAGCAGTAGGATGCATCATGGAGGGCAGTGGGTTGCAGGACTTATTGAGCATTGCCTATGCTCGGGCATCAATTGAGAAACTGATGACGAGCCATGCATATTCGAGAGCTGTCAGGGGTCACATGATGTGCCACTTGGTAATTGCAGTTATCGTTCTTTCGAAGATTGAGATTTCAGATGGAGAGATAGATGCTACCAGTGACGTAGACTGTTTTCTTTTTGAATCAGATACTGCTGTACAAAGTATTGTGCAGATGTTTACTCAGAAATTAGGAGAACTGGAAAATAATGGACCTACAGCAAAACTATGGGTGCAATATTTCGAATGGTAACGTTGATTAAAGCAATTCATCCAAGCAGAGAGAAGTTGTAGACTGGAAGCTTCATCTACTTGTGTGAAAAGGATACTGCCTTACTTTCATGCAAGCGGCCATTTTTTTTGTATGCAAAGTCTGTAACACTGTACTTGCAGGACATGCTTGTCTTACAGAATAAGCTGACTCCTACAGAGTACAAGAATTTGTAGAAATGGCTTTTTTACATTCGGCGTTTTGAAAAGTACTCATTGAATGCAGAATTAAAGCTCCAAAACCTTTAGTTAGAGCTATTTTTTCTTTAAACAGGTACTTTCTCCGAAAAACAAAATTATACCGAAAATCGCACTTACTAGCAAAAGTTGAAAAAATGACGGCAACTTCAAGAGAAGCTAGTAACCTTATAACCGAAGTAATTTGTATGTGTTGGTACCCATTTTGCGCAGAATTTAATGTTCTAAAAATTTTACATTACAGTTTCTTGATTGGATGAACCGGTTTTAATTTGTTTTTAAAAAACCTGAAAAAATACCCTCTTTTTACATAATTTTTTGCCTAACCACCAGTGTTCGCCTCGGCGGAGGGGAAATCTCAGGATCTTCATATTTGACCTAAATAAAGTGATTAAAAAAGTTTCCACCTTTGTTTGAATAATTTTTGAATCCGGGATATTTTCCCCCGTGCCTACTGGCCTAAGGGGGGAAGAATACAACGTGCTTTGGATAGGTCTAACACAAGAAGAATTAACGTGAGGAGTGTAGGGGCCTCGCTAGATAATTTTATAAATATGCACACTATTCAAGTATGTGCGAGTAAAAAATATATATGTTGTAATATATATATTGTGTATTTCTCAAATATGGATATATATATAGCAATTGTACGAGTTAGTGTGTTAGAGAAGTAAGTTTTGCGTCTTTCTCGACAAGTTGAATAAATATCCTATATTCCTGACGCTGGTAGCTCGCTTGCTATTGGGTTTAGAAAAATATGTAAATGTAATATTTGCTCAAAATTTTGTCTTCTTAAGATTGTAACTGCAATCTAAGCTCTAGAACCAACCATTGCCGAGATATTAAAAAAAAAAGTTTTAAAATTTCGTTGTTTTTAAGGACACAGAAAATTCCGCCGAGGTCTTTCGAATTGGAAAACTTGGTTTTTCACTACTGGGACTAAACATACAAGTAGGAAAAAAATCTAATACCCGATCTTTTGCGCGGTAAGATGTACATAGCTACTGGGCTGTACTCGTATTGAAATTTATTTAACCAATTGCAAAACCTCCAACGATCAGCAACGAAATTGTTAAGGCCTGTGATTGGTTAAAATATGTCAATACGAGTAACGCTAACGCTGCGGATTCTATGTGAACAGGCCCCAAACCAAAATACAATGCGGACGGCAGGGTTAAAATTGTAAAAAATTTTGTTTTTAGCTTCAAATTCTACTTTAACTTCTAATAGCTATCACAACTATAGGTTTTTTACTGAGATACATTTAGGTATGTCAGTTTATTTAATATCGAGAAGCGTATTAATTGGTCTTGGACGCTTCTCATACGATACGTGAGGAGGAGGGAGATTATGAATGTAATGAGAGGACTCATTAGACGAATACTTTATAGAGAATCTTCACTTCTGTCCTAACTTTGGGTATGTATATCTTGAAGTGGCACTCTAAATAATTTCATGCAAATTTCATGCAATATTTTCACAGTTCTTACATAACAACAATGTTTATTTAAATATTTGCACTTATAGATTTTGTTTTTCAACATAAAGCATACGTATTACTAGTACAAGATATACACAGCATGCATGCGAGGGAAATACAATTCAATATATTCATTTGTATAACTACTCATTCAAGAAAAATACACTTTGCTATACTCACAGATACTTTGAAAGTCAACCAGCAGTGCTGCCACGTAAACTTTGGGCCTAACAGTAACTCGCGTAGGTTTGAAGCAACCTAGCTATGCCTCCAGCGGCTGCTCGCAAAACTCAACTATTATTAAACCAGACTCTAAGCCTAGCTCCAGCTCGATACTTCGTTTCATCAGCTCTACTCCTCCTCTTCACTTCCTCTCACCTCCTCTTAATCTAGCTGCTTGGTTTTTATACGAACCGCGTATGCCACAATTAGCATATCTAAATGGCTTTTTTAATTTTATTCACCTAAAAGTTCGATTATTGTGAATCGAATCTATGTAAACCTTACAACTTTTACACCAAATTTTAAAATATAACTGCTCATCTCATATTACCCTCAAAAAAGCTAATTTTTTGGATCCATAATTTAAAATGTGACTAAGAATAAATTTGAAAATTTTGTTTAAATTTTGTAATTAAAAAAATTAAATATCTAACAATTTATTATAGAAAAAGATGCATTCTTTGGTCTCAATCCTTTTTATGTGCTTTTATTAGCCATTTTTTTGTACTAAAAGTCCAACATGTTATTTTTCAATGTAAGTATCTCAATATAACAATTTATGTGAAAGAAGAGTCATATTTACCAATCTATCATTTGTCAGTTTATGCGCACAGATAAACATGCATACAAGCACACACAAGGATGCTTATATATATATATATATATATATATATACACACACATATTATATATATATATAGCAGAAAAGCAGAAAAATTATAAACTTAGGGTCTTATGGTCTCAATTTGAGCAAATGCATCAGACCCAAAACCACGAGATAATATAATTGAATTATTAGCCAATCGGTTTAACACTGAAAATGAGTAACAAGTAAAAATGTAACTCATTCATTCACATATTGTCGTCAGTAGCAACTGCATGAGTAAATGGAAAATAACTCTGAGTTTCTGCATATATTGCATGCAACATCTCTAGAAATTTCGCTAACTAAAATTTAAAAAAAACTAATTCAGATGAAAATATTACACCAGAAATTGAATACGTGGAGGGCAAAAACTAAGAGGAAATACATAATCCTCCCCCCCCCCCACACCTCCTCTGGCGACCTAATTATTGAAGCTGTGCAAGGAGTCAGTTACAAAAGCTCAGCTTAGTAAGAACATAACCAAAGGTTTGGGAGAAGAGTGTTGCATGAGCGAACTATTATATTTTATTGAATATAAGGTTAAGTCAGTACTGTATGGAATAAAAAGGAAAGGTCACTACTATATGGAATAAAAAGAATTAAACGGAAATAGGTGAAGGAAGAGAGAGCATTAGTTAGATAACTAACAATAATATAGATAATTTAATAAAAATAATAAAATAAAATTAAGATAGATAGTAACATATATAAAATAAACTAAAAACAGTCATTGATTCAACATATTGTTAGCATTTTTATATTAAAGAAAATTATTCATAATTTCTAATAAGTAATTGATTTATTAGGTTTCTATATTACAGAAGTTACTTTAACTTATGAAAATCTAAAGCAATTTATGAGGTTTTTTTTATATTGCTAGGGTAAGAGTCTGATTGGAGGCATAGATTCGTGCTTTGTCTATTTCGTGTTTGCTATTTGAGGAGCATAATGAGTTAATTTTTAATTAATTCACTTAATATTATATTTTTAAATATAATATTGTGTAGGCAGAAGTGTAGTATTGAAATCCCTACTCAAGATTATACCTCAGCACTATACATCTTGCCTGCACATATTTCTTTCTTTTATTATTTTTAATTATCTATTAGATTTTTGCTAGTTAATAATTTTTGCTTAGTTTTTCTACCCCCATATCCTTTTTTATTTCTCTCTATACAGTATTCCCTTGATGTTACATTCAATAAAATATAGTCGTTCTCTAATGCAACACTCTTCTCCCATACTATCAGTTTTGTTCCTATTAAGTGAGCTTATGCAGTTGACTCCATTACCTAACTATTAAACTCCATTTCCTAACCATTGACCTAACTATTAAAGCAGTAACTTTAATAGTTAATTCGCCAGGAGTGGCAACATTGATGTCTTTCTCTTTCAGTTCTTATTTTCCCCGTGTTCAGTTTCTGGTGTAGTATTTCTCGTCTACTTTTACTTTTTAAATATAATTAAATCAGTGTCTAGCCACAGAGATGTTTTTAGTAATATCTCTTCATCTTCAGAAACATTTTATGAGAATTTATTTAACATTTACTCCTGTAGGGCATGTACGACGTACATTGTACGTATGGCACGTATGATATTGTAGACAATATGTAAGTGAATGATATAAGTTTTCAATTGCTACTCATCTACAATATCAAACATACATCTTCATTGATCTATGTTTGTGTGTAAGTTTAAATATAATATATAATATATATATATAATATATATATCTATATATATATATAAATATAATATAATATATATATATCATATATATATATAAATATTATATAATATATATATACTATATATATATATATATATATTATATATATATATATATATATATATACAGGTGTGTCCAATGATGATTTGGACAAATTTTTAGGGGAGGTAGGGCATGTCAAAAGGATTCAAAATTGCATTGCAACCAATGGTCGCTAACGTCATGGGAAAGTGGTATCAGAGGTACAAGAAATGAAGGAATTCAAGACAGAGATTATCAGAAATATTTATTGCTCATAAATATTACATATGCTGTGGTAGATGACACCATTTCAAAAGGTTACAAAAGATGCTCAGTTTTTCAACCATTACAAGATATACAAGCTTTACAGCGACAGACCATGGATTGGCCGACACATACTATGAAAACACCTGGATTTGCTCGAATATCTGCAGCAGCGCAAACAATTCTTGCAATCAGATCCCTTTCAGACTCGACAGGTGTTTTATACACATCATCTTTAAGTGCACCCGAAAGAAAGAAATACAGGCCGCTGAAATCCAGAGAGCTTGCGGGCCAGGCAACCAGGTCCAAGCAAATCGAGGTGATTTCGAAGTGTCCGCCAATCCATAGTCCGTCTCTGTAACGCTTGCATCTCTTGTAATGGTGGAAATTTTGAGCATCTGTTGTAACCTTTTGAAATAGTAGCATATGTAATATTTATGATAATAAATATTTCCGATAACCTCTGTCTTGTATTCCTTCATTTCTTGTACCCTTGATACCATTTTCCCATGACGTTTGCAACCATGGGTTCTATACAACTTTGAATCCTTTTGACATACCCTACCTACCCTTAAAGTTTGTCCCAAACATTATTGGATACCCTGTATATATATTATATGTCGGGAAGGAGAAGCAGGCGAAGAGAGGAGTCGGCCCGGGGTCAAGGGAGTAAAGAGCGACGTATGAGAGCTCGCACGTGAAAAAGTGGCTGTTTTTTTTTCATCAGCGTAAATTTGAATATATATGTATATAGAATGTGTGATGTGTCCCAGTATATGTGTAATAAATAAATTTTGGGAATGAAGACCGTGTCTGGACTCGTAAACCGCGTAATACCTTCCTATAACGCTAAGAACGGACCCAGGAGCGGTTAAGCCTCGTCAAGGGAGAAGGATCGCTTTTCACATCTGGTGGCAGCGGTGGGATGGAATGGTAAAATACGCGGGCGAGGATTGCAGTTTAACCCCAGTAAGGATATCAGCGCTCTATCATCAGTGTTCAGTCATCGGTAAAGTCTATAGGATGATGATAACCAGGAGGCCAAACTATTTTCGAATCTAGCTCCAGGAAATCTGTACAATCCAGAGATGTTGTCCAAGGTAAGTGATGTTTGCTTCTGTTTTCTGTTGGGATTCTAAAAATGTTTATAGTTAGATGAAATTCAATAGTGTTCGATATAATTTTGTAAGAGAAAAGGTCGGGTTGAGTTTCAATTGATTTTTTTTTTTGTCTGTGTATTAGTTTTATTATCATTGTATTTCCTAACTGGTATTTCTAACATGGCATTTATTGCAAAATCGAGAAAGTGCGACTTGGTAGCACTAGCGCTAGAATTAAGAATCGAAGTTAAGGAAGAATATAAGATATTAGATTTAAGGAAACTTATTCTCGAGCATGAAAGTTATGAAGAAAGTCTCATAAAGCATATGCTCAGCGCGATAGTTACTGAGACAGAGGAAAAATAAGAGAAAGACGAACGTATTGAAATCGAAACAGTAAAACTACAAAATCGCATACCTATTAAATCTAAATCAATAGAAGAAATTATTAAAACCATAAAATTATTCACCGTGAAAGTCCCAAATAAACCCGAAGGGTGGAGTTATTTCTTCACGAGTCTAGAAAGGGCATTCAAAAGTGAGAGGGTAGAAGAAGAACAGAAGGCCAAAATTTTAATTTACCTTTTGGAGGATAAGGTGGCAGATTTGTTAATATATTTAAATGAGGGTCAGTACAATAATTATGAGGAGGTGAAAAAGATATTGCTGAGAGAATGCGAACCGTATTATATATATATATATATATATATATATATATATATACACTCATGGACAAAAAATTAGCGCACCAAGAATAATTGCGGGATCGTAACGAAACTTGCAATGAAGGTACATGTTGGGGAGATATGCAAATGATTAGAAAGGCAGCGTGATTGCGCATTACGTATAGCCGGTAGAGGGCGTTGAACATCGTACTCTGTGGAGTATAAAACAGGTAACCAAAGCTTGTTTGAGTGTGCTGAATCATTTACAAAGGAAGAGCTGAGATAGACATGCAATTACGCCGTGTTCGAAGACAATATAAGCAGTTGTCGCAGTTTGAGAGGGGGAGAATCGTCGGGATGATGGAAGCTGGGTGGTCAGCTAGGCGAGTAGCTCGTCAATTAGGCCGCTCTGATTGTGTTGTGAGGAGGTGTTGGGACCAGTGGACCCGAGAGATGTCATGTACACGAAGACCAGGCTCAGGACGCCCTCGACAGACCAGTCGTCGAGAAGACCGCCACATCGTAAGAAATGCACGCGTACAGCCAACTGCTTCATCGGCCGCCATCCAGGCACAGGTAGCACCTTCACTAGGGGCCTCTGTGTCTTCTCGAACCATACGAAGGCGCCTGGCTGAAGGACAGTTGGCATCGCGGCGCCCATTACGTGTGCTGCCCTTGACGCCCACCAATCGACGCCTCCATTTGGAGTTTTGCCGCGCACGATTAAACTGGACTGCAGCGGAATGGAACCAGGTCGTCTTTAGCGACGAATCCAGATTCAATCTCGGCAGTGATGACAATCGTGTTCGTGTGTGGAGAGCCCGTGGTGAACGCTTCAATGCTGCCTTTGCTGTACAGCGACACATCGCTCCCACAGCTGGTGTGATGGTATGGGGTGCCATTGCCTACAATACACGGTCACCCCTAGTATTGTTCCGTGGCACCATGACAGCCCAGCGGTATGTTCATGAAATCCTGCAACCACACGTGTTGCCACTCATGCAACGGCTCCCAGGAGCCATTTTTCAACAAGACAATGCTCGGCCTCATACGGCAAGTGTGTCACAAGACTGTCTCCGCACTGTTACTACCCTTCCTTGGCCTGCCCGATTCCCAGATTTGTCTCCAATCGAGCATATCTGGGATCATTTGGGACGACGAGTTGGGCATCCCACGAGTTTGAACGAACTAGAGGCAAGGTTACAGCAAATATGGAACGAAATGTCTCAAGACATCATACAGAACTTGTATGACTCAATGCCCGATCGTATCGCATCGTGCATTCGCGCTAGAGGGGGTCCAACGGAGTATTAACTCCTCCGTTCTTTTGCCTTTTTCTCTGAAATAAATTATCCTTTTTCTTTGATTTTCTTATCATTTACTTATATCAAAGTAGTCATTACGTATGTAAAATTTCGTTTCATTTTGACGACTCCTTGGTGCGCTAATTTTTTTGTCCATGAGTGTATTTGGATTAGTTTAATTGAACAGAGATTTATATGGAGTTTAATAAGGACAGGATGTTTCTATTATTGCTACAGAATCTTGCATTTATGGTGCGTGTAGCCCATTATGGTGCGTCTCTCCCATTTTTAAACAAGCTGTACCATTTGAAAACTTTCGATCTGCACATAGCTTCTTCTCGATACGATTTTTGCAGTAACCGTAACGTTTCTGCAGTGGTTTTTTTCTAATTTGTAGCAGAATTTAATGTTGGAACGTTGCTCCAGAGAGGGCATTTTGCTACATCGACATCATTGGCTGACAGTCTGCAGCCAAATGGTGAGCTGCGCGCCTTAGCAGTTGTGCAAAGCTTCATGTGACGCAAATAACCAGATAACCAGACTTGAAAACCACATCGTTATTTCTTTTCCCCCATACACCGGGCATGAGGGGGGAGGGTAGTCCCCGAACTTATTGACTATACTGATATATATACATGCATACAGATACATACACGTAAATGGAAATGAGAACCAGCCGGGATATGTAAATTATGCGAGGGATTAATGACTCTTCCCATTTTGTTGCCTTAAAGAAATGTGCTTTATCAAAATATTCTGTGCTAGAGGAATTGATTTTTAACGTATTCATCAAATTAAGTTTAGTATTTATATTAAATTAACTACTCAGGTATTAAGTATGAGATTGTGAGATGATTTGCAGAAAAATTCATAGAATAGTCAGAGATCAAGTGGCCGTTCAAGTATTACGTTAGTAAATTGTTAGTCACTTTAAACTCTCTCCCATCTCTTGTAAGGAAAATTAAGCCGATGTCCGACTCCACCCCCCCCCCCCAAAAAAAAAGCGTTGGTAAGATTTGGCAAATTTCTTATCGCTATTTTGTAGGTTAAACAACTTTTTCAATCGTTATATTTGTTGTATATTTCTATGCAAAGTGTATAGATATTATATCATTAACAGTAAATACATTAAACGGTAAATGAAAAACTTCAGAATTATATAAACGTTTTGAAGGTTATATTAATTGTTTGAATAGTAAGTAAATATACAAGTATAGATACAATACTGAGGAAAAATCTAGCATTTATTTTTAATATGTTGACCAAGTCTTTCAAAACCCCCCTTAAAAATCATCAATTATTATATTGATACTGGGTGGACTTGAGATGCGGCTGGCTTCTCATATATCACCTACCTCTTCATCATCAAGCCACCATCTACACTCAAGAGCCAAAACATTATGACCACCTGTCAATAACGAGTTGGCCCACCTTTGGCGCGCAACACAGCTTCAACCCGCCTTGGCATGGATGCCACAAGTCCTTGGTAGATGGCCGGAGACAGATTGTACCAGATGTTTAAGCAACGGTCACGCAAATCCGAGATATTGCGAATTGGTGGTCTTTGAACTCTGAGCTGCCGTCCCATGACATCCCAAATGTGTTCTATCGGATTGAGATCCGGTGGGTTAGGCGGCCAGGGCATTAACTGGAATTCATCATCATGTTCCTGGAACCTCTCCAACACAATTTTAGCCTTGTGACACGGGGCGTTGTCCTGTTGGAACATTCCATTTCCAGCTGGAAAAACAGAGGCCATGTAAGGGTGCAACTGGTCCGTTCAGATACCCTGTAGCATTCATGGTCTGCTCTACCACAACCACGGGTCCCAGAGACGCCCAAGAGAACGTCCCCCAAAGAATAATACCGCCACCACCGGCCTGTGTATGACATACTGTACATTGAGGGAGCAACAGTTCGCCTGGAAGACGGCGTATCCTGACACGGCCATCGGCGTGATGAATGACAAACCGTGATTCATCTGACCAGGCAACTCTCTCCCACTGATCCATGGACCAGTCGCGATATTCCCGGGCCCAGCGCAGGTGCAGTTGGCGATGACGCTTGGTCAGCAAAGGCACACGAGTGGGACGTTTGCTGCGCAGCCCCATATCCAACAGTGTCAGCTGAACAGTGTGCTGCGATACTATTCTACTTGGCCCTACATTGTATTGGGCTGTCAGCTGAGCCACTGTTTGGCTACGGTTTTGCTTCACCATTCGAGACAGTCTCCGACGACCTTTTTCTTTTATCGTGTGGACGTCCAACACCATGTCGTCTACTGCTGGTTTCACCGTCATTCATCCACTTTGCATAAGTACTAACAACTGTAGGTCGCGAACAACCCACGAGTCGTGCAGTTTCGGAAATACTTGTTCCGAGCCTTCTAGCCATTACAATCTGCCCTCTATCAAAGTCGCTTAGATCCGCAGCCTTTCCCATCACACACAGAAGTAAGTGAAAGAATGATTCTTCAGACTCTCCAGCAGCAGTTAAATACCACTTCCACCTGATCACGTGCCTTCCACGTCATCCAGGCGAATTCATTGCAAAATGTAGAGGTGGTCATAATGTTTAGGCTCTTGAGTGTATATCTTCATATCCACACTGAGCTTGACGAATACATATTAGCTCATTGGCACGTCGTGCAGCTGTATGAAGTTGTACTCGTGTTTCTTTCTTGAAACTTTCAAAAAGTTTGTGATATAATTTGGATCGCTCAATGTTAGAAGACATTTTCTGTTATAAAAAATGTAACCTAAAAAGTAAGTGTTAAATAAAAATCAGAGAAAACTATTTTCCTTAGAAGCTTCATAACTTTATGACTGAATATTAGTGGTATTTTAACGTGTATAATTTTCATTAATAATTTCGGTTAATTTTCAAACATTGAATAAAGAATGGAATTTAAAAGTTCGAATAATGGTGCATAATTTTAACATATTATTTTACATTTGTTTCTTAAAGTTAAAAGGGAATACTATATTGTTAGCTTTTGAAAGAAAGAGGGGAGGATGTGATGAATGGAATTCAAAATGATACCTTCTCACATCACTAGGGTAGCGGACAGAAGTAATGCACCAATAGGTATGTCGGATGGCACGGAATTCCTAGCCCTATCCAGACAGCCGGTGCTTACAAATTCTTTTTAAAAAATGCAGATTACAACATTTGTGTTCTAGTAGTTTTACTATACATGCATATGATAAATTATTGGCATACTATCTCTTCATCACCGTAATATTCATGGAGGAAATGAAAACGGATAATATATTGTCAAGCATCCTACACGCATTATATCGTATACGCTTTAGAAAAATTAGGACTCCTTGTGTTTAAAAACATAATTCATCTGTTGTCTCCAATGATTAAAACAAGTTTACGAGCTCTTAATAGGCCAGTATCAACTTCATGTTGTATCCCATATAAGGATGCTTTCATATCCTATCGATAAAGAGGTCTTAGTAGAAAGCTTCCATAACTTGTCAGCATTGCATTAGTTCACTCCCTTTTAAGACAACGATAATGAAAGGAATAAACTTATTGACTCACCAAGATAGCCTTACCATTGACCTTGCCACTTTTTACAAGCTCATTTGCCACAGAAAAATACATTGGGAGAAATCTTTCAGCTGGTGAAGAGCACTTAAATTTTCTTTCCGAAGTCGATTCTTGAAGCTATTTACTCTCTTGGGTATACGGATAGCAGGGGAAACTATCCTACCGGTCTTAGAGCAGCGAAAACGACGTATTAAGTTTCCTATTACAGTCTGATACTCCCTAATTGAACCGTAAATTATGGCCATTCTGATAGCTAAAACAACTCCGATGATAAGAAAGCAGGTTTATTATTTAGCCATTATTTCTGCATCCATGTATTTGTCAGTGAATGCTGAAAATAATTCATGTCTGTCATGAAATTTTTCTATTAGAATATGTTTCTGTGTGTACTTTTATGGGAAAATAAATACAGTAAATGTCAGTAAAAGAAGATTATGTAAAAGATCAGTTGATTGTTAAAAATATGTTATTCAAAATAAAATCCATTATTGAATCCTTGTTAAGAATATTTTGAAAAGACGAAAAGCTCTTTGTTGTGGTCTTCAGATCTATGCTGTGGCATTATATAAGTGTAACTGTTCAGGGGAAAGTACACACACACACATGAATATATATATATATATATATATATATATATGATGACTGCTGTATAACTTTTTTAATTATATATTTTATATAAGCTGTCACAAAGTCGTAATTGAATTCATTTTTTAAAACTTCCAAGACAACTGCAAGGAATTCAAAACGCATATTTTTATGTCGTCCTAGTTTTTTTATATGCCTGTTACTTCAGTATAGGCAACAGTTTTTTAAATTTTCATCTGTGGATGCGTGAATCAAAGTCTCAAGTTCCACTATATATATGACAGTATTTATTGTTCGGATTTTAGATGTTCTCTTAAACATTTGGAACATACACTGCTTGCCATTAAAATTGCAACACCATGAAGGAAGGATGATACAAACGTCAAATTCGCATGAAAGGAAAAAATGCTGGGGTAGGGAAATGATTAGCATTTAAGCGCAATCGAACAACGCAGGAGGGAGAAACGGCATCTTAAACTCTGTATAAAAGGAAAGTTCAGCGGGTTTCTCATTCCGAAATCGCATTTGAATGTTGGTTCATTGTGAGAAGATCGTGTTATGCCTCGCATAAGAAGGAGAGAAGGCTACCAGAACGAGTCGGAATTCGATAGCAGCAGGATCGTGGCCTATCGAGAGTGCAGTTTATAGTTCCGTGATATTTCTACTCTCATTGGTCGGAATCCAATGACCGTCAGGCAAATATGGAATCGATGGGTTCAAGAGGGTCATACTGAACACCGTGCATGATCTCAACGGTCTCCCGCCATTAACGCCCGAAAGGACAGACCTTGCCAGGTCGGCCTTGCAGAATTGTACAGCCACATCACGGACCTTGAGTCAGAAAATGTGCTTGTTTGCAGCACGGCAAGTATCCGCAGGGACAGTGCGACGAGCATCACGGCCTTTCTGCACGGCGACCAGTATTGCGTCCCGTTTCTGCGTGCAGCATCATGATGGACGTGTCCGTGTCTGGATGCACCGAGGAGAACGCACGGGACCTGCTTACATTCGATATTATCACACGGGGCCTGCACCTGATGGAATGTTATGAGCAGCCATTGGGTACACGACACGAACACCTCTTGTTTGCGTCGTCGGTAACCTGAACAGCCAGTGTTACATTTCTCAGATCTTTAGGCCGGTGGTTGTGCCCTATCTTCGAGGCCTCGGAGACGTCATCTTTCAACAACATCACGCAAAACCGCATGTTTCCCGTCTTGTTCTGACCTACCTCGACACAGCGCAGTGGCTAACCCCACCACCTTTTTGCGAACATCTAATATGTAAGATCTATGATGCTGCCATCTAAATCCAGAAATTTGAACGATTTGTATAATGTAATATATATGTAGTATATATATATTATATATATAAATATACATATATATACATATATATATACAGTCGAACCTCCATATATCGAACTTCCCTATATCGAATTTTCTATATATCGAATTCTAGCAAATCTCCACTGTTCATTACATAGAAAAATTTTTCCTATATATCGAAAAATCTCTATATTCGAATTTTTTTTTTCGAGACAAATTGGAGATTTATTTCACTTTTAGAATAAAATCTCCCAATTTTTGGCATTTGAAACAGTAAGTCGTGGACTTCAATTCGCGGGAAAAATGTCCCTGATGAAATTTTAGTGGACTGAATAAATACGAACATTTCTTTGAACTTTCCGCAAAACTGGCTGTTCAGCAAGATATTTCGGTAGTTTTTTTTTTAAAGAATGTAACTTTGATCATTGTAACCACTGCTGCATTATTGTTTTTTAAAGATATGTAGTACTCAATAATCTTTCATATTAATTAATTTTTTAGTTTGTTAACTTTCATTTAATGGGATTCGCATATAAATTAGAAATGGAGTTTCGCATATGAAAATTAGCTTTCATTTTTTTTTTAAAAGAATTATGATAAAACTAAGCTCAATTCTATATATCGAAATTTCTATATATCGAATTTTTTCCGGCAATTTTCTACTTCGATATATGGAGGTTCGACTGTATATATATATATATATATATATATATATATATATATATATATATATATATATATATATTATATATATATATTATATATATATATATATATATATATATATATATTGTTTTGTTACGGGGAAGTAAGCGTAACATTTGAAATAAATTCGAGAAGGAAAATAATAAAATAAAAAGAGGCAAGCGCGAACAAACAAAGTTTAAGGGGATAAATATACGGGGAAGACTGCAATGAGGATTGATGAACACAGGAGATGAATAAGCGATGGACTTAGCTAGATTCTAAAGAAGTAAGACGTGAAAAGGCAATTATGGGAGGAAAAGAGACGCCGCAAGGTGTTAAGTCTAGGTGGAGAAGCAATTAATGGTAGAAAAGGTACAGCACAGAAAAGAGATTGCAGATGGGGAGAATATATGACTTAGCCAAAAAACAAGGTGAAGGAAAACAGATGTAGTTCCTGGAACACGGGGAAAGAGCCGTCGGAACAGAGGAAGATGTACGGATGGGCGGAGAAGAAAGGTCCCCCAAAACATAATTAACCATGAAACGAAGGAGAAGGATTTTGAGAGCCAATGGCGAAGAAAGGCGTATCAAAGCGAAGAAGGAATATCGAGGGGAAGTAAGAGATATTAATGAAGGAAATTAACAAAAAAGAAGCAGATCAGATTATGCGGGATCCTAAAAAGTTATTATGACAGAGGAGCATCAAGGACGAACACGTAGCCCGTAGTTAATGGCATGGGCCGACGAGGTTAACTTATAACGAGAAGCTCGAGATGAACCTCAGAGCCGCTGATTATATGAATATAGCCGGCCGACGGCGTGGAAGCGAAGTGCCCCATCCCAAGAATCGAATCGCCTGAGCAGTATGACCTACCGTATGCTACAAGCTGAATTACCGACCCTGGAAGCGTGCCTTCAACCATAGAACGGTGTTGAAAGGAGGATTCCAAGACGACGCGAGCGCATCTGATGTACTTCAGAACGAGTTCATCAAAGAGAGATCGAGTTGAAAGACTAATTCCCAGACAGTGCCAGTGCATTAAATTGCTGGCATTGACTTCGTGAGAGTTCGTCAATGGAGGTATGTTTCATTTGTGCTCCGTATTGATCACTTGTTTTAAACGTGTGCCATCGCGATTTCTCATTCATACACCATATATTCCGAATGTATATACGATAGATCTTTTTGTTAGAAATTGTAATAATGTTGAATTATGATTTCAAACTGATTAATGAAGGGCAATGGTATTTAAACGAATAAGTGTTAATATATGATTTATTATGAGTTGATGAACGGGTTATAAAATCCATTAAATGAGAAAATATTGTAGTAAAGGTTTAATAATTGATAAGAAATTACTAGAGTGATAATTGTATTGTAGGAAGTAAAAAAATGAAAAGGGTTATAATGATATTGAATGAAATTGTAATGAAGTGATTATTTGTAATAACATAATGTATAAAACATGCTTTACATGATTCCAATTAATAAATGTATCCGTTATTATATCAATCAGATGGTCTGTAATGATTTGTAAAACCAAAACAAACGCAGTACTTAATTCTACATATGTCAATCATATCAATCGGGGTATCATAATTAATGACCCCCATCAATCCATAATTATTATATATATATATATATATATATTATATATACCAGCTTTATATTCCCGGCGTTGCACGGGTGTACCCTTAATAAAGCTTACTTGTATGATATGTATATTTGTATTTTATGCAAATCGATACCCCTATCCACTGGTCAGCATCCCATCAGCATATTATAATAACCCTCCCCCCCCCATGCTGATGTTAGCATTAAAATGTTTCTTTCAATTTTGATATCCCACTGGATCCCGGCCCTTCGAGGAGTTTGAGGGCTTCCCCGTAAACCCTTGTGAAAATCGCTGGTTTCATAAACAAAGAATTGCCTGGCGTTGCCCAGGATAATAAAAATGAATGGAGTTAACCTGAGCTCTAGATGTATACGTACTAACAACTGAAATATATACAATTCACACACACACACACACCTTTCCACATTTCATTCAATTAAGGTTGATCTCTCTCTATTTCCCTACCACAATTTGCTGTTAAAAATAGTGATATATAGGAAATATAAATTATTGGATTGTTTCTAGCAATTTTTACAAATCTAAAGCGAATGTCGAAAAAATCGTGACATTGATCATGTTTGTTACATTTAATCGTGTTTCTAACATTTTAAATCAAGAATCTTATGGATATCTGTTTCATTCTTTGAGATATGAAGGAATAGTAAAAAGCACGTAAAAACACGTTTAGCACCCCTAACCCCCTTGGGGGCCGAATTTTGAAAAATCCTGAATTGATTTTTAGGTATTCATGTTCCTTACATTTTAAAGCAAGAATCTTATGGATATCTGTTTCTTTCTTTGAGATATGAGGGAATATGGGAAAAATACGTTTTGCCCCCTCCCCCCATGGAGCCGAATTTTGAAAAATCCTGAAATTGGTTTTAATGTATTCGTATTCCTTACATTTTCAAGCAAGAATCTTATGGATATCTGAATCTTTCTTTGAGATATGAAGGAATATGTGAAAAACACGTTAAGCCCCCCCCCCCGGGGCCAAATTTTAAAAATCCTGAAATTGGATTTAAGGTATTCGTGTTCCTTTGAGATATACAGGTATATGTGAAAAACACGTAAAAACACGTTTAGCCCCCCTCCCCCCCCCTTGGGGACGAATTTTGAAAAATCCTGGTTTTTAGATAATCATGTTCCTTACATTTTAAAGCAAGAATCTTATGGACATCAATTTCCTTCTTTGACACATGAAGAAATATGTAAAAAATTCGTTTTGCCCCCCCTCCCCCCCTTGGCGGGGCGAATTTTGAAAAATCCTGAAACAGGTTTTTCGGTAATCGTCTTCCTTTCATTTTAAAGCAAGAATCTTATGGATATCCGTTTCCTACTTTCAGATATGAAGGTATATGGGAAAAACACGTTTAGCCCCCCCTCTCCCCCCCCTTGGGGCTGAATTTTGAAAAATCCTGAAATCGGTATTAGATAATCAAGTTCCTTACATTTTAAAGCAAGAATCTTATGGATATCTGTTTTATTTCTTTGAGATATGAGGGAATATGGGAAAAACACTACCCCCCCCCCCCATGGGCGCCGAATTTTGAAAAATCCTGAAATTAATTTTTAGGCATTCGTGTTCCTTTCATTTTAAAGCAAGAATCTTATGGATATCTGTTTTCTTCTTCGAGATATCAAGGAATATGTGATAAAACGCGTAAAAACACGTTTAGCCCCCCCTCCCCCCCGTTGGGGGCCGAATTTTAAAAAACCCTGAAATAGGTTTTTAGGTATTCATGCTCCCTACATTTTAAAGCAAGAATCTTAAGGATATCAGTTTCCTTCTTTGAGATATGAAGGAATATGTAAAAAACACGTCTTGTCCCCTCCCCCCTTTGGGGGGCGAATTTTGAAAAATCGCTTCTTAAATGACGCCTTCAGCACAAAAGTAATAAGCTCCTAAAATTTGATATCTGTATCTCCAATAGTGTTTGCTGGGCGTTGATTCCTTTATATATATAGATAAAACACGTAAAAACACGTTTAGCCCCCCTCTCCCCCTTGGGGGCCGAATTTTGAAAAATCCTGACAAGGGTTTTTAGGTATTCATGTTTCTTACCATTTAAAGCAAGAATCTTATGGATATCAATTTTCTTCTTTGTGATATGAAGGAATATGTAAAAAACACGTTTTGCCCCCTCCCCCTCTTGGGGGGTGAATTTTGAAAAATCGCTTCTTAAATGAGGCCTTCAGCACAAAAGTAATAAGCTCCTAAAATTTGATATCTGTATCTTCAATAGTTTTTGCTGGGCGTCGATAACTGTAAAAGTCAGGACTTCTTCTTTTATATATACAGAGGCTGTTCACACATTTTTTAGACGATGTATATTGTATTCACAAAACTAAATTACATAAAATTCTTGTGTTTTAAATGTTCTATTTGACATTCCTTATTCTGAACTATCTTTCGACACCGCAATTTCCAGGATAATAATGCCTTTTGAAGTGTCAGAAGAGGTATTCTATCCAATTCCTCCTGAACAGCTTTCCAGTGTCGTGTAAGGGTTTTGGGACGACGTTTGGATAATGCAGATTTTAAAAGTCCGAAAGCACAAAAATCCATAGGTCGATTTAGTAGGGATATCAGGATATTCCATCGGGAGATTTAGTAGGGATATCAGTGAAGGGTATGGCCTTGATACCAGTTTTTTGTTCCATTTCTTTTAGGAAATTTACAGTGGATTTTGATGTGTTACTGCTAGCTTTGTCCTGATGGAGTCTCACAGATTGATGTCACTGTGGGTAAAGCGATGGTATTTCATTCAGAAAAACTGGCGATAAAATATGTTCCTGATAGTATTTGGAGTTAATCTTGACATTTTTTTCCACTCTCTTTATTTTTAACTTGCCGTTATAAGAAAAACCAGCAACAATCATGAATCCCTTAGAAAAACTTACTTTCGATTCTTTGAACCATGTACTTAAATTTTTTTCTCCCCTTTTATGATAATAAATGGCTCTTTTTTTATTGCAATCATTTAAATACCCCCATGATTCATCTATTGTGACAATTGTTTTCCATTTTTCTTTCGATAAGTGTTTCTCATATAGAATTCTGCAGCGTGTTCTGCGTTCAGCGATATGATTTGGAAGAAGACGATGCACATTGCGTTTTTTCGCTTTCTTAAGATTTAAATCAACGTTTATCATTTTGTTTACAGTGGACACGGAGCATTTTAATGATTTTGCAACTGTCCTTTGACTAGGGGGATTTTCTTTTAACATTAAACAACGTACTTTTGCAATAGTCGAAGATGTCCGTTTTTTCCTTGGATACTTGTTTGGAATTTTTGTCCCACTTGAGGCTCCAATTTGACGTTTTTTTCCTTTCTTGTTGACGATATTACCTATCGTCGCTTTAGATATCACAAAACCATGACTCTCACATCGTTTTTGGATAACGGAGTATGCATATTTCTCTTAATATATGTAGCCTTCGAGCATAAATGTAGCCTTCGAACCACTGCTTTGTTAAAAACGCCATTTTGAATAAAAACAAAACTTTCAAGCCGCAGACGATAATTTTGACTTTTAAAAACATAGTACAATTGCAATTATTTCTTTTGCAGCAAACGAAATTTTATTACCGCTTACCAAAATCGTCTAAAAAATGTGCGAACAGCCTGTATTAACCCGTATAGTGCCAGTCATCGGTAACTTTATTAGATGGTGGGTCTAAATTAATATCCGCTTCATGGAATATATCATTATCAGATAACTCTGCCATTAAAGATAATGCGTCAAAAATTCGTCTAAAGAATGTGCGAACAGCCTCTGTATATATATATATATATATATATATATATATATTGTTGTATCTATAGTTTTTTGATTACTTATTTAACTTATAACTATATTCAAATCAAAGAAAGCAGTATTAATTAATTTTATCTTATTCCTTATATTTAATACGTATAGTGGTTAGTATTGCGTTGTGTTTATATATCTCCTAACTAAAGCAATAACCTAGATTCTGTGGCTAACAGAAATTCACACATGATTATTCACAAAACATGACAGACACAATTTTAACTGAGGAAAACAAACCAAAATTTTTTATTCAATACTAATAACACTCATAAATTTAATCTAATCACCTTACGTTAAACAATAGAATTAAGAGAAATCTTATCTCATTGCCATAACTCCTTGATACATCAATATACACATACATATTAGTAATATCCCTCGTTCTACTTGTAAACATAAAACATTAAATTATATCTCTCATAATAAAAATTAATAATTATCACTTTGAATAACATAATGAAATAAAATATGGCCACAATAAAAAAAGAAAAAATTTTAGATTGACTGAACAAACCAAAAAAAAAACTTAAAAAAATTATTAAATTAAATTAAGCCTCGGCTAAAAAAGAAAAAAACTTATCTAATCGGATATCTTAAAAGCCTCGTGATCACTTCTATGCTCCATCGTACATCGGGAGAGTCAATACTCCAGGTCCAGGGTCTTTGTTCAATCTTCTTCATAATGGCGTTCTTCGAAAATTGTCGTCAACTCCGAACAAACGGCAGCATTGATCAGTGCAGATACATCCAGCTAGAGCTTCCGTCAGCCAGACCAGCAGGAAAAAGGAAAAGTCCTCGTATTTTTTTGTGTGCTGCCCTTTTATAATCTTTTTTAGTTCATCCACGTGGTACTTTTAATTATATCATCTGTGCTGTTACTCGCCTCAAGCATGTCCAAAAGCTTCCCTGACCCTCTCACATCCGGGTACAATAAATTCTGCCGTTTGGATTTGGATCCCAAACCAAATTTTTGTGCTGCTTCAAGAATTTTCTATTTGCTTGCTAAAATGCCTTTTGAGAGTAGACTCGGGTAGCTGAAATTGTCTTGCGAATTGGATTTTTGTTATTCCAACCCTTTCTTCCCAGTCTTCAATATTTTCACCTTTTCATGTAGCGTAAGATGCTTTCCCTTTGATGCCATTTTACTCTGCTCACATCGTATTCATACAGGATTGAGCTCCTACACACAACCATGAATTCTTTAAACATGAACACCTTCTTCCCGGAAGGAGTGAGAGAGGGCTGCTATCGGACAGTTCGTAAGTCACATGACAACAGATGGTAGTGACAATAGAGTGATTCAGCTCCCACACTAAGAGATCCATGAAAGAATATTCGATTTTCCAAGACCCCCCCCCCCCCTGTTTTTCCCTCTGCAACAAGTCTATGATTGCAACATTGCAAACATCAAGGAAAATCCGGGTCTGTTATTGAAACCAAACTTGTTTCCCCCCACAGAAGGTTCCCCTCCTGCAGATAAAATGTTGAAGAAAAAGTTTATCATGTAAAAAAAATCGTCGTTAAACAGAAACAACGTCGTCTTTAAATATAATTTTTTTACGTTGGAGGGGCCGGGACTGGGAAATATCGTCTTTAAATAGAGATCGTCGTTAAGTAGAGCGTCGTTAAACAGAGAGCCAACTGTATATATATATATATATATATATATATATATATATATATATATATATATATATATATTCAATTATTACATATCTCCTATGATGTTAGTGATTCTCATGTAATTCTTTCTATGCTCTGTGGCTGTGGTATTGATAATATGTTAAGTTAAAAGTTTAGTTAACTTTGTAAGCAACTGTTAATCTTTCATTAATAAACCTTATTCATACTTTTCTTTACATGTTGGATGTTCCTGGCTTCAAGTAGCTTTAGAGCTATTACTGGTTTTCTCTTTCATCTTATTCTTATTTATTTATTTTCTTTCATTAAAAGAGCAGCATTCAGCGCCTTACATGAAAGTAATTTGTTTTAATGTCCAATACTAATTGATTTAAGTTCATCTATGTTTTGGCTTTTAAGCCTATACTCTAATGTGTGGTCAATTTCAAAGCCTTGTTAATTTCAATTAACTTACTATTATAACTTGCAGCATTATGCGCAGTATAATTAAGTAAGTAGTAGTTTTTTCAACTTTCTGCTAGCTTAACTACTAGTTAAATTATTCTGTTAAGTGTCTTTATTTTCAATTATTACATATCTCCTATGATGTTAGTGATTCTCATGTAATTCTTTCTATGCTCTGTGGCTGTGGTATTGATAATATGTTAAGTTAAAAGTTTAGTTAACTTTGTAAGCAACTGTTAATCTTTCATTAATAAACCTTATTCATACTTTTCTTTACATGTTGGATGTTCCTGGCTTCAAGTAGCTTTAGAGCTATTACTGGTTTTCTCTTTCATCTTATTCTTATTTATATATATATATATATATATATATATATATATAGTAGGCTACAGCCTGTAATATGCTACAGTGCAAGAGTCGCGTATTCATATGCAACAGGTATGTCAAGGAAAGTATCTATGTAAATATTTGATAAAATGGATATTCTGTCTCACCATGGCCATATATGCGTGAGTAAAAAATTCTAGATTTAACTCATAACAAAATAATTATATGCTTCTCAAATTTCATACTGAAGGTGATAAGGAATATTATTTGTTAGAAAATATATTCCAAATATCTTAAAATTAACAGCTTTCCAATTTCTAATCCCATTGGTGATTTTGTCTTTCACAGAATTATATTTTCCTTCTTGTAAGGGATAATTTCACTTATGTGATTCTGGGAGAAACAATAACTATTGGAAGTCGAGCTTTGTCTTTATATCTGTTTTTTCGCTTTCTTGATCTTGCGCCCTTTTCTATCCACTTTTTTATGTGCATAGATTCAGATGACCGTATGAGCCGTCAGATTAAGCAGCACAATTTCAAAATTTTAAAGATAAATTAGTGATATTTTAGGAATTGTGTTGACATGAGATAGTATAGTCTCTTAATCCTATAGTCGTTTGAGAAGTATATTTCTGTGATATACGAGTACTTTCAACCTGAAAGTGTTTGTGACAGATTATTACATCCTTAATTCGGTGTTAAAATGTGTCTCCGATGATACAATTTTGATGCTTTAGAATACCAAACTAGAGGATGTAAAATTCGTCAGAAACGCTTTTTCTTGCTGAAAGATGTAGACAGAACAGCTTGGAATGCTTAGAGGGTTGAAACCCTTAGACACAGATTTCCTGTAATTTCAGCAGAGCTCTTACGCTTATGAAATGAAATGCACAGATTTATACTTTTATCGATCAATAAACAGAAAATATTTTTTAATTGTCGTTAAATTGAAGCTAATCAAGTCATTATTCAATGCTATGTAAATACAAAACCTAACAGAATTGAATTTGAAAGATCAGTCTTTAACTGTGCAGTAAATATATAAAATTTCTGCATTGTCTTTTGATGTATTTACGTAAAACGCTCTCGAGTTTATTGATGAGGAATGCATTCTTACTACAAAGTCAACGCTATACATGCTCATAATCTTACAAAACTATATTGGTGTACTACAATATATTATTATAAAACTATACTGTTAATTACAGTGAAATATAAAGATTTTTCAATTTCCTAATACCCATATATTTCTTGGCACATAGTTACCTTCATTTGTTAATACTTATGCCTCTCGTCTTAAAAAGGAATTAATATTTCCAAAGAGTAAACTTTAGAAATGGCCTTTGAGGTAAATAGGTTCAAATAATTTAGCTGCGAAAACTAAAGTAATTTTTCAAACAATAAAATAATTGATTAAGAAGTTTGTGAAGCATGTATTTTGAAAAACAAGTTCTTCACAAAGCCGAAGGGGTTCAGCTGGCAGGATAGTCGTCACGACGTCAGGAAACGTGGGTTTAATTCAGTAATTGAGGCGTTGCCGATGAAAAGAAGGTAAGTGCCAAAATTTTCGAAAAGTGTTTTTCCACTGATACGAGGGTTTGTTCCAAGGCTAATGGCATGGAGGAGGAGGTAAGTGCCTAGCTCAGAACTAAACCAAATTAGCTAGGCACTTACCTCCTTTTCCACGCCATTAGCCTTGGAACAAACCCTTGTATCAGTGAAAAAATACTTTTCGAAAATTTTGGCACTTACCTCCTTTTCATCGGCAACGCCTCAATTTGGTAAACAGTTGTTAACTGTGGCTCCCGGACGGTGGAAAGGATAATAAAAAATTGTTAAGAAACATCTCACATCTAATCATGGAGCAAAATTCATCATTACCTTAAAATTAAATAAATAAATATATAGAAAAATATTTTTGGGCCAAAATCTTATTTGATGGCCTCTAAAAGAAAGCGGAATACGAGAGGAACAGAAATTGAAAAATGAGAATACCTTAAATAATCGGTATAGCTCACATGATATAGAATAAATACTGCAACGAATTCAGCAGACTCAAGTTTAGTTACCACAACTGGTTCTTTGCCGTTATGGGTAACATATATTGGTTTCGTTTTCACATAACTGATGTAAAGCTGTTTGTATCGTTGTAACTGGCGTAAAGTACTCTAGGTTTCGTCATGATTAAAAAAGTGACTGTTTTCGGTTTTGGTCGGTAAAGTTATGTGGACATGGCAGTATATCCTTTACGTTGCAATGCAAAATAGGGTTGGAGGAAGGAATGCATGGTCCACTTTAGACATTGCTTGTAATATTTATTTGTGTCTGAAGGAGAAATGTTGACTAAGGAAGGAATAATAGTGGATGAAATTCAGATTCTTGTTATGGTTATTATCACATTATAAGAGATTTTATTTGAATAAATCGTATAATTTCCTAGAGTGTCTTGATTAAGTCTGAGAGATGTTGATATTTAAACAATTCTTAACAGAAGTAAGATTTTATCAACACATGCCACTTATTAAATCAAAATATTAATAAAATAAATTAAATGTTTATTTGAATTTTTGTTCGTTATGAATTATCTAATTTGTGAGAAGAAAGAACAAATAAGCTTCTAAATGCTAGACGCATTTCGAGTTAAAATGTTCGCTGCAATTTTTTTCACTTCCTCTTTATCATGCCGAGCCAATTTATTGCAAACAGATGTTAACATCATACTGCACCTTAGCTACACGCTAGTGAGGCGACTTCCTCCTCATCAAGTAAATGAGAACTGCCATTTATTCCATGTTGCACGTCCTGCACTTTGTTCTGGAAGATTGAAAGTCTGCTTGTATGCCGAGGATGTTACTGCCTTAGTATTTTATAGAGGATTCTTTAAGTGACATGTGTTATGCTAGGGTAATAGTAAGAAATCATTTCTCTCGTGAAGAAAAGCCGTTCTGAGAACTTCATTTAAAAGAGCCAAATTTAGCCACAGCTAATTGCTAACTCCTGTGTTTGCAAGTTTCAAACGAGAAAGTAAGTCAACCAAGCTTTGAAACACAGCTCGGAACAAATGTAGAATTGCTGATATAATTCAAAGAACACACGCAGGGAATTCTTTGTTTTCG
The DNA here is from genome assembly GCA_907164885.2 of Dolomedes plantarius. NCBI lineage: Eukaryota > Metazoa > Arthropoda > Arachnida > Araneae > Dolomedidae > Dolomedes > Dolomedes plantarius. The sequence goes on along the minus strand of OU015494.1, from coordinate 56,128,788 downwards.
TTTACTGGCTTTTTACGTGGAGCATCTGGAGGTTATAACGAAGAGCATAATGCATACTTGGGTTGTCCACAGGAAGTTTGGCTACATAAGTTTAGTAAAAATGGGACAAAACAGAATGATACAAAGGAACTTAATGCGTGGCACATATAAAGCATGCAGTTTTCCATCAATGTGATCCGAGATTTTGTTGCAATAAGATGTCCTATGTTTAAGGAAGGCCGAGCCATTTCTTTTTTATTTATTTCACTCTTTATTTATGAATAAAATGAGTTTAAGAAATAATTTAAGATGTACCCCTTTGTCTAAACTTTTATACATACATATATACATACGTGCATACATACGTGCATAAACACACATACATATATATATATATATATATATATATATATATATATATATATATATATATATATATATATATATATAATTGGAAAGAAACAAAAATATTTAGAATTTATAAAATATGAAGAATTGTATTTTAATACAAATACTTGCATAGTAAGATGAAGACTGCAGCTTTTTCCTTTGTAAGATGAAATATGCAGAAAGATGAAGCTGAATGCCAAAATATGAAGGTAAGTCAAAACAAGATTACTAGAAATAAACAGTTTGATGATAATATCGTTAATGTTCACAAAGCTATATAATTTTTAAGCTGTTTATTTCTGTTTTGGTATTCAGTTTCGTCTTTATCTATTTATGTGTATATTGCTTTACTGATTTTGAGGACAGGCAACAACGCGTTTGGTGCTGAAATAATCCTCAAGCGAGCAGTTTATGGAATTTTTATGCAAAGTTTAAGATTCTTAACTCTAGAAGTGTTACGCCGAATAAAGTTAGCTATATGACAAGTTCTTTTAGCTTTTAGGAAATATTCAAGGGTAAATTTTTTTGGTTTGGTTTGAAGCACTACGGTCAACTTTTTACTACACAAGGGCTAATTAGACCCTACAGCTTAAGCCGATTACGAACGGCTACAAACATCCATGCCAAGGGTGGGACTCGAATCCACGGACTTTGGTACCGAATGCCAACGCCCTAGTCATTCGGCCATCGTCCGGAAAATGTGTTATAAAGGTTTGAAAGGTTATTCTATGTATAATAAACATACCCTAGTTTCTATTTAAAATTAGATTTTTAAGGTATATTTCTTTTCAAATAAAATAGGAAATTAGTGTTTAATTAAAAAATTTCTCCTGATGATCTTTATAAAGGGAGCTAAGAATCTTGAGTTCACATCGTGTAGATATTTGATTTTAATTGGGGGATGCTATTAAATTTTGTACTTGATTAATGTGTGGTATTCTGACTTTATTTCATTTTGCTGATGATCATTGCAGCTAAAATTAAACATTTTTAACGATAGCATAACCAATTTTGTTCATTAATATTTGTTTATTTATGGCTTCTATTTATATAATACAAGATACTGACAGATGAGCGCACTTTTCTTATACTTTGATGAAGCTTTTCTGAGATGTATAAAAGTGCTGATCTCTCAACCTTACCAAACACAGATACTGCAGATGCTTTTGCTCGAAGGCAATGCCTTTTGCTTGTTTTCTTCTGTTTTTTCACGTTTTCAGAGATCCAGGTCCGGGGGAATTTCGATTTTGCATCCCATATCATCCCTCGTAGTTTTAGCCTATGAAGTTCCGATTAGTAAGTGAGCATCATTAACCGCAGTCTTGATAGCCCCAATTAACCTAGCCGCAGCTATCTCGAAGCAAACAAATACAAGAGCCATTTTAGGAGCAACAGCGGACAGCGGCTGTCAGCAGCAATCTGTCAATTACGGCAACATTTGAGCCCTAATCGTCCGCGCAATGTAAACAGAAGCCCCATAAACACGCGAAAGTGCGTCGTGGCTGAGCAGCCAACAGACATTTGATCACGTACGCCGGAAACTATTGGCATTACGAAATAAAAATTTGAAGATTAAAAAAATTTGCTTTGTAATTTTCTCATTTTAACTTTGAGATCATAAGCTTTGTAAAGTTCTGGTATTTCTCGTAAAACGTAATATTGGTAGCATTACGAAAAGATCAGTTTGAATGATGAGAGATTAAGTGATCCCTTCATTGCTAAGGGCCAAATTTCTCCTACCATCTTTTGGATAAGTGTCAGATTTAGTGCGTGGGTGGATGCAGATGCCGAAACCCCAGATTTTCTGCGGGTGAGGATGTTGAAAACTTCGGTACATAAATCACTTGATGTTTGCGAGACATCCATTCGTATGGATGCAGGGCTCTATATGATTTACTCTATCTAATTTACTCTAAGATGTTGGCTGGATAAACAAAATCGAATCCTCTGTAGATTAAACTTGATATAAAATTCGATTATAATATGATGGGTCATGACTTCGAATTCCTCGCGGAACGTTGGTCAGTAAGTAAATAAATGTTTCTCAATCTGTTTGGAAATAGTTCAATTTTGTCTTAGTTTATCAAATTAATTACTTCTGCGCATGTATACTGTGATAAAAGACTATGAAAGAGAAACTAATAACATGTTGCGATACATGTATTAGGGTTATTTCTCCAATTTAGAAAAATGGAAAAGTAAAATTTGATGAACTAGCCCTTTCTCCAACATATGAATAAAATTCTGAGATGAAAATGTAAAAGTTGTTTCAATGAATGTGCTTAGTTGGAGGGTGTAGAATTTTATGCATGAATAAACCGGCAAAAGTCTGCAAATATGAAATACCATCTGATTATTTTTGCTGAAACTGATATTATTTTAAGTCATAACTCTCGCTATCGTTCATAGATTATATATATTATAAAATCTCTGAACGGTAGCGAGAGTTATTATTAGGGAGATTATATATATATTATAAAATAGGGAAACATTGGCCCAGTTGGCTAGTGCAGCGGGCCAGTGATCTGAACGTCACTGGTTCGATGCTCGCATCTGACAAATCCACCGTGTACACTAATGACGGCTGGTGCATGAAAAATCTGTCGTGGCTGCAATGTCCTCCAAGTTCTCAAATTTACCTCTGGAGTTGCTGGGTCAAGTGTTCCGGTCTCGTCACTTGACTTGGTTCACAATTACGGGACCGATCCTTTAGCCAAGTTGGACTCCGACCCTTGTGGTGTTATTAAAAACCGGGGCCGCACCACTTCGCCCAATAGCCGTAATGGACTTGAACTGACAATATACTGTCAGACAAGAGGCATCAAAAACAACAGCAAAATATTATAAAATATCATTATTTTCCATAGAAGGGGGGAGGGAGGGAATATGAAAGTCTCATCAAAGTGTGCGTAAAAATCACTGACGTTCAAATACTCGATGAAACTGCTTAATGGATAGAAAAAATAATTGGAGTTCCCGAACACTTGGTATTTTAATTAATTTTTCACAATAATTGGAGAGTATTATTGGGGATTCGAATGAGGGTTAGACAATAATGATTAATGATTAGGTTTATATATTGGAGAGAAGGATCTTTGGAAACGCAGAAACTTATTTACTTGGTATATTTGTCTTGACGGTATATTGGATGGCCATTTCTACAGTGTAAACGTGTTTCTAAGATTAATGCCATACATCTACACTTCTCAATAGAGTTTTCCCCCTTTTAATTTCATTCGAAAGGAAACCAAGCAGTATTTGTGACTACTCTCATAAATCATTTGGAAAATTTTTACCCTTAGCTACCAGGTGAATTTTCTTTAAGTTTGGATGGTTTCCTTCTAATATATAATTCATGAAAAAATTACTTCATTAATAATTTTCTTTTATTGTAAAAGCGTTTAACAGCAGTTAACGCAAGAAGTTGCTCAATAATTTAGTCCAAAATCCTAATGGAGCGAGTAGATTTTCCATGTCTTATTCTCAAGATGTCGTAGGTATATAAAGAGCAAATGCTTTTGAAAAGTTCAACAAGGAAGTCGCTAGTCCTGCATTAAGTATCTTGGATACCCATTTAATACTAGGGCTTCATTTTCTGAGTAATATTACGTTATCAACATGCAAAACGAAATTTTACATTACTTAGTAAAAAAAAAAAAATGTGATAGCTACAGGCATGAAACTCAAAAACATCGCACAAAAAGTTTCACAGTATGTGAATTTTATTGTATTGATTTTTTCAGTTCAGCACAAAGCAAACACAAAATTGTGTTTTTTTAATCCTTTTTTAATATGATATAACAAGCGCTAATTTTTTTATAGTTAGAGTATTAATGTTGAACTTATTCAAACCTGTCAGCACAATACGTGGTCAATTAGAGAGATAATTTTATTTAAGTATTTTCTAATTAATATAGTTCTTTGCTTAAAAATAAACTAGACAGAGAGAGGTGGTGCTAAGTTAACTTTCGGAGAAAGCAAGTTTGAACCTGAAAAAGAATATCACACACAAGTTTCCAGTCCCTTCTCTTCCCTTCGTATTTTACTCATCTCTAACTAAGAACATTTCAATGTTCTAAAATGACTCTAGAATAAAAAGCAGTGTCTCTTGGATCTGCATTTTAGTGCGAAAGAGGAATTGTTCCAGGCCTCCCAGATTTTAAGGTCCCTTAAGTATGAACATCAACACACATTTTAAAACTTTTTCCTACTCAGCGTGGAGCCCAGACAAACGCATAGAGAACCGACAACAGAACAGGGAGGAAATTTTTAGAGGGCTCTCATATAGCTCTCATATATTATTGCCTCCTACGAATTTCGAGAAAAACGTTTCCAATCAGTTTTCGTTTACTATACTGATATGGGAAATAAAATACTAAACCATTGAAATTTTATAACTCTAATTTAATCCAAAGAAACAGTGAAAAATCAGTGAACTAAATATATATACTTTTTACCTTAAAAATGAAGAACAATTTAATTGTTTATGAAAAAATATTTTTTTTCCAATTTTTATTCCCTATTAATTATAGTTATTGTTTTGCTTTGTATCTAAGTCTTCTATTGAAATGCTATATTCCTCATACGAGAGTGACTTTAAATTCAGATGCTTTACGGTAACTAATTATAATTCTTCTGAAGCAGGGAGGACCAATAAGTCAATAGCATATTAGTTTTTTCCGTCGTCATTCTTACAGTAGATTTTATATTTTGTATTTAAACTCTGCTGTCTGTTTATAACTAAATTCCTCATAACTTCTGTTTTCAACATTTTTTACGTTATTTAGTTTTTTTTTTTTTTTTTTTTTTTTAACTGTGAAACAATGTGTTTACAAATTTTAGATAGTAAATGCAGATCGATAAAATATATATTGTAATAGTCCAGTTTGTTGGTAAAATTACTGTAAACTTAGGTTTAAAAAAAATTAATTCTAGTCTTTTATGGCATAATTGTAAACTTGTATCCTTTTAAAAAATCTCAGATACCTTTTAGAGCAGGAGAGCTGATCAAGGCAAAGAGGTCTCTTTTAGAGAATGAAAATCGATCGCAGTTGTTAAGAAGTAGCCCGCCCATTTCCCTGATCTATAATAATACCTCTGTGCAGACTTTGTTACTACCTCAAGCTACAGTTCAAAGCGGCAGTTCTTTTCAACAACTTATTTGTACTTTAACCTTAAAACATTTGTAATTCCTTCTATAAGTCATATCAAAAGGACTTTATTTTTCATTTTAAAAAAACGTAATTTCATAAAATTTCATCAAAATCTCGAATCAAAAGTTAATGCCACATAAATTCCAAAATATCTACTTTGAATTACGCGAATAACATACCTTATATATCCTAATAACTAGTATTATAGAATAACATGCTCAACACATTGAAACCATTCCCATTGTTTTGTAGCCATTTCTATACACATTCACGCGCATTTTTCTACCATCCTCGGGCTTATTACTGTCATCATGAGACAGTTCCAGCAGACTAAACATAACAAATTACGGCGTAATTCGTTATTTCCCTTTCATTTTAAGAGGCTAACTGATATCTGTTTTTACCTCGGAGTAACCGGGCGGGGGGAATGAAAATAAAAGCGGGGAGGTGTTACTTTGAAACTCATAAAAAATGCCCAACTTCCATTTTTTTTTGTCCGCAGCTGAATCCGAAGACGCATTCCTTGCCGAAGTGATGGAGAACTCGTTGAACACCCCCCCCCCCCCCCCCCCTCCTCCCATTGAGACGTTCAAGAAATGGCGGTCTGGGGAGAAACTGGATCCAGTGGAGCGGAACTGTTGATGGAAACGCAGAGGAAGTCGAAGTCGTTGGGAGCCTACTCTACTTCAGCGTGTCTATTACCCTGTCAAAAGGAACAAAATTTGGACTGGGGCCTCTTAGCAAAAACAACATTTTCGCTTCATCTTTAATCATTTACGAAATTCTCCCCTTCTAGCATGTTGACTGCAACAGATGCCACGAAAATATTTTGAATATCTGCGGGTGTTTGAGGAGAAAACGAGCGACTTTCTCAAAACATCGGTGTCATTGGGGTGAGGCAAAAATTAAACATTACAGCTTTCGTCTTCATTTTTTTTCGACTTCGCTTTCCCTGTACTTAAAGGGAAAGCGAATTTAATTACAGCAGAACCTTTATTCGTTTTACGCAGTTACACAAGTATTTTTAATCCTCCGGACACATCATCTGAAATAAATATAAATGGCTCCAGTCATGGTATTGAGCGCATCCCGGATAAGGCTTGGTCATTACTGTGTTATCCCATCATAGGGAGCAATGCTGGCTCACCTAAATGGTGCTTCCCTAATAAAGTAGCCAGCAAGACTAACGGTGAATAAGAAAGGGCGATGTCTCACGACAAGTGCTTCCGTATTAGGAAAAAATATACATAAATAAACAAATAAATTATCTCTCTCTCTCTCTCTCTACACACACACACACACAAATATATATATATATAAATATATATATATATATATATATTTTTTTTTTTTTTTTTTTTTTTTAACCTATGGCTTTATTTGGAAAATTAATCCATATTTACAGGCAACACAAACAGCAAAGAACTACGCATTGAACAGATGCCTAAAGCACAACAGTAAACAAAGTCAGATAAAAGGTGTTAAAAATTCATAGAAAGTTCATCATATCTCTAGCGTCCCAGTATAATTTGGTAAAGTTCTCACTTTTTTGGGCTTCCGGATCAAGTCCTGGGCATGTAAGTAAATGATCTGCATTCATATTCTCAGCCCTGCAGATCTGGCATTCACTTTTGGTTAGGATGCCAATTCGGTTTAAATGTTCTGCTAGACAGTCGTGGCCTGTTTTGAGTCTGAAATGTGCCACTGCTTCTGTACGGGATTTATGACTATAGTCTTTCCAGCTGTCCTGGATCTCTTCCCAACGTTTCCCTTTAGATAGCAAGTTCTGCTCTGTCTTAAGTTTTAAAGAGATTTTGTTGTAGATGTTTTTCTTTATTGAGCCTGTAGAGATTGGATGACTTAATTGTTGTTCTAGGGTTCCCTTCTTTGCTAACGAGTCGGCTCTTTCGTTACCTTCAATGCCAACGTGCGATGGGATCCATTGAAACACTATCACTTTATTATTGCTTTCAAGGAGTTTAATATTTTGTTTTATTTGGGAGATACCAGGCAATTCAGTGCGACGATTCGTCGTAACAGCCTGTATTGCAGCCATTGAGTCCACCAAAATTACAGCTTTAGTAAATTGGTTGGTATTCAATATGAGGCTGTTCATTGCCAATGAAATTGCTTGGATTTCAGCATCATAGCTAGACATGTCCCCTCCACCAGAAGCAGAATGAGAAAATAGTTTGCTATATACCCCGGCACCAGTCTTATCTTGAAGCCTGGAACCATCTGTGTAAACTCTTGTCCATTCAGACTCAGGGTATTTCTCATCCAATACACACAATGAGGTGGTTCTTAAAATTGGTTCTAGAATTCCTTTCTTGCCCGAGTTATCTATTTCCAGGTGATTTTCAATGTCCATAAAGTCTAGGGGGTTTACCAAGTTTGTATTCAAAACCGTCAATTCTGTAACATCAAATTCATCCAATAATTTTAGACAACTCTCAATTGGGGACACCTGTGTTTTTAATATGCCCGTACCTCCATCATTAATCCAATTCGCCTTCTGTGAAGCTCTTAATCTAATGAATGTTCCCAAAGATTGTCTCTTGATTTCTGTCGCGATAGGGAGATTGTTGGTATATTTCTGCTGGGGAGTAATATGTACCAACAATCTGTAGGGAGATTGTTGGTATATATATATATATATATATATATATATATATATATATATATATATATATATATATTTATATATATATATATATATATATATATATATATATATATGTGTGTGTGTGTGTGTGTGTGTATATATATATATATATATATATATATATACAAAATAGAACCTCGATATAATCACATACCTTCATAAATCGAAGTGATTAGAATAGCAAATGATTAGAATTTCAGCGCAGACGCACATCACGCGCGCCTGTGGCGCCACTTCAAAGCGCTATTTAAGGCTTGGAGATTTCGACGATTTCAAGTTCGACAATTGTGTTTTTCTTGTGGTTTTTTTTAAAAAAACGATAAATTATGCCTCGTCGAAAACAGCGATCATCTTTTGATCAAGTATCCGAGTAAGAAAGACGAAGGATAGTGGCCTACCGAGATTGTGGATTATCTTTCAGGGAAAATGGTAGTCGTGTTGGACGAAACCAAACAACTGTAATGCGGATATGTGATCGTTGGATGCAGGAGGGTACGACGGACCGGCGTGTTCGATCGCATCCACCTCAGCGCACCACTTCACGTGATGACAGGCAAATTGTGCGCATGGCAGTGACGGATCGCTCAGTCACATCACGAACCATAGCACAGCACATGCAGTCTGTAACGCATCATCCAGTGTCTGCGCGTACCACTCGACGCCGTTTACAGCAGAGTGGTCTGTCCGCAAGACGTCCATTGCTTTGTCTACCCTTGACGCAGAACCACAGACGTCTCCGCCGCCAATGGTGCGATGACAGAAGGATGTGGACGGCAGAATGGAATGAAATTGTCTTTACTGACGAGTCACGCTTCTGTCTGCAACACCACGATGGTCGCATTCGAGTCTGGAGACACCGTGAAGAGAGGATGCTGAACAGCTGCGTTATGCACCGCCACACTGGTCCTGCACTGGGTATTATGGTATGGGGCGGTATTGGATATCACTCTCGCACACCTCTAGTACGCATTGCCGGTACTTTAAACAGCCAGCGCTACATCTCCGAGGTGTTGGAGCCAGTTGTCCTTCCTTCCCTTCAAGGCTTGCCCACAGCCATATTTCAATAGGATAATGCGCGACCACACGTGGCACGCATTGTCCAACGGTTCTTCGTCAATCGCCAGAGTGAATTGCTTCCCTGGCCGCCTCGCTCTCCGGATCTTTCGCCGATAGAAAACATGTGGTCCATGGTTGCTCTACGATTGACCCAGATTACATCCCCAGCTGCCACAGCAGATCAACTTTCGCAACATGTGGAAGCTATTTGGTCTGCTGTACCCCAAGAACTCATCCAAAGTCTCTTTGAATCATTGCCGAGGCGTGTGGCAGCGGTGATCTCCAACAATGGCGGCTACTCTGGCTACTGATTTTGGCAGGAACCACACTTCACAGAAGTCTATAAATTTAATCATTTGATACTTGGTCAACACGTTATCTACAAAATAAATTTTGTTGTGATATCTCTTGTCTTTCTTGGTGTTGCAATTTGGGTGGCCAGCAGTGTATATCCGTATTTGAGAAATGCACAATATGTGTATTACAACATATATATTTTTTTACTCGCACATAGTTGAATAGTGTGCATATTTATATAATTATGTACACAAACTACACATTTGTCAATACATAGGAAATTAATTACAAAAATCGGAGTAATCAACATCCATAAAAACCGTTTAAATACATTATTATAAATTAGAAAAATCTAGCAGAAGTGAAATAATATATAGAAGAAATTACATAAAAAATAATAATTATTATGTAATTATAAATGATGCAATAACTGTACTAAAATTGAAATATTTCAAATTAAATAACATTCTTCATACCTATTATTTTTAGCTGTTTTATTGATCTGGGGTGGACATCATCTATATGTTTGGTGATACTGTAAGGTATACACAAGATTCGATTCACAAGAATCGAACTTTTGAGTGAATGAATTAAAGAAGCTACTTGAGATATGCTAATTTCGGCATACGCGCTTAGTATAAATACCATTGAGCGTCATTAATAAAAAAGGGTTGCTACTTCAAAGCGCCACTTCAAAGCGCTATTTAAGGCTTGGAGATTTCGACGATTTCAAGTTCGGCAATTGTGTTTTTCTTGTGGTTTTTTTCAAAAAAACGATCAATTATGCCTCGTCGAAAACAGCGACCATCTTTTGATCAAGTATCCGAGTTCGACAGAGGAAGGATAGTTGCCTACCGAGATTGTGGATTATCTTTCAGGGAAATCGGCAGTCGTGTTGGACGAAACCAAACAACTGTAATGCGGATATGTGATCGTTGGATGCAGAAGGGTACGACGGACCGGCGTGTTCAATCGCATCCACCTCAGCGGACCACTTCACGTGATGACAGGCAAATTGAGCGCATCGCAGTGACGGATCGCTCAGTCACATCACGAACCATAGCACAGCACATGCAGTCTGTAACGTATCATCCAGTGTCTGCGCGTACCATTCGACGCCGTTTACAGCAGAGTGGTCTGTCCACAAGACGTCCATTGCCTTGTCTACCCTTGACGCAGAACCACAGACGTCTTCGCCGCCAATGGTGCGATGACAGAAGGATGTGGACGTCAGAATGGAATGGAATTGTCTTTACTGACGAGTCACGCTTCTGTCTGCAACACCACGATGGTCGCATTCGAGTCTGGAGACACCGTGAAGAGAGGATGCTGAACAGCTGCGTTATGCACCGCCTGGTCCTGCACCGGGGTACCACACTGGTACCCAGGGACCTGGACCGGGTATTACACTGGTCCTGCACCGGGTATTATGGTATGGGGCGGTATTGAATATCACTCTCGCACACCTCTAGTACGCATTGCCGGTACTTTAAACAGCCAGCGCTACATCTCTGAGATGTTGGAGCCAGTTGTCCTTCCTTACCTTCAGGGCTTGCCCACAGCCATATTTCAACAGGATAATGCGCGACCACACCTGGCACGCATTGTCCAACGGTTCTTCGTCAATCGCCAGATTGAATTGCTTCCCTGGTCGCCTCGCTCTCCGGATCTTTCGCCGATAGAAAACATGTGGTCCATGGTTGCTCTACGATTGACCCAGATTCCATCCCCAGCTGCCACAGCAGATCAACTTTGGCAACGTGTGGAAGCTGCTTGGTCTGCTGTACCTCAAGAACTCATCCAAAGTCTCTTTGAATCAATGCCGAGACGTGTGGCAGCGGTGAGCTCCAACAATGTCGGCTAATCTGGCTACTGATTTTGGCAGGAACCACACTTCACAGAAGTCTATAAATTTAATCATTTGATACTTGGTCAACATGTTATCTACAAAATAAATTTTGTTGTGATATCTCTTGTCTTTCTTGGTGTTGCAATTGGGGTGGCCAGCAGTGTATATATATATATATATATATATATATATATATATATATATATATATATATATATATATATATATATTGTCGTATGGGTTGCGTTGTGTTCTCGAAAGATGAAGGTGGAAGGCCGCATAACTATGAAGATTTAAACTTGTCACGCTGAAAAAAAAAGCAAAGATATGTGATAATAAAAAAAAGGTCGAAAAACGTGGTTGATGATCATCTTATGGGTTTTATTTAATTATGACAAATGAAATGCAGGTGGCTTAAGGCCATGACAAAAAAACCATGTTGTCCTTTACGGATCCAGTGGGCGTTGAAGTTTTTGGGACGCTAAAAGTGGCCGCTGCTACTGCTGGAACTGCTAGGCCGCGAAAGCGTTGTCTTCTGCTCCTCATCGCTGCGTCCATCACGGGTGCTGGAAGAAGGAGCTGTCTTTGTTTTAGTTGTTAAACTTTCCCACTGGAGACCCCGACATCACGTGGTCTTGATGAGCTGACCTTGATGTGGTCTTGATGTGGAATTTGGCGCCGCCAACTAGCGGAGCTGCGTCCGCAAAGCATTGGAGCGGAGCTTAGGGAACAAAGATTAGCTTTTTCTGCGTGTTGCGGGGAGGGGCGATTTATCATGCCAAATGTAATTTTGCCAGATTTTTGGGGATCAAAAGATTAAGGAAGAATGTGAGTGCTTCCCGATAACAGTTTTGTTGGTTCGAAAAAGAGATGCATTTTCAGAAAAACCCAGAGTGTCTGGGGAAAAAGTACAAATTAAGGAAGCGTATGGTTACACCCCTTTTACAAATTGAATCGTTATTACAGTATTTGGATTATTCTTAAGCGCTTATAAGGCGTTGAAAAGCGTTACGACATTCATATATATATATATATATAATTGAGCCTAACTTAAATTTCATTTAGTTATTTCCTTTATATTGTTATTTTTATATCAACCTCCTTGAAAACGAAAATAAATATTTCAGGTAGTTTCTTCTAAGGAAACTACCGAGGGTTATTAACGTAGGATTGCTTATCGTTGCTTACCATTTTTTAATTTTTTTTTTATTTCACTCATTTTGGTACTTTTCTATCTAACTGTTTACAGGCACTGGGTTTGGCACGTTTCCAAAATTATAACTCGCAACGACGCTGAAATTTTGCTTTCCGGAGGACCATTATTGAGGAACGTAATCCTACGTTAAAAAAAATTCACTTTATTTCTGGTTCAATTTTTGAGCGCTTTCGCCATCTTTTCCTTGACTCGAACCCACTGATACCGAAGAGCAGAGCCCCAGCTGTTCGACCATCACCTGGTTAAGTTTCTTAAGCTTAGCTGTTGTTACTCAACGTAAACAGGGTGCAAACATACCACATAATGTTCACACTGACACGCATGTTGGTATAAAGCACTTCTGAAAAGCTAAGCCCTGAGATGATGTTTGGGATCATCGATTTTCAAAGTTATGAACGCAAGCTGAGATAGCTATACGGGATAGTTAAAGTTTAAAATAAGGAATGAACTTTTGATGCTTTTATTTTTACTCATTTTCTATAAATCTGCGTAGTTTTCAACATTCATAACAAAATGTACACTTTTTTCCTCTTTTAAATTAATGGGGCTTGATATATCCTTGATAAAAATAGCCTTTTTTGCACCTTATTATAGTTACTACCGCTTTTATTACAGGTGCAAGAATCCAGTCATTGAGTTTTTTAATTCTTAGGTTTTGCTTATATGAAAGTTGCTGCTGTTTTTTTAAATCAGTTTTAATTTCATTTAAAATAATACAAGTGGTCATTTAGACTAATAAAGGATGGGAACATAACAATGGGTTTTCAGAAATACCCTCTAATGTCAATTATTATTACACTCATAAGAAGTTGATATTCAGAAATAGTTTGTTAATTTTCTGTGTATTTAGTCCCGATTAATTTCCTGGTTTGGCCCTACCCGAATGTTGGCTTTTTTCAAGGCGGTATTTACATTTGCGGTTTTCGAAGAATTTTATTTTAATGTCGAATAATGGGAGATTAGTTTTATTCATAATGGATTACAAGCGCACGAGGTGCATACACTATGTTATAAATGTATGCAATGAAAAATTCATTAACGACAAGGATAAGGTGGAGGGTTCAGACAATTTATCTTTAAAAATGTAATAATACTTTGTTATAGGGAATTCTTTGTTTTAGAAAAGAAAATTAATTACAGCCACACAAGATGAATTTCAATCGAGCATAAATTTTACGAACCCATTTAAACTATCAGGAAATGTAAAAACAGCCCAAAACAAAGCTACATTAAATGTTGACTAAGAATAAGGGACGTTTGGTGACAGTCCCATCTGCCCGTCACATTATGGACTATGTTCAAGGTGTGTAGACAAATCCTTCGGGCACGTAATTCTGTAACCTTCCACTCAAGAAAGATGAACCCTGCTTTACTGATTTTCGGTGGGGCTCAGCTATCCGGAGGTCCATTTGTACATCCGGAGAGAAAGCAGTAAACCCTTTACTAACTCCGAAATTATCACTGGTGACTGTAAACGAAATGATAGAGGACGGAAGATCTAAAAAGCAGTATTGAAGGATAAAAGGAGGCTCTGCAGAAACCTAGCTCAAGATATGCATTTTTCATTTTCAATTCTAAAAAATTGTATTTAACTAGGCATAATTATTTTTTACCAAAGCGGCAGGCACTTCTCCCACCGCAGTTCTCTTCTTCCCACCGTAATTTTCCTTCCCTTCTTTATTATGGGAGGTACATTTAGAAGAACCAAGCTTGATACCTATGAAGGGACAGCGCAAAAAAGTACATGCCCTAGTCAGGATTCAAACCCGAGCCAACACAGTTGAAGCTCGTGACATTAACCATTATACGATATGGGTAGCTAGAGCAACATCTATATGAACGCAAAAATGGCTTTATTAATATAGAGCAATAAAGCTTTTATTAATACACTCCAGAAAATTCAATCGAACCAAAAATAACAAACTATTTTATAAAAAGTTAAAAATGGAAAATTTTCTGTTTTTTAAAACAATTCTTTCAGTTAAGATATTAAATATATCGGAATGCATTTTAATTCAGATAAATACAAAGTTTTCCATTACACTTTTATGCAATTTGGTTTTTTTCCCCTGTAATATATTCCAATGCTATAATGAATGTGAAAAATAAATGAAAATTTTAAAAGAAGTTTTAATAGTGGTCAATAGGTCTTTTGCAAAAGAGATTGCTTACTCTTTACTTTAAACTAGCAGCAATTAAAATTGGGCTACATATTAACAAATTTCGTTGAAATAGATTAAGGTGAAATGAAACTGAAATTTCCTACCGCTCAATATTAGTTTAAATTTGTTGTAATCCAGGTTAATGGCTATAGTATCGCAAAATTATTGGGGAAAAATTAAACTGGATTCATATTTTTATTTAACTCATTTTTACTAAGTCAGGGTACTGCAATTTAAGGTTTGACAAAGGAATAGTCCAGCTTACAGAATTTAAAAAAGGGTATTGATGGACATTTTGGAACAATTGCGTATGACTGTTTTTAATAATTCCCAGCTTAAATAACCCTTACTTTTTAAATTAGTCTCATAGTTATAAAATTATGTATTCCCCTTCATTAACCTCTGAAATTGCAATCGATCCTTCGTTGACAGGCCATGGTTACAACTCTCAAAATTCCCCTCTTCGCTATGACAGTACTTAACAGTGTGAAATAGAGCCAAACATCTTTTGAAAAACAAAACAAAAAACGAAGAGGAACGAAAAGAAAGAAAAAGAAAAAATGTCGTATTTCGGAATTAGTGTGTGCTGTCACACTTAGTTCTGTTTGAAAGGCTGTCTGTCAAGTGATTTGTGCCTTGCCCTCAAGTACATTTAGCGATTTCCCTGGATATCCAGTTTCACTCTCCCCAGCTTCCGTTTACTGAGCTAATTAGTTGGGTAAACAGCTCCATTCCACCTCGTTAGTATTGCGCCCACGGAAGTGCGTATTCCACACTCCTAGGGGCAGTAAGTTCAAACGGGGTGAACTAAAACAGAGGCCAATTTATTTTGAACTTGGTCTCCCTGTCTGTAAATAGTGAGGGCTGCTAACTCGATAAACTATTCCCGTTTTGCCCGTATTTAATTCAGAAAAAAAAAACCTTGTAAGACAGATAGAATGAAGTTAGAGCTCTGGCTTCTTATAGATGATTCTTAGATTCACACCGCAGTCTCATAATCTCCGCGAGTAGCTTTTAAGTGAACTACATAATCAATAAGGGCTGCAATCAGTGGTGTAAAATAATTTTCTAACTTTTTTTTTTATTAAAGAGTAGAGAAAAATAAAGAAAACTTTAAATAACCATATGCACAGAATATCACGAAACTGAGAGAGGCATATCAACAGCAAATATCTTGTAGCCCTTTACAGCTGATAATCCTACATTTTTCGCGAGTACATACGGACATCAAAAGGTTACTGTCGCGATTGCTGTTAAATCAATGACAATTTGGGATTCATAATGATAAGTTTAGCCCCAAAATATAAAGTCCATCAAATAAATCTGAAAGTTATGGCTTTATTCACAATCCCTGTTATCTGTTTAAACACATACATGAACGCAAGCTTCCGTTAATTTGATGCAAACATGTTTAATAGCCAGATTTTCTTACTCTACGTATCACCCCATGCGAAAAAAGAATTCCTTTATATTGCATAGTTTAAAATGTATGATTCTTTTCAAGAAAAGCTGCAACTTTTAGTTACGTTGTATTATAAACATTAATACCACAGATATATAGATGCTTGGCAAAAAAAAAAGCTCTTCATGGACGTGGACGCATTTAGGAGGGTGGGCGATCGGCGGTTTAATGCCCCTCTTCCTTAATAGCTGTGACTAGGTTAATTGAGGCTATCAACACTGCGGTTAATGATACCTTCTTACTAATCGAAACTTTAGACAGTACAACGATGAGAGATAATATGGGATGCTAAGTCGAAATTCCTTGACAAATTGATTTTGGTAATGATCTGTCACACGTAAAAATATGGGAAAACAAAAGTCACTACCTTCAAGGTAAATTACCTTAAAACGTAACAATTAAATTTAGAAATTCTGCAATTAGATTTATTTTAATATTTTTAGGTTTTAAAATAGAGTACCTTCCACATTGGAAAAATATAAAACTCGTCAAAAGGATATAACTATTTTATTAATTAGGACTGCTAGGTCTATATATATGACATGTTTGCTACTTGCACCCTTCCCAGTACGTCGTCTTAACTCCAAACTTACTCTTTCTTAATCTATCTCTACGTAATTATTAAAGTTATAGCAGTCAATGAGTTAAAAGGCCGGTGGTAAAGAACTACAATTAATACATCTAACATATTTTATTTTCCCAATAATTTCCTACCTGATTCAATCTGTTAATTTTAATCAAGAACTCATCAAGCTCCCGCGCGACGCGTGACTGTCTTAATCAAGAATTTCCCGCCATCTGATTAAAACGATATTGTCTTTTACCATCTAAAGCCATCGCGCATGTCCACAAGAGCTTCGTTACGTAGGCACCGAAGATGAGGCAGAGGCGTTTACCACGAACTGTCACTCAAATCCAAAGGGAATTTCCCCGATTTCTCTCGATGCATTTCGAACCAAGATATGAGAATAGTGGTGAATTACGCCACGACAATAAATTAATTACTAAGCCCCCTTTAAATTTAGAGTAATCATTCTTTTCCCACTAAATCCTTGACATATATATATATATATATGTGTGTGTGTGTGTATGTATATATATATATACATATGTATGTATATATATATATATACATATGTATATATATATATATATATATATATATATATATATATATATATATATATATATATATATATATATATATATATATATATATATATAAAGCAGAGTGTCTCTATGTATGTATGTATGTAACGTATACAAATCTACATTTCTTGACGAATCTGATTGAAACTTCGTATACTTATGTTTTGAAGCCTGGAGATAATTCTAATATAAGTTTGGAAGCTTTAAAATTCTTATATATAAATAGAGTTTTTAAATAATATTTCATCTCGAGGCTTTGGAATCAATCATTCATAAAAACTGCGCATGAGCACCTAGATGTTGCAAGGTAAATAAACGCATTGAATATTGTTAATTAGTAGTTGTTTGGTGTTATTTAAAGTTAATTTTCTTATATTTCTCCTTTTATTTTATTTCAATTAATCCTTTTTTACTTGGTGAATTTTCAGTATACGGATTACCGTTGAAACCCATATGTGACATGCTAACTTGCGAATATTTACTTTCTGAAATTTGGTTATTAGGTATTTTACATATTGTGTTTGTACTTCAGAATGTTTAGTATATTCTATTTTATATTGTTCTTAATTTTATAATTCACGATGTACTTTTAAAAGCATAAAAATTAGTATATCTTAACTAAAAAGAATCAGTCTAAACTTAAGCACAGTTTTGCGATTTATTTACGGTTAACTATGTTTGTGTTTAGCTATTCCATTTGTTTGTTTTAAAAAGTAATTTTTTAAAGGTTTTTTTTGGTGTTTTATGGTAAAATAGCACTTAAAAATTAAAAAAAGGAACAAAAACTTACCTGTAAATAGCATACTTATTTTATAAATTGGTCAATTTGAAGTAATTTTTATTGAAATTTAGCTAAAATGCCTATAACTCTGCATAAAAATCTTAATGCTACTATTTTAATTTCCTTCTCACACATGATACATATGACTGCTATATTCAAAATGACCTACAATCTTAAGAGAAAATTTTAAAATGCAAAAATAATACACGCAATTTTATGTTCCAATATGAAAATTTTCCCCGATTCGTCATTCCTTTCCTTATAAAAACAGCCCCAAATAAAAAACTATTTATTATACACCAATTATTGTGCCTCATTTCATTAGAAATAGCATCTAAAACATTTTCTGAAAATTTTATCAAATTATATACATTATTATGTGAGATATCATGATAACCGTAGAGATTTGTGCTAAAAAACATAATTCTGAGAAACACACATTTTTGAACTCTCTGCGGCCATCTGGAGTACCGTCGGGGGTCCAACGGAGTATTAACTCCTCCGTTCTTTTGCCTTTTTCTCTGAAATAAATTATCCTTTTTCTTTGATTTTCTTATCATTTACTTATATCAAAGTAGTCATTACGTATGTAAAATTTCGTTTCATTTTGACGACTCCTTCTTGGTGCGCTAATTTTTTTGTCCATGAGTGTATTTGGATCAGTTTAATTGAACAGAGATTTATATGGAGTTTAATAAGGACAGGATGTTTCTATTATTGCTACAGAATCTTGCATTTATGGTGCGTGTAGCCCAAATTGCAGATGTCTGTTAATTTTTTCTTCAGTCAGTGCCTTTAACCAATACTTTAGTACTTTATTTATATATTTTTTGGCTACAAAATCCTGCATTTATGGAGGTATTTATATGGACAATTAGACATTTTCACTTTTAAGCTTTTAGTGATTTATTATAAATGTATATATTTTATGATATTTATACTGTTATTAAATCTATGTTATTTATACTGTGTTTAGTTTTTAAATTAATTTTTGTTAACAAACATTAGACAATTTGACATTTTTAATTTAAACTTTTAGTGGTAGAATAATGAAAAGCTGAATCTACTAAAGTTCTGAGATGTGTATAACATTTCACATGTTTTTTTAAAAATGTTATTTATGCTGTGTTTACTTTTTTAATCAATTTTGTTTAGCAAACATTCGACAAAATGGCATTTTTACTTTTCAGCTTTACTTTTTAAAACTCTTTACTTTCCAAGAGACAATTTGACATTTTTTCCTTTTCAGCTTCTTTTGCTCCAAAGATGAAAGGTTAAATCTAGATGAATTCTGAGGAGTTAATTATAAATTTATATATTTCTATATTGGATTTTTTTTTATTATTTGCGTGTATAACCTTTCACATGCTTATTTTTCTATGTTATTTATACTGTGTTTAGTTTTTAAATTGATTTTGGTTAACAAACATTCGACAAATTGACATTTTTACTTTTCAGCTTTACTTTCCAAAAGACAATTTGGCATTTTTTCCTTTTCAGCTTTTAATGGTTTATTATAAATGTATGTATATTTTATGTTTTACTTATCAGCTTCTTTTGCTCCAAAGATAGAAGGTTAAATCTTGCTAAATTGTTTAGTTTTTAAATTGATTTTGGTTAACAAACCTTCTTAAAATTCCGGGCAACGCCGGGTACTTCAGCTAGTATATATATATATATATATATATAATGCATATTTACACAGATTTAAGAATACTACGAGTCACGGTATGCAAATTTCCAGCTTCACAGATTTCTCACATCTTGAAATTTAGACCTATTTACACCCTTAAAGCTGATAATAGAAAATTTTCCTTGTGTAAATCTTTTCTTATGATTTTTACCATTAGTATTGTTCTCTTTTCATTTATGGAGGTAATGGCACCATTTATTTAGAAACAGTTATTATATTTCTTGTGACAGAATATTTTAAGGAAATTAAATCCGTATTTATTTCAGAAGAATATGAGTCCTGACAAGTCAATTATGTCATAATTACTTTTTTTTTCCACTTTAGAATTGGAGATTTTAAATATGCATTCAAGAGAAACAAAATTTATGCCCTTCACGACAAGAAAGTACATGAAGTAAAAATATAAATATATCTCCTTATAGATGCTAAGAATCCCATGCGTATTTTATCGTATTTCTAGTTTCCCGACTGTTCTCCGTTTTCTATCAGGCATGATATTATTTTCTCTAAAGAGATTGTTTTTCCACCGATTTCTTTAAAGTCGACCATGTCATCCGTGAAAGAGAAAGGTGAGCCGTTTATTTCCATAACAAGCTTCAATTTTCTTCGTCATCTTTATTCAACCTTTTAAGAGCGTTCTATGCTCATCTTTTCAAAAAGGCGCGGAAAAGTTAGTAAAATGAATAAATGCATATTTAATTTTTAATTTCTCATTTTAATATTCTTATTAAAATGTATAAAATGCATGTACTT
This sequence comes from Dolomedes plantarius, assembly GCA_907164885.2. Lineage (NCBI taxonomy): Eukaryota > Metazoa > Arthropoda > Arachnida > Araneae > Dolomedidae > Dolomedes > Dolomedes plantarius. The sequence goes on along the minus strand of OU015494.1, from coordinate 56,108,183 downwards.
ACATTAGTGATCTGAAGAAAAAAAATCCCCCAAAATTAATCTGTCCTTATCTTAAATTCTCATACAACTGATATTGCGATATTATCAAGATCATATGTATTACTATTATTGTTTTTAAAAGAGTCATTAAAAGAATATATTTATAAAAAGTGAATTCTTAAATAAAATATCCTTCAATAAACGTTTAGAGCGATACGTTCAAGTTTTACTACACGAGGGTTAATTTGACCCGGACCTACTGCTTCAAGCAGATTCCGAACGGCTATAAACGTCCATGCCAAGAGTGGGGTTCGAACCCACAGACGCTGGTACTTATGCCAGCGCCCTAGCCATTCGGCCACCATCCGGCTATGCATCCTTTAATAAAAGCTGTAACACTGAATATGTGAGTATATTTCTGTGAGTTCTGTAAGGGAGTCTATATATTTGGGTTTCTTTTTTTACTATGGTTTTACTAGAAAAAAGTTTCTGACCTTATAAAACTTAAAATTTTATAAAAATTACATTTATTCATTTGCTTTTAGAGAGAAAGGCCAATTTAAGCCTCTTTCTATATAGGAGAATATGAGCAAACTCCTTAACTCGAAATTCGGCTAGTAAATAAGGATTCATACAGGCTTTGTCTCCTTAAAATATATAAAATTACCTTCGCTTCTTCATGTTTCATGAATGCGTTATAATTCCGTTCAAGAATTGAATTTGTTGCTCAAAATATCTAGAAATTTTAGCAATAGAGTCTTAAACAAGTAATTTTGGCTGGTAAATTGGGATTCATACAGTCTTTGTCTCCTTCAAGTAAATAAAATTACCTCTGCTTCTTCTTGCTTCATGAATGCGTTTTAACTCCCTTCAAGAACTGAATTTGTTGCTTAAAATATCTAGAAAATTTTATTAATTGTGAGTTCTAGGCATAGTTCTAGGCAACAAAAGTCTTAAACAAGAAATTTGGGCTTGGACATTGGGATACATATACCCTTTCTTTCCTTTAAAGAAGCAGACTTACCTTATTTACTTCTCCTTGCTTAGTGAATGCATTTTTCTACCCGAGTTCCCAGCTAAATGAACTTTAAGCCTCTCGGAACTAATGTTTTCCAAGAAACCCGAGGAAAGAAACGGAGTGAAGCTGCTTCTTCAGTCATGTCTAGTTCACGCGGGGGTTCGGAGACGCCATGTGACAGATAACCTTGTCGGCCCGGTCGCCTAGGGTCAGAGCCTCATTAAGAAATCAATTCCCCGAAGCCTCGGATTCACATCATTATACCAACTTACGTGTAGAGCCGTGGGAAAATGAAACTGGATTTACTATTCGATACAGTAATATTACTCCGACTTAAAATTGAAGTTAAATAAGTTACTGCTTGCCATCGGATCCGCCTTTTCAGATGATCCTTATTATTATAAATTATTAAATATGAATACACATTTTAAAAAGTAACACTTCAATGAATGTGGAGCGAGACAAAAAGTCAATTAAAAGAAAATCCCTTTCATAAATAGAGAAGCAAAAATTTAACTAAGAAAATTTATGAGATTTGATAAAATAATAATAATAATAATAATAATAAAATGGATTCGAGTGGCTCAGATCAAGGTAATGTATTATATGTGTAACAGACGTTCCAGATGCTTTCATACAAAACCAAATTCATTTTCAACAAATGCAGTAAAGAACTTTAAACGTTCATGATGCTAGCTAATGGTAATCTGAAATACTACTTAAAATGCAGCGTCTTTTCTATCGTGAAAAAAAATGTTAATTTTAGTTTATATAGCAAAATGTCCATCTTCTTAAATTACTTTGGTTCTCTTATTTGACTAAAAATGCAAGATTATTGCTTTGTTGCAATATTACACCGACTGAGGGAGACCCGATGGTGATATGGGGCTGTTAATGCGTCTTACACACCCTATACTTTACCTGGCACTATTGATCATATTATTTAACATGCAGAGTATTTACTCCATTGTAAAAGAAAAAGCTGCAAAGAAAAAAAAGTGAAGCGTTTATTCATTACGAACTCCCCTTTTCCCATCGATTCTAATTATTTTACTTTGGAAAGGACAAAAATCCAGCGAGACTTGCATACTATTTTTTTTCGTAAAAAGGAAAATGGAAATGAAACTTTGCTTTCAACACTTGAGGTTTTTTTCTCAGTGGGCTATACTTTCTGCTTAAAGTTTTTCATTTCTTTAAATATGTACTATTACTAAATTCATCCACTGAAGGTTCTTCAAAATCCCATGTTTAAAATTTATCAAATAAGATTCTATAATAGGAACTCTAATAAAGAGAACACGGGCCCTTGTTTACTCGAAATAAACCCAGGAAAACTTCAATATCAGTCGATGAATTGTCTTATTTTGGCCGTAACAGCAAGCAAGATTTTTATTGCAAAAATATAACAAGATTACGGATCCTAATTTATGAAATGTTCAAAATGGTCTAGAAGGATCTTTGTGTACCTAATTGTAATCCTATTAGAATCTTTATTACGCGAAGTTTGTTGTGTATAAAAGAAACATCGTGCTGTAGATCGACTTGAATAACAATTTCTTTATCGGTCCTAGCTTCATAAAACGTCTCTCATTTTTTGCATTATTTCTCTCTCGATCGCCAGTAGCTCGACCACTTTCTTTCTTCATGGTATTACGAAGGTGGTAAAAATCTCTAAGCGCATAATTTATGGGAAACAAAAGCGACATAAAAATTGCTCTCCATTTGAAGATAGGGCTATTAAAACCAGGTGCTGCCAATTAGAATCCAGAGGCATGGGGAGCTTCTCACAGCAAAGGTGAATTTTAGAGCAGTAAAATCGTTCATAAGTACAGCAAACGGGGGTTATCAGGCTTGTCACTGAAAGATCTTCGAACGACAAAGGTAAAATGAGATATGCTGTACTCAAAAAGGATATTTTCTCGTTAATAGGCCACACACAATCATCAAAAAGACAGAGTAAATTGCAAAAACTCTGATTACATAGACGGATAATTACTTAATTTTATTCCTGATTCAATGGGAATGCTTTTTTTACTGGGTCATTACAATAATTTCTATGGGAAGAATTTCAGATTATTTCAGCTATTTATGACAGCAAAAATATGTTATATGTTTTAATTCAGGAGAGTTTAAACTCGATTATGACTTTGGTTATTTTTTAAGCAGAAAAGTTATCGAGTCTTTAAAAAAGTATGCAAGCTTGTGACAGATGAGAAAAATTAACACATTGGTCTCGACTCTTAACTAATTTTAACACACATAGCTAAAAAAGGTGTTATACTTTAGAATTAATTCGTTTTCCATTTCAGTCAAAATATTATAGTATGCTGTATATTTGCTAATAATAGGAATAAAGGGTTCACATACTGGTCTACATAAGATATTTTAAATAATTGTGAAATTAATGTCGACCTAAGGATAATTTTGTTATAATCCTAAAACTGACATGCACATAAGAAGTGAAATGAAAGAAAAATTTACATACATTCAGTAAAAGTTGTAATGAGAAAATATTCACTGATTTTTAGAAAGATAAACTTCCTAATTCATTGATATATTAAATTTAAGAATGGAATTTTTTGGAATTTCAGTACCTTTCATGACAGTTTAAAAGGTCATTTAATTGTAGAAATAAATTTATAATACAAACGCAGGTGCTCGTAAGGCTATACATGAACATTGTCACATTGGAGGCTTATAAAATGTTTCAGTTTTCAAAAATACGTTTAAATAAAAATGTTCATGTAATATTTATTTTAACAATATAATTATGAATGGTGCACAGATTTTAAGTTTTACATATTACTCATACAAAAAATGATGTGCTCTCTTTCGTGAGAATGTTTAAAATATATAATAAATTTGTTTCAGAAGTTCAATTTTTTCTCTTTTTTTTTTGCTTGTTGCATGTTCTCCAGTAATTTAGAAGTAGTCAACTACACTATGCAAATTGATTGAGTGAATGGATTCATTCTTACCCCGGGCACTGTGGAGGAATTAATATTATAAAATCGTCTGTAGGTGAGTAAAAGCTGTCTCAAGTGACACAACAGAAACAATCAGACTTAAATATACTTTGAAGACCACAAATAGATATGAAATTTTTTTAATGAATTTTGCTTCCAGGAAATTACAAAGCAAACTTTCGTTGTTGGTTTTACTTCAAAATTTGGTCAACAAATCATTTTTTTAAAATTTCCTATCTAATTTCAAAAAAAGTTTCATTAATATATTTCTTGTGAAATTTTTTCTCTCTGTTCCCTGATTTCATCTTTTAATATTTCAAACATCTAAAGAAATAGAGATAATCAATTTTTATCCATAACAATTCAAAACGTCAGTGTTGTCTCGATAGCACAATTAACACCAAAAGAAACCAGTCAACCACCGGTTGAGTCTTTATATTTCAAGAAAATTTGAAAATAAGTGTTAAAATAAATGCAATTTTAAGCTTTCTGGAAAGATATTTATGAGATTCACTCTGACTGTACTGAATGAGATTGAAAATATTTTTCCTTTGAATAATCAAGTTTTCATTGACAGCCTCAATAAATATTTCCTTTGACGGAATAAAATTTTTAATCAGTTCGCAGTTATGAATGAACATTCAAAACTTTCCAAGCATTGTATAATAGTGTATAATTCTTAGCAGCCATTTCACTGTTTCGGCTCCCATAAAAGCTTCTTTAACGTTTCTCACTTTATTAGCGATTTATTCATTTCTGATAACCAAATTTCTTTTAGAGATTTAGAGGGAGTTTCAATTCGCTTTTTAAAGAGAATTAATACGTTCCTTACAAGCGCTTCATCTAGTGGTTAGCTTCTCAAACTTTCACAAAATGGGCTTGAATTCCGGATTCGAATGTTAATTATATATATATATATATATATATATATATATATATATATATATATATATATATATATATACCGGGTGGCCATAATTAAACTGAAAGTGCTCACAGTGTTCTGCAGCGCGATCTATTTGCGAGAATGACGCCACATTTTGTAGGAAGATTAAACAAGACGGGGGACGAAGGATTCCGCGAAAAAATAAATTAGTTCCAAAAGTCACCGCTAGGGGAATATTTGGCGCTGTGTAATAGAAAATAGAGTGTTAAAAAATGCAAATCAATACGGAAATTATCTTTTATTTTGCATTCAAATGAGGTTCAATGTGGCTGCCGTTGTTGTGGACCACATATTGCATTCCGTGCACAGTACGCACAACAGCAGAAAGTAACATGTCTGCAGGAATCTCCCGTACAGTCCGTGATATGTTATCCTTCAACGTAGCCAGGTCCTGGACCACTCCTTGATAGACCTTGGACTTAAGGTAACCCCATAGCCAGAAGTCGCATGGGGTAAGATCAGGCGACCGAGGTGGCCATGCAGTTGGAAAGTAGCAGCTAATGACTCTTTCTGTTGTGAATTTCTGTCGTAGCAGCTGTTGCACCCGTACAGCAACGTGTGGAGGGGCTCCATCTTGCATGAAAATGATTTCCCCCAGGCATTGTCTTTGCTGAAGTGCCGGAATGACAAAGCTGTTCAACATGTGGCGATATTTCTCTCCGGTAACAGAACAGGTTTCCGGTCCTGTCGGGGTAATGTTCTCATAGAAGAATGGACCTAAGATAAATTCCGCTGTGAACCCACACCAAACAGTTACCTTTGGTGAATGTAAGGGAATTTCTGTGACTGCATGTGGTGATTTGTCATCCCAAATTCGGCAGTTCTGGGTATTCACAGTTCCATGCAGGTAAAAGTGGGCCTCGTCTCCCCATAATATTTTCCACTGCCAAGCATCATCCACCTCCATTCTGGCAAGAAAGGTGAGAGAAAAAGTCAATCGCTTATCATGGTCGGGGTACAGTAACTCCTGTACACGGCTGATCTTGTACGGATAGAAGTTGATAATCTTTCGTAAGATTTTCCATACCGTACTGTAAGGCATATCCATATTCCGAGCTAATCCACGAGCGCTAGAGGTGGCAGCAATATTGTCTGGTCCTCTGTCGACAATCACCGTGGCAACTGCTTCGATTGTATCCTGTGGTACAGGGTTTCGTCCTCTGCCTGACTGAACCTTCAGAGAACCTGTTTTCTCAAACGTCGCAACCATTGCTTTTAGCCCATTAACTGACACAGGACCGTTACCTTTACGAATTTCTTTTGAGCGTTCTAAAAGCACGAAGAGCGGCTGACGCGTTGCACTGGTTGAGGTAAAAGAATTTGACCAGTAACGCACGCTCGACTAAAGAAGGAGACATTGCATATAAACTTTCAATCCGATTGATTCGAAACGTAACACATTGCCTTTTAAAACCCAAGCAGCTGGCACTGTGCCAATGGATGTAACGTGAAATTTGAATAAAGAACTTCTTCTTCTGCTCAGCGTACGTGATATTGCAGATCACGAGACTTTATCGGTGTTTATGTAGATTTTACGCTTTTTTAAAAGTGTTGCCCTTGAACTAAATAAGAAAATGTGCATAATAAAAGGTAATTTTATTCCGTATTAATTTGCATTTGTTAACACTCTACTTTCTATTGCACAGCGCCAAATATTCCCCTAGCTGTGACTTTTGGAACTAATTTATTTTTTCGCGGAATCCTTCGTCCCCCGTCTTGTTTAATCTTCCTACAAAATGTGGCGTTATTCTCGCAAATAGATCGCGCTACAGAACACTGTGAGCACTGTCAGTTTAATTATGGCCAACCGGTATATATATATATATATATATATATATATATATATATATATATATATATATATATATATATATATATATATATATATATATATATATATATATACCGGGTGCATCATAAATTCGTGCAAAGTTCAAAAATTCATTATAAAAGAAATAATGCTCGGAAAATTTTTCTGTTTGCGCGAATAGGATCAGAGGGACATTGGATTTTTTTCCATGCAAAAAAAAGTGTCGAAAAGTAACCGAAAGAGGAAGATTTTGCGTGACCACGTTAAGTCTGCATTGCAGGAAAGACATGCGTTAATTGTTGTCACCTTCATGCAGGATGGTGCCTCGCCCCACATTTCATGTGATATCAAGACGGTCCTGTTGGAATTTTTCAATGAAGACCGAGTTCTTTAAGTCTCGGTTGTAAGGTTCAGTGGCCCTCACGATCACCAGACTTGACCTCAGGAAATTTTTAGTTGGGGGAATAATTAAAGTGTCAATAATGGGGGAATAATTAAAGTGTGTACCAAGGCTTCCCAACCACTTTGGTGGAACTGGAAAATGTCATTCGACAGACAGTCGCTGCCATCGATGTTACAATCCGCTGTAATGGGCTTAGTGACGCGCTTCACTTGCCTATTACCTAGTGTTGGTAGCAATGTTGAACATCTGTTACTTTAAAATAAATGCACAGTCTCATGTTATTGTGATCTGTTTGATTTTCTGTTTGAGTTTGCCTGATCTGCATAAAACATCTCAGTATGACGTGTGAGCGCCCTCTTTCGGTTAATTTTGGAAACTTTTTTTTTAACATGGAAAAAAATCCAATGTCCCTCTGATCTTATTGGAGCAAACAGAAAATTTTTCCGAGCATTACTTCTTTTATTATGAATTTTTGAACTTTGCTCCAATTTATGACGCACTCGGTGTATATATATATATATATAGGTAAATTAACCTGTATCCTATCCTTGAATGCATGATAGTCCTGACAGATTTTCATAAAAGTATTTTCTTACATTTAATGATTGGTTTAAATGAAGTTGTAATTTATTTAATGATTTCTTAAGGTACAAAATACCCAGGGCTTTAAAAGTATTCTAAACTTAAATTTTTTAGAATTTTTTTTGCAAAGTGTTTTTATATATTCTAATCTTAAAATAAATTTGTTAATTTCATTACGGTGTTTAGTTTCCGTTAAGTTACAGTAGAGATCAATAAGAAAACGAAATAAAATAAAACAAAAATAAAAATACAAAAATAAAATAATAATTGTTAATAACCGACTGTTTAACAGATCTTATAAACTGCTCTATTATGTTAGTTGCCTCCGGCGCCTTTTGGTACAAAATGATCATTCTAGAAGTGGACTCATCAATGATTTTTATCGATTCACCATTACATAAATGTCTTTTATGAGCTTCATTAATTAAATACTTTTAACTTTATTATCAGCGTATATTTGTTGTTCTAAACAAGTCTAAATGCCTTATGCTGAAAAAAGATCAATATGACAAAACAATAGTTTACTGAAATCCAATTTTAAATACTGTCAAACAAACGAAGCACTGAATCAATATATAGCAATTTAGTATTTATCACTTTCAAAATGTTGGTCTGGATTTTTTAAAAATAATGATAAAAACGATGAATAAAAATTTTGTATTTTAATGTTATTCTACCAGGCACTTGAACTAAGACCTTTGATCTGTTAATAGACCTTCTAATCAATTAATTAAGTTGCCGTGCTGAAGGGAGAAAGTCTTATGTTATATAAAATCTATATGCTATATAAAAGCTCACTGACTGATCACTCTATCTGTCGAATCATAAATCTTAGGAATCTGATATTTTGTATGGCGATTTCTTTTAGGCTCTTGAGCTCACTAAGAAATCTTTTTAAGAAATTCAAACTTTAGGTGGGTTTAAAAGGAATTAAACCCTCCACACTCCCCCCCCCCAAAAAAAAAATTATATATATATATATTTCAGGTAGTCTCTTCTAACGAAACTACCACGGGTTATTAACGTAGGATTACTTAACTTTGCTTACCTCTTTTCCTGTTTTTTTTTTTTTTTTTACGTATTTTGGTACTTTTCTGTTTAACTCTTTACTGCTACTGGGTTTGGCGCTATGCCAAAATTGTAACTCGCGACGCCGGACAATTTTTTTCTCTCCGTAGGACCGTTATTGAAGAACGTAATTCTACGTTAAAAAATTGAAAACCCGTATTTAACATTGGATTTCAACCAGGTTATTTTTATGGTTCAAGAAACATAGACATATCGAGTTTCCTCAAAATCGGCCCAAAACAGACAAATCTAAAAAGGTTTTTGAAAATTCAATTTTTTTTTCAGATGTGTTCCAATGTATAGAATTTTGTCGGTTTTTTCTATATAGAAAAGCGAAATACTACTCACTCAGTGACTGATCCCTTTATCTCTCGATCCGTAAGTCCTATAGGAACCTGAAATTTTGTATGGTGGTTCCTCTTAGGCTGTACGTGCTAAGAAATATTTTTCAATATATAAAGAAAGTTAAGAAATATTTTTGAATATATAAGAAATAATTTAGAATATATTTGCTATATATATATAAAAGCGAAACACCACTCACTCAGTGACTGATCACTTTATTTCTCGATCCATAAGTCCTATAGGAACTTAAATTTTTTTATGTCGTCCTCTTAGGCTGTACGTGCTCACTAAGAAATATTTTTGAAAAAATCAAGCTTTAGGGAAGTCAAAAGGGGCTTAAACCCCTAAAATAAAACACTAACTGATTCATCAAAATATATCTGGAACCATAAGGTCTAGGAAGCTGAAATTATGCATAATGGCTCTTCTAAGACCCTTGAGGCCCACTAATAAACCTTTTTAAAAAACCAACCTTTGAGGAGGTTAAAAGGGGTTTAAGACCCCCAAAATAAAAATAAAAATCTAAAACCCGTACTTAAAGTCGGATCATATTCATTAAATTACAGGATGAACTTCTATGAGGAATGACAAAAATTTATTGCTAAATTTAATTTAAATTGAAATAACCAAATTACATAATTGTCGGTACTCGTGTATTCCGTAGTGAAGCACGGGCATTTTGCAAGTCTTATATAATATAAAACATTGTTTAAAAAATCCTTTCTTTTGTTTTCACTTTTCCCTTTTCACCGCAATTTAAATTACTGGATATTTATTTCCAGCTTTGTCTCAGGGAATCTTCTTTTCGTTATTTGGACAAACATTTGAATTTCATTTGCCGCAATACAATAATTAATCACAAAAATTATTATTTTAATGTCATTTTCTCACTAGTGGTATTTAAGCTAAGATAACCGGAATAAAGCATTCTCAAAATTTTTCCGTGCTGTTATTACAAATGCCCCCTGCCCGGATAAACCATAACCAGGTCCATTTGGGTTGCAAGAAGAATAGGTTATGTTTAGCCAATGACTGTTGGGCACAGCAAGGGTCAGAGGCCAACTTTTTACCCGGTTCAAAAACAATTTTGACCGATTACCACCAGGGGTGGTAACTGGTGAGCTCGTACCTTCATCCCCCCCTACAAACCCCACGGAGGGAATTTCGGCCTTCGGATTTAACATGTCCACACTTGGTATAGACACAACAGCATTTAGAGGCGTTTGTCAGGATCCAAACCAAGCACCGTTGGTGCACATATTTTCCCATCAAGCGTCTAAATAAATATTTTATAATTTGGTTTATCTTGCAACCTGATCACTCGAAAGTTTCCTGAAAAATGATATATACTAAATGAACTTTTGGGATCAATCCAGGTAACTATTTACTAATTAGGAAATAATCATGTTATGTAACTGCTTGAGTGACTAATTACCATGCTAACTGTGTGCTCCAAATTTTAATGTTCACTTATGCAACTTAGAAAAAAAAAACCAAGTCCTTGCAGATCGCCTCACCGTGGCGAGGGGCTGCCCCTGGGCGAAATGGGTGAAGTACGTCGGGAGTGTTTACTCCTGGTAGGGTCACCCAAGGTGTGAAGGCCATTCCATTATGCCCAGCTAAGATCTGCAGGCACTGGAGCTAATTCAGACTTCTGCCTTCGGATGCTCCGGATCCTTTCGGTCCTCAGAAGCTGTTCCGCCGTTTCCTTCAGCCATGAGTCGTGATTCTTCTTAAAAACCTTAAGGGGACAAGGGACCTTTAACCTTGTTTTTATGTAATATTCAATATTTTACTGTACATAAAAAAGGAGAATATTTAATATTTTTTCTAGTACATTGACGGCACTTAGAATTCACAAATAAGTATTTTGTGAGAAAAAGACCTGTTTTTCAAAAATTCCTAGAATTTTTCAAAATGTTCCATGCGCATTTATTGCCTCCTGAATTCTTCCAAATTTCGCAAGATTGTTTATTGAAGTGTTTACCACAAAACTTTGCATAATTCTTTAAAATCACAATTATTTTTCAAATTCAAAGACCATAAAATAAAGTGAAAACATGCAAAAATATAAAAAAAATAACAGGCAGAATAGGAAAAAAAAATATTTAAAACTTTAGGTTAATGCAAAAAATTTAAATGCACAATTATATTTATACATATATGGTAAACTTAAAATAAACAATTTAAAGTTTTTAATTGATATGGAATGTGCATAGAGCATTTTGAAAAATGTTGGCATTTTTGAAATGTTTTTTGAGAAAAAAGGCATTATTCTGCCCTAAAATATCCTTATTTTAAATTCTAGGACTCTTAATGTAGTAAAAAGAAAATTAATTATTCTCATTTTGTATATACAGTTAAAAATTTAAAATTTAAAAAATTTGAGGTTGAAGGTCCCCTGTCCCCTTAAGGTTCTTTCACGGCAGCACAGATTTACTTCTAGTGGGTTCCTTCACATATAGATCTCCATGGAAACGAGACCGCTGACAATCTTGCAAGGGATGGTGTTTCTAGTCCATCAATCTCAGGTGTCGGCCTGACCTTTTCCGAAATATACTCAAAAATAAAGATATCAAACCAGAAATTGTGGTTGACTCCTCTCCCACTCCTGGTATTCTGGGAAATCTCCTGGTAGTGCCTTCACAATTAAAGGGGACAAGGCAGTCCAGGTCACCACCGGTAGACTCATGAGTGGACATATCGGGAACCTTACTTTTATCAATGGACGGAAAGCATTTCGAAGTGCACTAAATATGCTTGCAGCACCGACCTCCCCTGCCCACCTATTGAACTTTGTGGGGCTGCCGCATGAGGACCTATTTACTACGTCTCTTCTCGTGTATAACTTTTTGAGAATCCACGACCTCTTGTACTTGGTGTAGCCTTCGGCCAGACCTTGAGGAATAAGTCCCAACAACACAATTTAGAAAAACGTATCATCCGTTTTATTTCAATTTAAATCCAGAGAATAAATAATAATTTACATTTTGAAGTTATGATGCTATGAAATTTTCCCTCGGTAGTGTAAGTAGTGCATCCAATTTGGAGACCAGACAAAGTATTAGATTAGACATAGCACTTAAACTCTGATTAGTTGTAATCTACTAATAATCTTTAGACACCTAATCTTTAGACACCTTGCGGGGCAAACTCCCGCAAAACTATTAACTACTAACAACTTTCTGGAGATAAAACTTCTAGTGTTTTTAACAGTGGACGATAAAATTGATTTTTTTTTTTTTTTTACTTTTTATAATAGAGATATGAAATTTTGTAGATATATACATTTCACCATAAGTATATATGCTACCTTAAAAGACATTTCCAATCTCTCTCTATATATATATAACGTGTAGGTATGCGGCACAAAAATTGACGATATTTCTACACTCCGAATGGCAACGGCTGCAACTACCAGATGTAAACATTAACGGCCGTCCGCAATTTGCAACCGCGTGTCAACATGGTTTTACGCACTGAAATCTGGAAAGCTCGAAAGCGAGTAGCACGATCAAGGAAAAATTGGGAACAGTCTCAAGAAAGAAAGCGAAGGAGAAATAATTCATTAAGAGAGAGCATAACTGTCGCCGGCACAGCAACCGAGAGCCAGTAATAGTTAGTTTTGCACACTTTTTTCAGTACTTGCAGAAATTTGACTCCATTTTATAAGTGAAGAAATTTTTCCCAACAATTTATTATTTGGTATGATTAAGAATAGATATCTGAATTGTGAACAATAGTACATACAGAGAGTGATATAATCCACACTACATTTTAGTACTTGCTAAATTTTTACATCTTTTTTTACGTGAAAATATTTTTCCCAACAATTTCTTATTTAATGTAATGATAAAGTGTAGATATCTTAATTTTGAAAAATAGTACATAAAGAGAGGGGTGTAATTTTTAAAATCATTGGTGTTGGGTTTCTCAGTCTTCGCTTTAACTCTGTTCTGAAGTAATAAAATTTTGCATTTTTTAATCACGATATTTTAGAATCAGCCTTATAGAGAATACCCCTTAACAACGTATATTTATGATGACAGGTCATGGAACCATTCCGGAACTTTCCTTACATATGTTGCTTTCAGTTGAGTTGTTTTGCAAAAGAAAATATAAAACTTAAAGCGACAATGCTGGTCGCGCAGCGGCTAGTTTATAAAAAAATATAATTTTTATAAAATTATCAAGCATTGAGTTTTAATTATTATTAAATTTCATTATTGTATGATTGACACAAAAAATTACTAATTTTAGAGTAATGATTGTAATTTTTTTTTTTTACTAATTATATTGCTAAAATTTAAAGAAACCAAAAAATCCTATATAGGAGAAATTACACTTGAGTTGTGTTGCGGCATAAATCACTAAAGATTCCGGGGACTGTAAGTTGGTTCATATTAATTTATTCTTACGACAATTTTCACTTTCAATTTGTCCGCTGCGGGACGATACATAGTTAGCACATAAAGTCACAAAGGATTGACCACTCTGGTACGACACTTCACACTATTAATATAATATCACAAGAATATACTTGTCAGTTGTGGGAAGGCATAATACCTTCAACTAGCCATTTTCTTTATACGGCTGTAATTTGCACGTATCCCTTCTCAACATAGGCGTAGCGTACTTCTAACATTTTTTTTTTGGTGTATGTGTGTGGAGGGGGGGGGCACGAATTGAATTCAGTTAGTGCCCTCCTTAGCGCATTGACTTTCGGACGTTCCGTAAAATATGAAATATTATGATTTTTTAAAATTAAATAACAATAGAATTTATGTTTCAGTAGTATTCAAGAGTTATACAATGAGAAAAATAAATATAATATAAATAAAATGAGAAAAAAAATATATAGCGTCGAATTTTTGTTATGGGTCGTATCACTGTTAAAAACTATGTTTAGGCTAAAGACATATTCAGAATCTTCAGTTTCAGTTTCAAAAAACGGGAAAAAAACCAACTTTCATCAAAGTTTTCGACAATTTTCCGATTTTGACTGAACTTCTAATCACATTTAAATTTATTTTAAGTTAAGTTGGGGGACATGTGCCCCCCGACGTTAAGCCTATGCGTGGCCCCACACATGAATCAAAGTCAAATATTTAACACGACACATTATTCACTATATAACACATTACCTTTCCGGGACATCAGACTGCTCACAAACACAGTTACAGAACACAAACTAAACTAAGAGGGATGTTTTATTTCGCGTACTGATCATGTTGTTTCAGTCGACTGTTGTGCATTATGTAAAACCCCAACATCATCTAAAGACGAAAAGTAATTCATTAAAAAATATAAAGCAATAAACAGAAGAAAAATATTTATCAGTCTCAAAAGAAAAGAGAGAAAAGCGAAAAGGTCCTAAGACCGTATTTCGAAGGGCTTTGTCGCAAACAAAACAGAACAACTCATTTTAGCTACAATAACAAGAGAGACGTACAGAATAATGGTAATGATTTAAAATATCTATTGAAGAGAGATTGATACTAAGATTTCATAATCATTTTATGCAAATATAGGTAATTAAAGGATTTTAGAAAATTGGTTAAACCCAAGTTTGACGCCATTTATGAAATTCGCGATTTTATTAATAAGGATTACTTCTTTCAAGTTTTAAATTAAAAATACTTTTTTTTATTAAAAATTTTCTCTTTCAAATTCCTAGATTTTACTTTGAAATCTAACTTAAAGTCCTTGATTTTTTATTTTGAAATTGTTTATTAAAGTAGCTTCTTCTTGCCAATAGATGTCACTGAAATCGAAAATTTGAGATATTTGAATGAAAAGCAGGACCTTCTATTGAGATACAGAGAGGATTAATTTCATTCGAGAATTGATCATTGTTTGATACCCTGTATGCAAACATTGATTTTACAAACACGGATTTTGGGCTTAGGTGGTTCAAAATTCGTGGGCGTGTTCTAAGCATTAAAATGTAACAGACCTCATACATTCGTAATTTCTTTTTTCAACCTATACATGAAGGACGTTGGAAGAGGAAATGGGCTCTCAAGATTTAAGTCAACCCCTCTTCCAATATTCAAGTTTTTATTGTATTTTTACAGCTGAAATTACTAAAAAAATGGGCTTGGAAGCCACCACCCTCGAAAGTTTTTTCGCGCTTCGTCACTGACTGACTGACTGACTCACACACACACACACACACACACACATATATATATATATATATATATATAGTAGATGTTTGAGTGGTTAAATATAAGAGGTAATAAAATTTTATTGTTTAAAGGAGAATAGATGTTTTGTAAATGACATTGAAAAGCATATGCAGTTTATTTTCGCACGTATGTGCTCAAGGAATAGTATTAATTTCATGCTGAAATATAGATTCAATTTTTAAAGAAATAACTAAATTCCCTTTTGTAATAAAATAAGGAATTAAAAACAAACCGTCTGGTATATTTGTAGACTGATTTCGCCTTATTTGAGAGCTCTTCAGCATGACACAGAGAATTTACACAGAGAATGACACAGAGAATGTGAGATAAACTGTATTTTCCTATGAGGGATTACTTTGAATTCTCTATTGAAACGGATTTTGTGGCTGAACAGTTTCCTGCTTATAGAGGAACGTCTCTAGAAGAAGAGATTATGAATGTGATAGCTGTTGGTCTCTAGCATATTTAAACAGCATTCAAGTCAGCAGTCAGCTTCCTTACATTTGACTGTTCACAGGCTTTAGATAATATTCTAATTAGTAATATATTCCTTTTTCTACGTAAGTACGAACCATTTTTTATTTGTTAGAAAAATACTGGATCGTATTGATACCCAATGAAGAATATTTTACTTTTTAGGCATTTGTACCTAAGACACCATTGTAGCTGTACTAAGAAAAAGACATCTCCAAGATTTATGATTTCTAGATATACATTTGTTCCTTCGTGCGAAAATTTTATGCGTAGCCAGGAGTGTCCTAAATCCACGCCATGTCGGGGAAAGAAATCTTTACCGAACTTACCGAATTACTAGGTATTTCACTCCTATATTGAAGACACCCAGAGCCCCTAACCTTACGCCCAAAGGCGAATCTTACGCGCTTTTCGTCCCTGTCTAATCGGTTTCTGCGTAGCAATAAAATATAATAATGTCGGTCCTAGATTTTAAAACATACCAAAGTTTTATTGATTATTATTGATTTATTATTGATTCGTTATATTTGTTCTCTGTTAGACGCCGCCAAAGCATTGATTGCTAAATTACTTGTTTTCTTTTCTTCCTCCGTGTTTCATCACATAAGCTATATGGGGTCAACGTCCAATTCTCGGCAGACTTTTAGCCAGCTCAGTGAAAAATAGTTGCGGCAACGAAAGTGCTCACCTTCACTCAATTTATGAATATATAGGAGTCAAATTTGATGTAAAAGAGAAACAGAAATTCCCGAGAGTCCCAGAATAAGATTTGACCATGAATCGACTTCGAATTTCACTCTAATTTTCAATGCTTTCAGAAACTTGAAGAATGTACTGCTTTTTCATCAGCATTTTATCAGTAATCGTTTTTACCCCAAGGACCATTTTCATTTTATTATTGGGTCATCCCATAAATAATGCGGTATTATGGCGGTATTAGACAAATCCAAAATACCGCATTATTTATAGGATGACCTAATACATACGGTTGCAAGAAGGTTCGTACAACGTGCTTTTGAAATCTCTTACATCCCTTACGTAAGTTTTGCTTAATTTTAGTTTTAATTTTTTTGTTTTTCTTTTGAAGGATTGTCGAGATCCACGAAGTGTTTATCTCCTAGAACCTAATTTTTAGATCCTTCGTTTAATGATAGAAATTTTTCATTTAATGGTAATATTAATGCTCTCTGCTAAGGACTATGTATTTCTTTAACTCCTTATTTAAATGTGTCTTCATTTGAGAATTTGAGTGTTTAAATTTTTCTGCACAGAAAGGGCACATAATCAGAAACACACATCGTAACAGTGAAGACCCTCCTATTTGGTCAAGTATCTCCGAAGTAGAGACAATTTACCGGCAATCTTGTGTCTGTAATAAAAGGGTATTTCATCGGGTACCTTGTCTTATTATAATTTTGAGATTTTTTTTAAAACCTAAAATTTATAAACAAAATTTCAAAATGCTCCTTGCGACTTAATTTTTGAGATATTTATTTAATTTTGCATTTTAATCACTTAAAACTGTATTACAAACAAATCTGGGAATCAATTATTTAATTCCTTGCATAATTAAATTTTGAAAGATTTTCTTATTCTGAATTCTATCCTGATTTTCATTAAAATTTCACCTTTTAATAAGTTATGAATCAAATTTAATTAACTTCATGAACCGAATTGTAAAATGCATACCCAATTTCTTTGTAAACAGTATTAGAATTTTTCCTCATCAATTTCATGAATTTTGAACACAAATTAAGTAGCATGGAGCATTTAATAAATCTAAAAACCTTGAAAAATCTATTTTGAGAAAAACAGATTAGAGTTTATTACTATACTTTCCTTCATTACTGACTTCATACAAGCTTTATAAATGATATTTTACTTCAAAAAAACTATTTTGGTACTATTATCCTGCAGTTTTTTTTCTTACAATAACACAATCAATATAAAAGACGATAAAAAAGATTTGCTGAAATAGAGGTCCACTATCCCCTTAAGGGGTCCGGGACACATTTAAAAAATAAATTTATTTATTGAGTTGAAATTTTGAATTTTTTTGTTATGGTCAACCATATAATTTGTAAACAAAATCACATCATAAAATTTCTAAAAATGTTTTTTAAAAAATTTTGGAATTTAAAATTTTTAATAAAAGTGGGGTAATTTAAAATCTTTATAACTCGAAATAATATTTGTCGAATTTCAAAATTTTTTCATTTAATTAAAAAGAAATATATAAGTTTTAATTTTGATTCAGCATTTTTTGAAATATTAATTTTTAAAGAAATTAAAACTATTTAGATTAAAAATTACAAAAAAATTATGTAACTTATTTTTAAAATATCATATTTTCAAAAGTAAATATTTTTTCAAATTTTCTGAATCAAAATTAAAGTAAAATAGTTGAAAAAGACATGTTCCAAGTTTCAACCATTTATCTTTAACGGTTCTTGACTTATAACAATTTAAAGACGAGAAATGGGGAAAAAAAAACCATCATGCGGAAAAACGCACTTACAGGTTTAAACAACGATTGGCTACAATTAGAATGTTGCAAAAAAAAAAAGAATAATAATTTATCCTGTTCTAATTAAGATAGAAACATGATTTAAACGTCATTTTAAGCGTAAAAGAACAAAAAAAATTTTAATGTAATACATTTTTTTTTGAAAATTCGAATAATTTTGTGTCCTGGACCCCCTTAAATCAATGTTAAATATTTTAATCCCGATTTTGCTTATCTAGCATAGATGTATTTTTGTAGCGCAGATAAAAAATCATAAATTCTTGATAATAAAAATTTTCACGCAATTAGTCTGTCTTTTTCGGGCTCTGCTTCAATTATAATTCAACGCCATGATACGATCATATTGAAAAATTCTTTCTTAAGGGGACAAGGGATTTTCAACCTCGAATTTTTTAATTTTCAAATTTTTAACTCTATATATAGAATGAGAATAATTAATAATATTTTTTCCTGCATTGAAGACCCTTAGAATTCAAAATACGGATTTTTTTTGACAGAATAATGCTTCTTTCTCAATTTTTTTAATAAAGGCTAATATTTTTCAAAATGTTTCATGCGCATTCCATATCATTTAAAAACTTTAAATTTCTAAATATAAGTTTACCATACATATATAAACATAATTATACATTGAATTATTATTATTATTATTATTATTATGAATCTAAAGTCGGAAATAATTTTTTTTAATTTATTCTTCCTATTATTTTTTATGTTTTTACATTATTTCATGGTCTATAAATTTGAAAAATATTTGTGGTTTCAAAGAACTATGCACAGTTTATGAAAAACACTTCAATTAACAATTTTGAGGAATTTGGAAGAAATCGGAAGAAAATGAGAGCGCATGGAGAATTTTGAAAAATGCTAGCATTTTTGAAGAATTTTTTGAAAAACAGATCTTATTCTTCCACAAAATACTTATTTGGGAATTCTAAATAACTTAAATGTAGCAAAAAGAATATTAATTATACTCATGTGGTATATAGAGGAAAAATTGGATATTTGAAACAAAGTGAAATATTTGAAAAAATCAGCGAAACCTCGAAGTTTCAGTGTTCTTCGGGCATCTTACATTTTTTCTGTGGAAAAATGCCTTTGGAAAAAAAATATTTGTAAATCTTATAGGTGTGGGTGAAAAAGGCAAAATCTGATGAATTTATGATAAATTTAGATTTTTTTTTTAATCACTTCCAACTTTTCTAGCTTTCTTCAGAAAAGTTCACTCAGAAAGGTATCTTTTTAAGTAGGCTTAAAACAATGAAATCCTTCAGTATACTGACGAAAAGATAAAAGCATAGAGACTGAATATAAAATATTTAAATTTAGATTAAGATTATTTCAATATATGACAAAATGTTAGTCTCTCATTCGTAAAGTGGAAACAATGTTTCCACTTGTTTACTTTGAAAAATATTATTAGTAAAAACCAATTCTACTATTACAATGAATGAAGAAGTCATTTCTTTGAGCCATATTTTTCATTTTAGAGTAAATAACAGGAAAATCGATTTTTCTACAGATGATATTTTAAACCCTGAGAACTACGTGCACACAAGAGCATAAAATATTCAATGAAGACAGGGACTGGTAAACGCGTTTCTCAGTTTACTGTTTTATTCCAATCACTTAGAGTTTTCCAGAAAAACTTTGAATGAGCAATAGAAATGAAAAAAATTAGCTGAGATATATGACATTTCACGTAAAAATCAGTTCATTAATCCATAACGCAACGTAACAAAATGTCGAAAAGGAATCTCGAGGTTTTTTTTTTCTGTGCTATCAGTGAACATCTGTTCATTTTAATATTTGTCCGGCAATCTCTGTACACAGGAATTTTGTAAATATTAGTGTTCCTCTCTAACTAATGAGGCTGACTGATACTTTAAAACTCCTTGTTTAAATTCTTACCATAAATCCTAAGAGACATATTAGAAATTGCATCTTGTTGCAAACTTCAATTGAGCGTAAAACGTGCATACAAGTTTTAACGTAGGATTACGTTCCTCCATAACGGTCCTGCGGAAAGCAAAATTTCAGATGTCCTGCTTCGCGAGTTGTAATTTTGGAAGCGTGACAAACTCAGTCTGTATCACTTGGGCAAGTAGTAAATAGTTAAACAGAAAAGTACCAAAATACATCAAAATTTTTATATATATATATATATATATATATATATATATATATATATATATATATATATATATATATATATATATATATATGTGTATGTATGTGTATGTACATATATACTACGTATAGATACATACTTAAATGCATACAAAAGAGGTTATCAACGATAAGTAATCCTACGTTAATAACCCGCGGTAGTTTTGTTAGAAGAGATTACCTGAAATTTTTTAGGTGTTCTCGTAGTCCATAAAAGTTCGACCAATGTTTTGAAAATATGCTGTGACGCCAAAATACTCTGTGTTGGAATACTGAAGTATTCGGAAATATCGTTTTGATAAATTTTAACTGTAACACTAAATTAAAATAAAAGAACTCTTGAAAAAGTACTCCAAAGGAACATCAGATTGTTAGTAATTGTCCTCTAACATAGATATGAAATAGTTTCCTGAACAGAAAAAGAAAAATATACCTATACTCTTATGTTTCCTTAAGTGTCTGCATTTTAATCAAGTTCTATTGTTATCAAAATTATACGTGGTGAACCGAATCAAAGCGTTGTTATTGTACACAGCAATGAAGGTAGTCTAATCTGATTTCTGGAATAAAAAAATCCTGGAGATGTTTTCTTTTAGTGTGATGCGATAAGGCTTCCTATCTCCTTTATCATAGAGATATTTTTACCCTAAATACAGGGTTAGGAGAAGAAATAAATTCGGATGAAGTATTTGCAGCCATGCGAACCCCTGCTGAGGTCTGACTCGGGGGTGCCACGCGAGGAAGGCTCTGTTCTTAGACCGAGATAGTGATAAGCAGACCAAGGAAAAAAAAAGTTCTAATCCATATCTGAATTTTGGACAGTATTATGTTTTAGAGTGGTTTAGAATCGTCTCTATGTAGTGAATCAGTAGCTTGGTCATGTTTATAGACACACCACTATTTTTGGCAGGATGGTAAAAGGAGAATCAAAAAGATAACCACAGAAATTTATTTCAAACTGCATGAGTGTTTTATTACTGCAGTTCAAAATGAACTTCCTCGTCGTGTCTACCTATGGTACTTTTGTAGTTTGGATTTTGCTCAATAGTTTTGAATAAAATGTTAAACTCTAAGTCCATTTAAGAACTAAATGATAGTTAGACAAGGCGCCAATCAGACATTATCTCATTTACAGATTATGGAAAAACAACATAAAAAGCGTTTATTAATTAGAGTATATTTTTGGATATATTTTAGGCTAGTGACATTGACACTTAACACTCGATTACTAACCTTGTATCCATGAGATACATGGTAACTATTTTTGCTGACTGCAAGTCCATCCGTAGAGGGGGAGGCTGCTTCCCCCGCCTATCTTCCTAGAAGGAGGGGTCCTAGATGTCAGTTTAGTTTTCGTTCTTATAAATTAAAGGTTATTGACATCACAAGTCTTTTATCTCTCAGATACGACGACAGCAGATTCAAAAGTATTTTTGATCAATCTTTTTTATTGTTTTGTAGCTGTATTTTTGTGGATTGTTGTTGATTCCAAAATGTTTTATTCAACCAATTTGGAAATTTATGCTGGAAAGCAAACGGACGAGCCATACCAATTGAGCAACAAGAGCACGAACATAGTAGAAAGATTGATTGCTCCCATCACTAACACCGGATGTAATGTCACTGCTGATAATTGGTTCAGTGATGTCTCTCTGCTCCAAACCTTATCAGAAATTTTTTTCGTAAATAAAAGGCAAAACCTCTAGTCATTTACCCCCCTTTTCCTTGAAATAATAGTGTAAAAATTGATATATCATGGTTTTTAAGTCATGTATCTCACAGATACGACGACAGCAATAACGTAAGTTTCTTGAGGATAGTAATGGAGTGTTAAATATACCGGCGAAACAGTTATTTTTGCGGCCTCATGAAGAATATGTAACTGTAAACACTATACAAATATAGCGCTTGACAAATTCCTTGTCTTGAAGAATTGGAGAGCCCGTGGTCTAATGGCCTAGTGCCAAATGACCGGCATTTGTAAAATAAATAAATTTCGAACCTGTGATGTGTGAGTTGGCCAGAGCACTTGCTTTCAGTAAGCGGGAGAAGACTAGGAGAATAAGGGTGTGATTTCCTTAAACGAGAATCCCTCCCCCCCCCTCCCATAAAATGTAGGGGTGTGGAGTGTTTAATCTGTGGGTCTGATTTAAATTATATTAATCTATAAGGTGATCATAGATCTACTTTAAGTCCCCACAAAAGTATATTTATATGATGGACACGCTATCTTTTTAAGTTAATTTTTAAAACTGTGGTGGCTCGGAATATTACATAGGGTTATTGTGGTGGCTAGGGGTGGACAAATGTATACCGATATGGTGGACACGCTATCCTTTTAAGTTAATTTTTAAAACTATGGTGGCTCGGAATATTACATAGGGTTATTGTGGTGACTAGGGGGTGGACAAAAGTATGCCGATATGGTGGACACGCTATCCTTTTACGTTAATTTTTGAAATTATGGTTACTCGAATATCACTTAGGGTAATTGGGGTAGCTAGGGGGTGGACAAGCTATTCATACGTAAAATTTAAAAATTGCGGGAGCTAGGGATATTATCCTACGTATATAGAAGATTAAAAAAGAATAAGTTTAATCCGGACACTTACTTTTTTGTGGCATTTATATTGACTTTATATTGACTTAAATTTCATCATGAAATAAAAGAAATTCATTCGCTGTGTATAACCCATAACATATCGCTCAAAAATAAAAATCCCTGAATGTGTATACATTTTCAAAACTACATTAAGAAAAAAGTAATAAAGACAGATTTTGTAGGAATTGTTAATCTATCAAAGATGTAAGCCTATTTGAGTCTGAAAGGGTGGAGGGGGGGGGGGGGGGGGGGGAGGTGAAAAAACATCCTCAATAACTATGTACAATATTTTGCACAGTAATAGAAATGTTGCATAGTATGAATTACTAAACTGCGTGATATCGAAAGATTAAAAGGTATGTTTTCCCGGAGAACCCATGATATATGTTTTGCGAGTGCAACACGGCAAAAGAAAAGCAATTCCCCTCGTTCACCCCAAAACAAGTCCGATTTAAGAAAAAAAAAGCGATCATATCGACTGTTTTACTTTCATATTGTTAAACAGAAAACATTTATTTAATATTGGTGAATGTATCTAAAAAATGACTTTATTTATTTATTTATTTATTTTAAATTAAAAAAAATTCCTCATCCAGAATTGCTCTCCTGTTGCACAAATATATTACTGATATAGTTCTTAAACTTTAATTTCTACAGGAATTCTGTGTATGATAAATGCAGCAGGATAATGGAAGATAAGAGAAATGGATTTAAGACAAACTCCGGCAAGCTACTAATTAATTTCCGAAATTGTATTTAAAATTCTGAATTTATGCGAAATGAGCAAAAGTCATAAAATAAGTAATTTGTGATTTGCTCATTTATGGATAACATTGCTAAAATGTAACGAAATAATTTTTTCCTTGAAAATATCTTTTACAAATAGCGAGAGGAGCTTCGACGAAAAATCAATAGCTGTTAGCGCCATCTTTCGCTCGAAAGGGAAACGAAATGTAATTAGTTGTATCAATGATTAAATTAAAATTTATATATATATATATATATATATATATATATATATATATATATATATATATATATATATATATATATATATATATATATATATATATATATATTATTGCTGGGCGATTTAGAGATTTATAAATCGATTTATCATTAGTCTAACATCGCGATTTAGTGATAAATCGATTTAACTCCGCTGTAGAATATGTCCCTATCTTGACCCCCCCCCCCCCCCGCACATATATGTTTTTAAACTGAAGATGTTAGCCATCTTTTATAACAAAGACAATACAAATAAATTAATTTTATTAATTAAACTTAGTGGGGGAAATTTCATTTGAAATATAATAAAGATTAGAAAAATTACTTTCTCTGAATTAAACTATTCTTTGAATGAAATAATTTTAAAATAATTATTCTTCTACATTACTTATACATCAGTAATGGCAAATTTGTTGCCAAGGTTCTACATGCCAGAAAAAAATTTGAAATTACAATAAAAATAAATAAGTTGCTTTGCTTTATATGCTCAAGTCAAAGAAAGCGTGAATTGCCTGGAAAAATAAGTCTCGTTTTAAATAGGTGGAACAGGGATGATTTTAAAGAGCTGTTTAATACAGAATAGTTGTTTATAATTAATACCTTGAAATCAACAACATAGCAACCTGATAGCAAAAATCTTGAAAGTAACATGAAATAAAAAACTTAAGTAAACTGTAACAAATTATAATAGTTTTCTTCAAATATAAGTAAGTACTATTAAAATATTTAACTATCTATTGACACTTATATATTTAATACTATACTATTTAATATTGTACTCTATCTCTTTGATTTGTTTATTATTTATTACAAACATACATATTTTCAATTTAGTACTTTAATTTTGGTACTTTGATAAATTCTATTTGACATCTCTGCTATACATAATTAATAAAATTACAATTATTACTGCCTCTATACGCAGCTTAAATCGAATTCTGGCGCGTGGATCGTTTTCCTTAAATCGGGGTGGCGATTTAGCAAGCAGGGCGCATGCGCAGCTTAATTCGAATTCTGGAGCGTGGATCGTTTTCCTTAAATCGGGGTGGCGATTTAGCAAGCAGGGCGCATGAGCAGCTTAAATCGATGTTGGCGCGGGGCCATAACTGCATTTATCTTTCGTTTTTGCATCGGAATTCCGGAATATCGCGGTCGCGGATGTCGGCGTTATATCGATGTAGTGCGTTACATCGGAATTTCCATATTTCGCAAACGATGTTAGCTCTAAATAGCATCGTCGATATTCGTACTAAATCGATATTTGCGTTACATCGATGTAAAGCCCAGTCCTAATATATATATATATATATAGTGGCGCACCCAGGATTTTTTTTTCTTTTTTTTTTTTGGGGGGGGGGAGCCGAGATGGACGGATAAAAATATTTATACTGCATGGGGGGGGGGGGACTGAGATGACCGGATTAAAATATTTATAATGCAAAGCGCCACTGTATATATATATATATATATATATATATATATATATATATATATAAGACATAAGAAATAGATTTTGGAGCGAATGTATCCACATTGTTTAAGAGTACGTTTTTTAAGAAGATAATAAAACTACAAAATATAATTTACGGACTTCTTTCCCCACGCTGCGTATTGTGAAATACTTACATTGGCAATACTTATATTGGTGTTTTTTTTACTTAAAAATGAGTTTCAGGCATATTGGTTCGACTTTGTGCAATTTTATCAATTGTTTTGATTCTAAAACAGTCCTCCGTATGTTCCAATCTTTGGATATTGAAAGAATCATAAATAGTACATTTGTCTAGACTCTATATATCTTTACCCCTGAAAGAGAGAGGTACATAATACTCCGCACGCAAATTCCAATTCACACTAAATTTTTTGTAAAAAAAAAAAAACTATTCTAAAACATTTATACACAGAATGAAAGAAATAGATTTTTTTTTTCTATGAGAAGAATGCAAATTTTTTTCAATATTTTGGTGTTATACGCTACCTTTGTAATACATATGCCTTTTAGACACAAATATTCTTTAATATATAAATCGAAAACATTGAATATTTATACTGGGAGCTTTAGAAACCATTATTTAATACTCAAATATAGTGGCACTAGCAGAATCACTTTGAAGCTGCTTTAAAATAATAACCGGTTTTAATTTTTTGTTTCGGTTAGCGATTAAAATCAAGAAATGTCACAATACGAAATCCTTTGCTGGAAAAACGTTCTAAAGAATATAAACAATTAATAAGACCCTACCCAGCGTTTTAAGTAAGAATAAAAAAGTTTCAATATTTTGTTTAAGTTTGCTTTAAAACCATGGACCTCAAAATAAATTAGCCAAACTGTGATATGCTTGTGATTTTTAGGTGGTACGTGAGCATTATTTAAGCTAAAAGACTTGAGATCTTAACGCAACAGAAAATAATTTCCTTTGGTTACTGGAAAATTGCGCAAACTATTTTTTTCCTCTCGAAAGCTTGCTTATTATATTTGCACTAAAATACCGGGTGCGTCATAAATTCGTGCAAACTTCAAAAATTCATAATAAAAGAAATAATGCTCGGAAGATTTTTCTGTTTGCGCCAATATGATCAGAGGGATTTTGGATTTTTTTCCATGTAAAAAAAAAAAGTTCCCAAAAGTAACCGAAAGAGGGCGCTCACACGTCATACTGAGACGTTTTATGCAAATCAGGCAAACACAAACAGAAAATCAAACATATCACAATAACATGAGACTGTGCATTTATTTTAAAGTAATAGATGTTCAACAATACCACCAGCACAAGGTAATAGGCAAGTGAGGCGCGTCACTACGCCCATTACAGCGGAGTGTAGCATGTCGCCATCGATGGCAGCGACTGTCTGTCGAATGGCATTTTTAAGTTCCACCAAAGTGGTTGGGGAACCCCGGTACACACGAGACTTTAAGTATCCCCACAGCCAAAAATCCGCCAGGTTCAAGTCTGGTGATCGTGAGAGCCACTAAACCTTACAACCTCGACTTCACTCGGTCTCCAGTGAAAGATTCCAACAGGAACGTCTTGACATCACGTAAAATGTGGGGCGGCGCACCATCTTGCATGAATGTGACAACAGGTAACGCATGTCTTTCCTGCAATGCAGGCTTAACGTGGTCACGCAAAAGCGTAAGATAGCGTGCTGCAGTGACTGTACAGGTTTTCCACCCGAATACAGGACAAGGCTCTTCAAAAAAGAAAGGGCCCAGAATAAAAGACGCGGTGAAACCGCACCAAACAGTCACACGAGGAGAATGTAGTGGCCGGTTCAGATACTCACGAGGGTTTGAAGTCGCCCAGATACGACTGTTTTGCGTATTAACGTCACCATGCAGTGAAAAGTGGGCTTCATCCGTCCACATGACATTCAGCAACCATTGTGGGTTACTTTCCATTCGTACCAAAGCCCATGTAGCAAAGATTTGTCTTGCATCTGTATCTGCCGGTAATAACTGGTGAAGTGCATGATTTTGTACGGATACAGATTCAACATTCCGTGCAGAATACGTCGAATCGACGGTTCCGGAATCCCCGTTCTTCTCCCAGCTTCACGAGCACTGCTACTTCCCGCTGATGTCTCGGCTACCAAATTTTCCATGGAACTTTGTACAACATGGACGCGGTTCGCGCTCAAGGATGGTCTGCCAATTCGTGGACGATCCTCCAAACTCCCCGCTTCCTCAAAACGTCGTACTAAATTCAGTATCCCATTCAATGAAATAGTCCTTTTTCGCGTCTTCAGTCCTTTCTCCGTGCGAAACTTTCGCAATGCAACAGTTGGGGATTCATCATTCTTGTGGAAAAGTTTAACAACCAACACTCGATCTGGTAAAGAAAGCATGCTGCCGGCTTCGAATGACGGATCCATTTCCAACCAGGTGTTTTATTGATAGCCTGATTTGCATAAAACGTCTCAGTAGGACGTGTGAGCGCCCTCTTTCGGTTACTTTTGGAAACTTTTTTTTTTTATGAAAAAAAAATCCAAAATCCCTCTGATCATATTGGCTCAAACAGAAAAATTTTCCGAGCATTATTTCTTTTATTATGAATTTTTGAAGTTTGCACGAATTTATGACGCACCCGGTATATAGAGCCATGTTCCTCAGCATGCAGAAACTAAGTACCCATAAATAATAAGAACCCTATATACCAGCTTAAAATTTGGCTTGAAACCAATTTGAAGAGAGAGGGAGACTCATCAAACCGGTGAGCTTTAAGGGTCCAGCATGGCTCATTACAGGGGACAAATATGTATAGCTT
This sequence comes from Dolomedes plantarius, assembly GCA_907164885.2. Taxonomy (NCBI): domain Eukaryota; kingdom Metazoa; phylum Arthropoda; class Arachnida; order Araneae; family Dolomedidae; genus Dolomedes; species Dolomedes plantarius. The sequence goes on along the minus strand of OU015494.1, from coordinate 56,079,830 downwards.
AGAACTGTGGTGCACAAACTGTGGGTCGTGACCCACAAGTCATCTGGTGATGGGTTTCATTAGTTATTTTCAGAGGAATTTGTGCATTATACATACCAATCGTACATACAGCAATCACGCACATGTTTCGTTTAGAAAAAAGAAAGTTAATTGGAGTAGGTAAGAGGACAGTTCATTGCATCCTTATCTAATTTTGTAACACGACAAATCTTAGTGTTCATGTGTAATTTTTTCAGAATAACTGGAACAGTGCACTATCACAAAGTTAATGAAAGGATTAATCAAGAAACCCACAAAAAAGAAAAAGAAAAAATTGGAAGGATAGCGGATAGTTTGAAGTAAATTTAAAGCATATTAAATAATTTAATTAAAATATGCTTTAAATTTTCCAATAATTCAATCCGTAATTTCAACTTTAACGTACATTAAATTACAAAAATGAAGCAATACAAATATCGCTATGAACTCGAGCACATTATCTATCTGCTGCTCCAACAACGTAATAACTTTCCTAAATGATTTGAGGTTTTACCGAGAAAATAGTTGCGCTGGTTTCAAGATCCGTATTCTTTCGCAATTTCTTCAACTTCAGAAATTAGTATTCAGGAAAAAAAAAGAAAAAAAAACTTATGGCAAATCAAGCAATTAAGCATTGAGCGCCCGTTTCAATACTTCGTCATGTGCCTAGTTTAGGATGCCTCTTCGAGTCGACTATGCACAATTATTGGAAATGGCTACACTTACATACTTCCATTTGCTTCTACCTACATATGTGAGGCTAGGTTTTCAAAATTATTAGCTATAAAAACCAAAAAATAATCAAGACTTAACTGGGAAGTTGATATGAGAGGAAAATTCTAAAATATTTCACTAAATATTGTACAAATATTATCTGAAGCTCAGGCTCACCCTTCTCATTATTATTTTTTAATTTTAGTTTATATAAATAAATGAAGTTTATAATTTTCAGTTTTTTAAACATGAATTTATTTTGAAATCATGCACTTTTTTATTTTAATTTTGTTAATTTTTACCTAACTGAAATACAAATAGATATCAATATTTAATTATGAAGTTTTAGTTACATGAGATTTGCCAAAAATAAGTGAAGAAGGTAAGCAAGACATTTTTTAATTGTTATTACGCAAAGTAGTTATATCCCTCAAATATACAGTTCATTGATTTTGAAAATAGTTTGCCATAATTTGCCTGTTTCTTTTTTTCTATTTTTTGTTAACATTTTCCTAATTTCTTTAAAAAAAATTGCTAGTAATAAAAACTTTTCATTGTGGTGGAGGAATTTTCCTTTAATTTTAAGATAATGGGTTGCGGTTGAAAAAAAATTGCTCACCATTGGCATAGAAGACTTTAAAGAAAACTTTCCCCTGGTGTTGGATCGAATTTCGACGCCCCTAACTCTAAGTCAGAAATCAGAGTTTGGCCGAGCAGACCACCTTTTTAACCATAAAATTTCGAGGGCTCAATTTAAAAATTGAGCAATTAACTTTAATTGATTTTTTTTTGTCTTTCTCATACTTTAAAGGAATTCCCCCCAAAAAAAGGTTAAAATTTTTCATCTGACTTTTTAAAATCTTTTTTAAAAGTTTTATAAGTAAAAAAAAATGTTAGGGTTATTGAAGTTGGAATTTTTAAATACCTTTCTTCCTTTTGAAATATTTTTATTTCAGAGAGATATGCTTCAATTCTATCCATTTAAAATTTCCTCCATAATTTGCTAAGTAGACATGAAACTTCTTTAAAAACTGTAGGTTAATTAATTGGAGTAATTTTAGAACGTGTGAAGGGTGGGGGATACAATAGGGTTTTTTTTTATGTCAGTGAGGCATGAAAAAAAAAAAAGAATCACTACTTGAAAACAAAGCATTAATAATTTATTAAATACATTTTGCGCCATCTAGTGATGGATTTTGTTAGTTATTTTCAAAGGTATTCGCGCATTATACATACCAATCGAACATACAGCAATCACGCACTAGTTTCCTTTAGAAAAAAAAAAAATTAATTGGAGTAGGTAAGATGACAGTTCATTACATCCATATCTAATTTTGTAACACGGCTAATCATAGTTTTCGTGTGTAATGTGTTCAGAATAACTGGAATAGTGCACTATCACAAAGTTAATATCATGGATAAATCAACAAAATATTCAAAATATTAATATAAACACATCTTTATGAAGGCTCTATCAAATCTTGTTTGAGGTGTTATTTAAGGTATTATTGGTCCATTTTGGCCAGTTTGATTCGTTCCGGACTGCTCATTATCGTTGTAAATCAAACATTTTAGATGTCCGATGTTCTACTTCTAGTCCAGAATCTTTTTGCCTACAAATACAACGTCAAATTTTATCTTCTAATGTTTCTTCCTTAAATAATAATAAAAAAAATATTGAACCCTTATTATGGTATATTTGTGCACTGGAAAAGATACTGGTAATGTTTTCTGTGCCATCGCTTGAAAATTCTGTTTCCAAGTTTGTTAATAAAAAAATTAGCTTTAAGTTGATGGGTATTTTACGCAGTTATCTGAACTTCTGTAAATTGTTTAAAATCTCGTAGATTCCTATTTTATTATGATATTAAATAGTTCAACAAAAGAATTAAAAAATTCTCAAATTTTATAAGTTCTTACATTATATATATATATATATATATATATATATATATATAATATATATATATATATATATATATATATATATATATATATATATATATATATATATATATATATATATATATAAATATGCTACTACCTCTGGCTGAACAAAAACGAATTCTAAAAAAAATGCTGTATGGAATTTATAAGTATTATCATTATCCAAGATTCAAACAACAATATTGAATGAAATCTTAATACTTGAAGAATATGTGCTCTATGCAAGAATTATTTTCATCTTTATCCTATAGATGGCAGCAAAAAATATGAACTGGGGCTAGAAACAGAGGCCTGGATTAGATCGCTGTATCATATACTCCTCCAGCATTTTATTTGCTGTCTGTTAGTTTAAAACAAGAAAAACAATTTATTTTTTACTTATTTTGAGACCTGTAAATTAGTTGCAGAAAATTTAAATGTTTCTTGAAGTCAGAAAATGTACTGAATGATTGTACCTAATTAGGCGTTGATCTAAAGGTAGAAATTCTTAGCTTGCAAATTAATGAACAGAGATTGCAGAACCGGATTAAAAATTCAGATCCGGGTTTCGGTTCTCAAATTTGCCCAGAAACGGGTACCTAGGTATTACGCGAATTTGAATAATAAGCGAACCGCATAACATTCGCCTTAAATATTATTGAAAAAAAACTATATTTATTTGTAATGTAAAGGATTTTAGTATATTGCGTAAGTAAAAATATATTTATTTTTAATATATTTTAATTCAAGTTAATTTGGAATGGGTTCTAAAATCCCAAATTACTGAATATGCCACTAGATTAGAAATTCGTCGAAGACTAGACTGCATAATTTTATATAATATAAGATGAAATCTATTTTTTGTTTTGTTTCGTTTATAACTGAAACAAATAAAATTCCTTTGGAAAATTGCATAAGAAATAAATCAGTAAAAGAAAATAACGCTCAATAGAGTATCATTTGACAGCAGGGGTGGGGGATCGATTTCAGAGATAATTGAGGAGGACCTAGTAATTAATACTGTGGGTGCGCTTAAAGTATCCAACTACGCTGAAAAGTTTAATTTGGGTCAAAAATAATAATTTATTTTTATTTTTTAATTGGATAGATCAGTTATTTAGCTTTACAAATCAGGTTTATTTTTTTCTGTATGTTAATTAGAAGCCGAGATATTAAAGATTTTATAAAGACTAGAAATCCGGAAGTGGAGATTTAAATCACAGGAACTGGCTGTTTATTAAAGGGCCAGAAACCTGTTAATAATAACCTGTTAATAGTACAAACAGAATTTCCTTTTTTAATATAATTTTAGTAATCTTTTAATGGAATAATTAAAGTAGGGACACTTTTGCAAACTACGTGGCAACGTTAAATTACTTCACATAGCTTGTAATTTTAAGCTTGTATTCACATATATTATTAAAATATGTTACATAAAACTTAAAATGCATTTTTCTCAAAATTGAGATATGTCCATTTTTTGTTGACTTCATAAGTGATAACTCAAAATATTATCATTGAATTTTTATGAAATTTTGTGTGCCTAGTCTATATATTGTTTTCTAGAGGATGTACTAAAAGAATTTTGATTGAATGAATATTTTCCAATTTTTGACCTATTATTTCAAAAATAACGTTATAAAATTGGCAAAAATTTCATAGTAAATATTCGATTTATTGTAAAGTATTCATTTCTTAATATAACTTTAAACTTTTAGTACATTCTGTAGTTAAAAGCATGTAATTTATTTTGGTATAACATTTATTCAGATAAAATTGTTTTTAATGCAGAATTTTTGAAGTTTTTTAAAAATATCCTTAAAATTCTACATATATTTAACGATTTTAAAAAACCATAGATTTTTTTTAAAATATTGACACTCTCTCATTAATTTTTATTGGAATTAAATCCAAAAATGTATTTAAAGTGTGCCTACACCATGTGTTTGTAAAAAAAGTGCTCTGAACGTGTTCAGATACCTTAAGACAAAGAGTTTCAAATATCTAAACTGATAAATTGTGAAGCATGGTAAAACTGTTTATACCCATTTAAATGGTTTTTAAACCTCAGATTTACAACTTTTGAATATCCAGTTCTGTAACCATCGGAACCGGGTTTTGTGTTCCACTAATTACCCCCGGGTACTTTTTATTTATAGCCTTTGCATAAGAAAATTTTTTTTTCTTTGGAAATAATTTGCCAATGCCTTTATCAGAATTATTATTAGGAAATTATGTAATAGTCTTGTATTCTTTGCAGTATTCATGAACACAATTACGATACTATACGGTTACACTATATGACATTTCCAGTACGAATGAAAAAGTATGATCAATAATTGTGCTACATTCATTTACATAACTTAATTCGATAAGATCACTGGCACCGTTTCATATCGCCTTTTCATTGCAATATCTAATATGTCAAATCAAGTAAAGCTGTCGTAGATTAGAAAACCAAAATAGAACTTATTTGTAAATTTACCTCGCACTATCTTACATGCTGTGTATTGACAAAAGACCGCAGATTCTATTTGAAAAGGAGTTATTCATAAACAACTTAATGCCTGTTTTTTCACTCTTTTAATCTATATTTATTGCAGTCATTTTCTAAATGCAACCATTATGCAAGTTAGCTATGAATTTTGATTGATGTATAACAGCCTTTTTCTGAAAAATTCTATCTTTGAAAGAAATCTTTCTTTATCTTTATTAATTTCTCCTAGATGACAAAAACATCCAGGCTGGCGATTATGCCCTTGAATATACGTTTTAACACAATAAGTTTAGTGCAATGTTTAATAAAAATCTTTTATGTTAGCGCATGTTTTCCTTTTTAAAGAAATTTATATCGTTTTTTGGAGAATGTTGGGGAATAAGCTTTTTATAGTGAGTTACTCTTCTTCTTCCTTTCTAATCCAGTCAGAGATAATTGCATTTTCCTCACTGATATTTTAAAGTCTTGAATTTCTATTTTTCTGGGGCTTTGTGCTTCTGTCTTCTATTGTAAAGTAATAAAACACATGCAATTAAGGACAAATGTTGGTATTGATTAATATGTACATATATATATGTATAGTGAGTTCTGACAATTTTTATATTTTATGTAATAAAAATTGTATGGAGAAACAGTCCTTCTTTCAAAAACTTCCATGCGTTCCACAATTAAAAATGTTAGAAACTTGAAATTTGATAGAAGAATATGTGTGTTTGATACAAAGCTTCAATGAACGAATGAAAAATATTGGCAATTTTTTTCAAAATTATAACCTATCTACTACTGAAGGGTAAGTAAGCTGCGAATGTGAGATTTGCAAATCTCATACAAAATGATAAGAGAGAAGGCCTATAGTATGATAATATTGAGAGGTTGGAAGATCATGGTCACTGTTGTTCCGAAGGTCAAAAAAATGGAAATTTGAGCATGTTGTTTCCAAACTTTTACTCGTTTGCGATAGCAGAGGCTAGAAAAAATGGCCTCTCGTTAGCGTAGGATAATAATATTCAAATGCGATATTTTACGGGGTGTTCAAACGATAACGTCCTGTCAAAGGTTGCGGACGGAGGTGACAACATATTTTAAAATCTTTTACATAACTAGTGATGTTGTAATTATTGAGCAGGATTTATATAGATATAAAGGCATTAGTTTCGCGACGGCAAGACGGTGCACTCTGCCATCTTGTTGTGGGAAAATTGTTCTGAGAGTCAGTTTAAACATTTAGCTTCCTTGTGCAAGAGCAGAATGGCGCATTTCTTCAATTGTATTTTTGTCACTTTAGATGAATAATTATAAGAAAACTAATAAGTTGAATACATCGAAATGCTTCATGTTGTAATTTGATGTGCATTTTTATTCAATGTGAAATGCATGGGGTTTTCAACAGAATGCCTTCAACAGAAATTGTCATGAAGTATAACGCAACATATCTTTATGAGTTTTCCAAACATCTCCTCTACAGGCAGTAGCTTAAAAAAAATATACGATATTTTATATGAAAGCTACACAAATACGTAAAATACTCTAAAAAATTGTTCTCCAGTCAAGGCTGTCTTTTAATTTTTATATCACTTCCGGGTCCTCTGACAAGACAATTCATTTAATGAAATATAAAAAGAATCTCTATTTCTTAAATCCTTTATTTGAAAAACCAACTTTTTTAATATAAAAATTTGTATGTATAAAGAGTAATGATATAACTTCTATTTGACAATAACTAAATATTGTTCTTTTCAATAAACAAAATGTAAAGCAAAATAAATCGACTTTAATTTCGAATACGCTCATAGTAAAGGCACTATAGCATTTATTTAATTTTTTATGAAAATTTAAGAGGGTCCAGGATACATTTAAATTTATTTTTATTTACTGAGTTAAATTTTGAATTTTTTGTGGTAGGGTTAACCACATAATTTGTAAACAAAATCACATCATAAAACTTCTCATAAAGTTTTTAAAATATTTTAAAATTTTAAATTAAAAAAAAAGTGGGGTAATTTACAATAGTTATAACTCGAAATATTATTTGTCGAATTTCATTTTTTTTTCATTTAATTAAGCAGAAATATATAAGTTTTAATTTTTATTCAGCGTTTTTTTAAATATTAATTTTAAAAAAATTAAAAGTATTTAGAGTAAAAATTTTTTTTAAAAATGTAACTTATTTTTAAAAAATCATATTTTCAAAAGTAAATATTTTTTCAAATTTGCTGAATCAAAATTAAAGAAAAATAATTGAAAAAGATATGTTCCAAGTTTGAACCATTTATCTTTAACATTTCTTGACTTATGACAATTTAAAGACGAGAAATGTTGAAAAAATCCTTCATGCAGAAAAACGCATTTAAAGGTTTAAAGAAAGATTGGCTGCTATTAGAATGTTGCAAAACAAAAAATTAATATCTCCTGTTCTTAATATCTAATTAAGATACAAACATCATTTAAACGTCCTTTTAAGCGGAATAGAACAGAAAATTTTTTAATGGAATAAATTTTTTTGAGAAAATTTGAAGAATTTTGTGTCCTGGAACCCCTTAAATTCAAAAAGTTGAAACAAAATTTTAAAGCTTGAATTTTTTTTTCTCGGTTAAAGAATGTTAATGGAAAAAACAAACACATATCTACACAATGTACATGTTTTTAAAAATGAATTTAGTGGTCTAGTACTTACTGTATATATGTAAAACACACGAAGCTCACCCTTTTCACTGGTCAGTGATGAGTATTGAAATCCTAACCGAAAAATCTCTAATATTAAAACATTTGTATGTTATTAAGAGTTACGTAACTTCTATAATTATAAATTATAATTTTTTTTAATTATTGTAGTAAAAAGCAAAAAGGTCGGTGCTCAAAAAACGAGAGGCCTCTCGGTTATCATAAAATTTTCATTCTTTTATTGTTTCGAGGACATCCCTGTTCAAGTTTTAAATAAAGCATCTTTTTATGTAACACCTGACTAAAAACTTAGATGTTTCCGTGACTCTAGCGGAAAGACCTTTAAAAGAAAAGAAAAAAAGAAAAAAAAAGGCGTAATTTTACGAACAAAACAGCTTTTTAATAGCTGACATGAGTCTACGATTAGGGAACAATACTAAGACTCGCGCTATATTTTTGCATTCAAAACTCGTTCTGACAGTTTGTGTCTAGAAAGAGAACCTTAACCTAAATTCCTAGCGTTAATCCTCCCCCAACCGCTTCATTACTTGATAACATCTTTCAGAATCCGGGCTTCAGAGTAACGACTTCGACTCAGTAGTCTCTGCTGACATCAGTGTTAGAAAATCTGGTGGTTGACAAACCCCCTAAAAACAGATATTCACATGCCTCAACACGTGCTTACTCTGACAGTACTGATATATATTCACTGTCTTTGGGGAAACTTGATACCTCATGAATTCAATGTCGTTTACGAGATCTTTTCAGTCTATTCGTGAATTGATTTCATTATTCGTGTCCAGTATTCAGTTTGTGCAACTCCTTTGCCATTAACTCCTTCATAATAAAGAAAGGTTAATTGATTATATTTTAGAATTTCATTCTTTATTTGACCACTTTAATAATGAAGTATTCGTTAAGATAAAATCTTTATAGTAAAAAGTGGAAAAGAAATGCGTTCACACATTTTTTTTTATTATTGTAGTTAGCATAAGAAAATCATTGTTTTATTTTAGTCAGCATAGTAAATTTAACGAGTTCAGTAAACAGGCTTCTAGCAAAAATTGCATATTTTTATTGATTCGGAGAAAAATTAATTAATTTTAAGGACCACATTATCTTTAAATTGGATCGTTGCGTTCATTCACTTAATACTTTGTGTGTGGTAATATCGTTATGATATCAGAAATCTGTTAGATTTTGGAGATGATTGAGGGGACTGAAATCCATCGTCATTTCGTAATTTCGAGAGTTGAAAAATGCTGATTTTTAAAAATTTCTAGATTCTTATCTATTGAGAATCATGTGTTTACATTCTACATAAATGGTCTCAACACTGGCGTAAAAATATTTTCATTCATTTTTATCTATTGACGTATGTATTTGCTGAATTGAATTAACTATGACCGAAAGATTAGATTTGCTTTTAGGACTGAAAGTAGAACTTGAAAAAGGAGAAATACTCTCACTTCTGATTATTCCAAAGAAGAAAAAAAAAAACAACCCTCAACTCAAGCGTTTTGATGCCCACTGTTTTTGTAATTCGCAGTTCTGACGAGAATTTTTTTCGTATATATCTCGATTTCAATGGTTTTCATTTTCAATTAATTAAAACGGAAAACCATTGAAATGAACACTTTATTATGTTAAGTTAAAGATTGATTTTTCCGAACTAAAGATACTCACGTGTTGTGTTGAGTAAGGCAGAAAAATCTAAGAACGTTATCTATACAATGCACATGTTTTTAAAAATTAATTCAGTGGTCTAGTAGTTACAGTGTATATGTAAAACACGCGAAGCTCACACTTTTCTCTGGTCAGTGATGAGTATTGAAATCCTGACCAAAAATATTTAATATTAAAACAGTCGTATAATAAAGAAATATCATAGAACAAGTTACTTAGATGTAATTATACAATTACTTTAAAAACTGAATGTATGCGACTAATTCATTTTTTCTAATTAAAGCGTTACGTAACTGCTATAATTACAGCAAAGTTTTGTGGGAAGCCCTGTATAACTGCTCTAAATGGTTCCAAAGTTAAGAGAAAGGTGCTATTTATTTGCTATAATTATTTCAAAGTTGAATGTAAAGTGTTATTTAGCTACTCTAATTATTCCTAAGCTTAGTAAATAAAGTGAGTCTAAAAATAAACCTACTCATTATTAAAGACATGAATTTACAAACTGTGTATATGCAAGCAAGACGTATTCTACGGGTACACGCCACGAGATTCAACTGTCTTTCTCAACCAAAATCTCACCTGCAGTGTCTCACTATTGACATGATGAACCTATCGTCTATTCTAGGACGTCCAGCAAAGCCTCACAGGCCGCAGGCTTTCGCTTAGGAAATGTAAACAGATGTTTCAAACTCCCCGTACTTCTCGTATCCCGAACCTCTAGTTGCTACGCTTCAGTGAATTCTCTACCTGACTCTTTGGCGGCAATACAATCCTCTCTGTCTCCGTGTTGCGGACAATTTGATGGCAGCCTTCGTCTCCAATCACGAATTCTGTATGAAAGCAAACGTTCCTAGATTTTCATAAAACTTTCTTTCTATCTCTCACGACATAGTAGTAAGAGGTTTTTGCGAAAGCTTTGCTAGAGTTGCGACAGAAAAGAAGAATAACAGAACAAACAAAAATGTAAGACAGCACTTTTAATACTTTTCCAGAGATATGCTGGTAAAAGGCAATTGGATGCTACGTGGAAAGAGTATAGCATCCGATTGCCAAGACCTAGTTTAAACCACGGATTTTCATATCTTCACATATTCTATTGCGACCCCACTAATTAAAAAAAAATAATCACTTGTTCCTAATGAAAAAATTTTGGTAGTAACAATTTTTTTTAACTATGAAAATGACAGGAATAAATAGAAAAAGAAAAAAACAAATTCTGACAAACTATTTTAAAAATCAATAAACCGTAGATTTTGGGTACGTACTTTGTATAATGACAATAAAAAAGTGTTGCCTATCTTCTAAACTTGTTTTTCCCGAATCTCATGTGACTAAAATGTCATATTTAAATATTAATGCATATTTTTTTAGTTAAGTAAAAATTAACGAAACTTAATAAAGAGTAAGATTTCCGAATTATAAGCTTCATATTAAAACACTGAAACTTATTAACTGCATTTATTTATATAAAACTAAAATATAAAACAATAATAATGAGAAGGATGATCCTGAACCTTAGGTAATATTTGTTCAATATTTAAAAATAAATAAAATATTTGGGAAGTAAAATATTAAAAAATATATTTGAGATAATAAAATATTTGAGAGTGCTAAAAATTTTAAGAATGCTAAAATATTTGAGAGTTATAGAGAATCTATGCTCACTTCTACCCAGACTTGGGTGTATATAATTTGAAGTGGCACTCTATTTGAATTATATACAAACACAATTTATACATAAAATAATGTTTATTGAATTCGCTGCACATATAATTGGCTTTTACAGCAATAAGCATGCGTACTACTTGTACGGAATGTAAATACAGCTTTCAAGAACAATATAATTTATACTCACGAACAGTAAGTCAAAACCAGCAGTACTGCCACGTAAACTTCTAGCCCGCAAAGCACCAGCGCAGGATAACACCTTTTTCAACCTTAACAACAACTCCTCCTTTTTCATTAATGACGCTGCGTGGTATTATACTAAGCGCGTATGCCAAATTAGCATATCTGAAGCAGCTTCTTTAATTCACTCAAAAGTTCGATTCTTGTGAATCGAATCTTGTGTATACCTTACACTGGCCTCCCTCGAAAAAAAAAAATTAGGTAACTGAGGTCTGAACGGCTTCAGTTAACTAATTGAAAACGCGTGCTGGTCTGACTTTTTACATAATGGGTGGCAAAGCCAAAAAACCTTCCACACGTTGTGTGGGGGAAAAACGCCACTACCATTTTACAAAACTAACCCCGAAGGGTCCAGGTGACACCATTACACAGTGGATTTGCAGAGTTGCGGATACTGGGCTGGCCAACTGCGCCCTAAAATATCTATTTAATTAAAAGTGACAACACAATTGCACAGCATGACATTTCTTGACTGTATCTGCTCTCCCCCAATTTATAATGTACATGTGTTATGATTTGCGAAGTTAGTATGTTAGTTGTTTGTTGTCTGTAGTTAGTATGTATTTTTTTTCACTACATGTCCCCTTCAACATTTATACAACAACAGTATACCGTTTTTTTTTTCAGTGCCTCACCACTTCCCTCAAAATGTTTACACAGTATATACACTGGGGAACTTCAAACCATTTGGTTCGATTTTATTAAAGGGTGGGAGTTAGAATAAGAAAGTTGATACAAGACTTGTTCCTCATGAATGCAGCAACTTCACTGCACCAGTTTGTCCAATCCGCTGAACCTCTCTTGATGGTCGCAGTCCTAGTAAAGGGGTTCGTTGACCGTGTGGGCATCCTTCGTGCAGCAGGTCGTTGGTCCTGAGGCGCTGGTCCGGCTTGACGATGGACAGGAGGTCTCTTGGGAGGAGGCCAACCTTGCTGGGCGGCTGATATCTGCGTTCCTGTACTTATGCAAAGGAGCTTTAAAATTGTCATTCTTCCTTTTTATAACCTTGTGTACCTTATCAGCGACGCATTCCTCCTTTGATGGAGTTTTTGTAGTGCACACTTTACCTTTCTTCGTACTTTTGCTTGTATCGGTATTAAATTTTAATGCAGATTCTATTTTTTCAACAACCTGACTCTGCTTTTCGTATTTGTGCTTATACGACTTCTTGTTTACCTCCTTAATTACTTCAGTATTAGCAGTTTTAATGCTGGAACCTGAAGGCTCTTTTTCACGTTTTTTATCCCCCTTAACTTTAGTTTTATCCTCTTTTGACGAAAAGTTTCTTTGAAACTTGCGACATCAGAATCGTTATCATTTAAATTCTTTAACACTGCTTCAGTTTTAGGAAGATTAAGCTTTTCGTACTCGTGCGTTTTATTGCAAACTTTCTCTATAACTTCCGAAGCATCAGCTAAACTACCTACAGTATAACTCTGTGTCAACTTTTCATCCTGATTCTCAGTCTGGTTTTCATGTACTTTATTAAAACCATATTATCAACCTGGCATACACAATCCCCATTCGGACTGGAACCTTGAAATAATATCATCACCTAGCAAGTTCCTACTATCGTTTAAAGAATTTTTATTGTCGTCAACTAATAAGTATTCACTAACTCCGTAACGCATACTTCGTCATCTACTAAATTTCCTTCATTAACAGATGTGTGAATATCATCTAAATCTCAGGTATAGCATCAATAATATCAGGTATAGCATTAATAGAAGTGTCCGATGATTATTTTCTAAACCACTAGCATTAGTATCGGCCTATTTTCAGACAATTTGTACTGGAATTACCTCATCATTCCAGCTAGACTCACTTTCTTTATAAGCCACAAAAATACCCTGACTTTCAACTATTCTCAAAATGATGATTACTGCTCGGACAAATAATACATTTGACCAAACAGTTTCAACAGGTTGAACCATATCATGTGATCAACTTGCCAGTGCAAGTAAGGTGCTTGCATATTTCTTTAAGTGCACTAATTTCATTATAACGCCGTGCGCCTTCTATTATTTTGCCTGCGGTTACTGCTTACGCTGCTGGTTTGAAACTCGCGAAAAATTTTGGCGCGGCTGTATAAAACTTCTCAGTACCTGAATGACGGTGAGGGGTAGCGAAGAAATGTCTATTGTCATACTTAGCTAAAGCCTTGAAGGAGGGTAACCTGCTTGTATTGTTTGATTATCTAAAAAATCTTGAACACTTGGCTTCAAACGTTGGATAACTATTTTTAAGATTATCGCTTCCGTCATTCCCTCTAACATATTCCTCACACTTGGAAATCTTTTCCATAGCAAAATCTAATGCAGACTGACCTTCACGTTGCCTTAGCGAATAAATTTCCGCTTCAATTTCACTTTGATTAAAGGTCTTTGGAAAAACGCTAAGAAAACTGTTGCTTGAATGACAAATAGTCAAAAATCAGATTACTGCTTTTCATACACCGTGTACCACTGATATGCACTACCTCTTAAAGCGGCTAGAGCAATTTTAAGTTTATCCCCCCTGGGGTGCATTGTTGTTGAAAGTAATGCTCAATTTTCTTTAGGATTGCTTGAGGGGGCCGCCATTGAAGGTGGCTTCGAATGGCGCAATTTGCTGACCTAATTACCCGAGGAAAATTTCCAGCAGGATTTGTTCTACAACACTCTTTTTTAAAATAGTATATACGTACTTGCACAATTTATCAATTCTCGTACACAGTACACAGTTTTTAATTTCAATTATGTTGTTCGTTACAAATTTAACGCTAACTACCAGGGTATATATATCTTTCGGGCGCCAGTATAGAGAATCTATGCCACTTCTACCCAGACTTGGGTGTATATAATTTGAAGTGGCACTCTATTTGAATTATATACAAACAACAATTTATACATTAAAATAATGTTTATTGAATTCGCTGCACATATAATTGGCTTTTACAGCAATAAGCATGCGTACTACTTGTACGGAATGTACATACAGCTTTCAAGAAAATATATTTTATACTCACGAACAGTAAGTCAACCAGCAGTACTGCACGAAACTTCTAGCCCGCAAGCACCAGCGCAGGATAACACCTTGTTCAACCTTAACAACAACTCCTCCTTTTCATTAATGACGCTGCGTGGTATTTATACTAAGCGCGTATGCCCAAAATTAGCATATCTGAAGCGCTTCTTTAATTCACTACTCAAAAGTTCGATTCTTGTGAATCGAATCTGTGTATACCTTACAGAGTGCTACTCTCATATCATTTCCGGCTTGAGTCTGGATCGTTGTTTAGTTTTTATAGCCACTTTATTTGAAAATCCATCCTCATACAGAAGGTAGATGCGAATGGAAGCAATGTATGTATAGCCTTCTACAGATTGTTTAACTCCTATTGTAACAATATCATATCATATTTTTTACCATACAATAAATATAAATATAAGTATTATTTATAAAATTTTAATTTATATAATTTATTATAAAAATTTAAAGCTTATTTTTAATTCAATAATTCAGTATGATAAAATTTACTGAAAACTATCCGCGACTCCTCAATTTTTTAGCGACCACTTGTTGGTCGCGACCCACAATTTGCTTACCACTGCTCTAACCAATTCACCTCCCTGCCGGTGACTGGAAGTCTCGTTTTGAATGTTTTTCTTGACAAGAGATCTTCAGAAAAGTCTCTTCTAACTTGTGGAGAAATGCTCTTTTAAGGTGAGATCATACCTAAACACCCACCATCTGTAAAATAAATAAAAATAATCAGTTAGGAAATTAAATAGGCAGTGTAACAGAACCCATTTTTCCCATTCTTGGCATGTTTTTCAATTGTTTTTTAAGCAATTTTAATTTTTAAAGAAATATCTCCTCCTTTTGTCTCAATCGTGTAATAAAAATTGAATATAAAAGCTCTTTATTGCGTAAGAGTTTAATGAATAAATGCAAATAAATGAATTTTATTCGCTATGTCATCCTTTCTCCCCCATTCTTTGCATGTCTTTCAATTGTTTTTATAGCAATCTTAAAGTTTTATAGAAATATCTCGTCCTTTTCTCTCACCGTGTAATAAAAACTGAATTATAAACCCTTTCATGCCTAAGATTTAATGAATCAATTCAAAATAAAGAATTTTTATTCGCTATTTCGTCATCTCACTTTAAAAATCTTCCCAGATCTCAAATTATATTTCTGTGCGATGCCTCATCCTACATATTAGGGATGCTATTTTCTCTCTTCTGATAAGCAAGATTTTACTCGCGACTTTTCATCGGGCTGTTCCTTGTCAGACAAACATTGGGATATTCCAGATGGAAGATAGCTCATGCCACAAGGTCAAACAACTTCCACATTCGTCTTTCCTTTTCAGCGATACAACCGTTAGAAAACTAATGGGATTTTTTCTTCTTTTGTAGCTAAATTGTGGGCGGAATAGTCGTATGAACTAGATGCATAGCACAATAGTTTAACATGCAGGCGTTAGTAGAATGTCTACCTGAGGTCATACATTTCGAATTCACAAAGGGTCGAGCTGAGTATTTTCTAATTTCCTTCTGGACTTTCAGAAAATGTATGCTACTGATGCAATTAAATACAGTCGGAGCTCTCACTTCGTGGGGGTTAGAGTCGTAAGACTCCAAAAGATATAAAAATTTCGCCAATAGCCCAACAATTTTAATATTGTTGTCCTTGTTTAACGCATTCCCGAAAAAAATGCACTTCACTGGGAGAAGAGTGCTTTACAATTTTAAAAATATAGTACCAACTTATGCTAGCTACGCATACGCATCAAAATGCAGAGTTAAATACAGTGCACGAATAGTAAGTAATTCATTACATGTACTGCTTTTAAATGGAGGAAAAAATAGTTGAGTCCTACAAAACTTATTTATAACAGTATACATTTGTGCTGTATAGAACTATAGTACATTATTCAGGGGCGGCTCCCAGTCCAGAGATTGAGGAGCAACGTCGGATTTTAGGGTTATATATATATATATATATATATATATATAATATATATATATGCACACTAATTTAATATTAGGTCTATGATTATATAATTTTGGGCTATGAAAAAAAGTACGCCGGGCTATTTTTTTTTTTTTGGGGGGGGGATTGCCCCTACTGCCCCACTCCCCTGGAGCCGCCGTTGGCATTATTGTATAGTACTGAAAAGTATAGAACTATAGTGCACTACTGTAAAATCTCGTACTGTACCGTATACAAAGGTCCATTACTGTACAATATTGTACTGTACCGTATTGTATACTCTACAGAATAAGTACAGCATTGTTCTTGTTTGTGAAGAGTACAATGTAGTACAGAAGAGTACAATACTGAACTATATTAACGAAAAGGATTTTCAAATAGCGTTAGATTTTAAAATCTGTAATCAAATCTGCAATGGTTAAATCATTAAAGTAGAGGGTTGACCTGTAGTATAAAAAATATTTTTAACTCAGATATTCTTGCTTAGCATTTTTTTTTTAGTTTGTTCCTTTTACGTTGGAAGGTTTGAAGTATCTCCCGAGAGATTATAGAGGTTAAAAAAACTAGTAATAAAAGCTGCTACGTCTAACACACTACCCTTTTCATGGCACACTCCCAAATTAAACAGATCAGGAAGGTCACGCTTATATTTTGTATAATGCATTGAACGTAGTGAAGGTCCTTCCGCATTTGATGTTTGTGTGTTGTGTTCAACTGATCATAGAAAAGTACATTCACTTTCTAGCTCAGTGATAACAAAAATGATCAGTGATACATTTTTAATAATTGTTTTTGTCTTATATGCCACTCCCCGTAGTAATGGTAGATTATTTAACAACTTAGTAACACTCCAAATGCCTTGAATTATGAAATTGAATATAGCTATTTTATTGATATTTGAAATGAGACACTATTTCTTGCTTTTTCTAACTTAAATCGTTAAAAATATGTTATTATTTCTATCCTTAATAGAATAAGCGAATCCAAAACTCATTTTAAAACTGAATCAATAGCATGATACAAATCTTAAAAGTTTGACAGTTAGATCACTTGACCGATAATTAGGAGGTTCATATTATCTGAGAGGCAAATCTTGTGTGTTGTTTAGAAAAAATTACAATGTTCTCAGTTCAAACACAGTGCACGCATTCAAAGTGAAATAAAGATATTCCCAGGAGTCAATGCCGCTAATGGTCAGTCGATACCACTAAATGGTCATGGTAGTCAATACCGACCGTGAGAAAAGACGAGTTAAGATAACGCATTTTGAAACATTTAAGGATTTCAACAGCTGCTACCATCATTCAAGTGGTATTCAGGATGTATCTCATTCAGTTTTGAAAGCTGCAGAATAATGTCTCTGTTAATAAACAATGTAGTTATTTTACAACTACTAAGATAAACAGTTTATAGTGACTAATTGCCAGGGTCGAGTCTGGAATATAAAATCTCCGGATTTGATGATTTGTCCATTGTCCAGTTATTCTACTCCGAGGAAGTGAGAAATTCCAAGTTTGAATGAATTTTTCACATCATTTTCTTTCTTTTTGAGGTTATCAATACAATATGTTGACTATTAGATGTTATTTGTGCTATAGTTGCTTTTCACGGTGCTGAACTTCTATCCAACATGATTTTGGATTACAGTTTCTTTAACAGTCTATTATTTTTCATTCTAGCAATCACTGTAACAACCAGGATTGCCAAATGTCCCGGATTTTAAGGGACAGTCCCTTATTTGTAAATTTTGTCCCGCGTCCCGGGGAACTTTGATACGTGACGGCAAAAGTCCCGTTTTTCGCCGAAATGAGAAATTTATTGTATACGAGTTGGGCGCATACAAGGGCCTGTTCACATCCGGATGTATTTTACACAGTAAAGCACAATATATCATACAATTCAATGAACTGTGGGAACACGCTCATTCGAAAACTCTTTTATGACTCAAAAGTCGCCCCAAAGATTTCCTGTCCACATTATATTATGTACATTGTACAATAATAAAATTACAAAATTTACATACACGTCCCTAACACTTTATAAGGGCACTTGCTTAGTTGTAGTAAACTAATAAAATAAAAATCAGTTTTGTACTATATGCCTAAACCAACTTTAAATTGTTTTTGATTTGCAAATTTTCTCTGTAATTACATTATTGTTTACGTAACCTAAACTCTATGTAAGTTGCAAAACGGAACGAAAAATGAATTGAAAATGGCTATTTGAAAGGTTAAAATTTGAAAACTTTCCGGGGGAGTACCCCCGGACCCCCTTTCCCTGGGGGGTATTCCATACTCCCCAGTAGTATAGTTATCAAAACCCGTCCCTTATTTTCGGTGATTTTATTTGGCAACCTGGTAACAACTGACTACTTGGACCAGAGCAGAGGAACTTTCTAGAGGAGAGAACTTTCCGAAATGTATATTGGTGTCATGGTGTCCGCAGAGGGAAGGAAACAGGACACTTGAAGAGATTGGACGCTCTGTTTATCCCAAAATTTTTTTATGGGTTGGCCGGTTTCGGCCTTCGACTCGGCGTAGTAACACAGTACACTTGTTTCATCTGTTGCAGCCATAAAACACATGTTCATGTTTATGGTTCACCTTTTTCTAATCCATGACTTTTTCCCTCTAGTAATTCGCCAATAACTTTAGGTATGACATTACCTGTTACGACCTATACGATTGAAAGAAGTTTCAGCACCTTGAAAACATGGTTAAGGTTCACTATCTCAGAAAATTGCTTATCATGATTAGTGTGCACAATAAGAAACTAGAAGATGTAGTGGTAAAGAAGAAATTTAAAAATTTCATCAATAGATTTGCAAGCAATAGACGAAAAATTCAATTTTTATACGATATGGGATTGTTGTAATTATTATTGTCTATCTATCTATCTATCTATAAAACAGTAAATCTTTTTCCCCTTATACTGTAAATTTATGTATGTATATTATGAAAGTGTTTTGAACTGATATAATACCGTATTCTATAATCTACTTGTGAAAAAAATTAAATAAAAATTTATTAACGTAATTATATATCTCCGAGCTTGCCCCCCCCCCCCCCCCTGGAAAAAATGTTCGGATACCCATATTGGTACATTACCTGTTATGCTGCCCTTTAAGGATATGAGGCATTCTCATTTTGAATATTTCCTGGCAAGCTTATATTTTAAGAGCGATCACTTTTCTCTCATTGTATGTCACTAACCT
The DNA here is from genome assembly GCA_907164885.2 of Dolomedes plantarius. NCBI lineage: Eukaryota > Metazoa > Arthropoda > Arachnida > Araneae > Dolomedidae > Dolomedes > Dolomedes plantarius. The sequence continues at coordinate 56,060,226 of OU015494.1, read as the reverse complement.
GTTTCCCCTTAACCTAATAACAATGCATTTGCATTTAATTTAAAGTTATATGGTTTCTTTCAAGAATGTTTGAATTTAAATATACATCAATTTTAATATTTTTTCTTTTATTAATCATAGACTATTGTCCTACTTGTCATTTTTTAATGCTTGACTACAACATTACTTTAAATATGCTATATTAATAAGAAACTTTTTATAGCCTAAGTGTAATTAAAGATGTGAAATAATAGCCCCTTGCTTAGTGCTGAAAGTACAAGCAAATTTAAAAAAAGCTTTTTATAATTACGAAAGATATAAATTAAGGTAAAATAGAGCTTATCGTCATAGGCTGTACACTATTTGTTTCCCGAGCTAAGCCAATATTTGTTCAGGGCATATTATGTTACAAAATCATGGCTTTGCTGGGTTTTTTCTTCTCCAGTATGGAACGTGCTATAGGATAGGTATTTAGCATGATTAGTAGAGTAAAAGGCTTAGTTAGATATTGAATTTTGATAAAACTGCGTGGAGAGATATGCAAAGTGAACGTCCTGTTCCCGGCGCAATGTTATCGGCTAGTCTCCCGCAATCCGTAATCAAGAGAGACCAGAGCGCAACTTCATTCTGCAGCAGCTATGTAGCGAATGACGTCGCATACCGCCAGTCTTTGCACCCCACGCCTTGGACCCGTAGTGGCATATGCTCTCGGAATCCTTGACCTTTTTCATATCGCTGTCAGTGCTCACACCATTCAGAGCTCTCTCTGAAATTATTGCTTCTATATTTTTTTTCTCGTCTTACGATTCGTTACTATGGAGTGGCTCATCAGAGAACTGCGCTGATGTCTGAAATAGTATTTACGACAAGCAGAAATTAATTTTAAAGAGCAATTACTTGACTCACTGTTTCCGTGTTCGATGAAATACATATATTTTTAAAAATGCTTTTCATTTTGAGTTCTAAATATTCAGTTTCTTCAGTTGTCTTCAATACCGTTCTTTGCCACAGTGCTTACAGAGAATTGCATGTTATTAAGTGTCAATGGTGAAAAGTCGAACGGAAAGTTGTGCATGTGAATGCTTTCATCTATCAGATATGCTGGCGAATTTCAGCACTATAAGTCGATCCAATACACCATTTTCTGTCAAAGATATATTAAATCTATCCGAAGATACCTTTTTGAATTATTCTTCGTTGGATAAAATGTTCATGGATGCAATAAGCATAAATTGCAATGGATTACTACATTATCAGCAAGAACCCCTCGTTGGGATTTAGGAAATATTGAGGGGTCAGATGTTTATGAATCTGCAGAAGCTTACGCACAAGACACGGAGTATAAAAACCTTCACGTGTCTTCTCCATCCCCGTCCAGTTCTGCAACGCATGTTGCAAACCATAGTTCACCTAATTGTGGAACATCTGTTCCCATTCCATATTGTTCTAGTCCTGTTACGCCAAGTTCCATGTATCCAGCTCTGAAATCAGAGATCCCTTCCAAAGGATGTAACGATGGTTTTAACGGCATTCAAGAGTGGCAAACAAACAAGACATCTGAAGAGTGCGATCCAGTTGAGGGTAATAACGATCATTCAGATGCATCAACGCCCAACAGTAAGGATTATTTTACCTTAAAAACGTAATGTAAATATGTGATTGAATAATTTTTCTCTTATTGAATGCTTTCCCGAAAACTTCAACTTTTCTTTATTTAGTGTTTACCAAACTTATCTCGTTTTTGCACGTGAGAAAATATTTAATTTTAAGTAATGAGGGACACTGCAGATGTTCTGATACAGTACTGCCTGACAGGTTATTTTTTAATCTAGAAAACGGTACTCCAGTGTGTTATCTTTATACAATTACTCCTATATACTGTAGAATTCCATATTCGGAAGTTATGTAAGGAATTTCTTTTGCAAAATGAAAGTGCCAAAATATTACTTCATAATGATTCAACAAAAACCTATTCTCTTGGGACTAAATTATCTCTGTAGAAATGCATATTATAAATGTTAAATACAAGCTAATAGCTGTCCAAAAGTCACAAGTTAGCTTTTTCTGTGGTGCTAAATTTATCTATTTTACATTAAAAATTTGTATTGAGGATTTGAATATTATTTATATACTTCAAGAAAATTCAAATTCTCCTTATCAAAAACTTTTTAGATGGTTTAAGACTTTTAATGGGAGAACTTTATAATTAAATTTATTTTCAAAACACCGAATATTGTTTCATTCATATATGCTGCAATTGTACCATAGGTAATTATTACTGACTACAGAGGCTGTTCACACATTTTTTAGACGATATATTGTATTCACAAAACTAAATTACATAAAATTCTTGTGTTTTAAATGTTCTATTTGACATCCCTTATTCTGAACTATCTTTCGACACCGCAATTTCCAGGATAATAATGCCTTTTGAAGTGCCAGAAGATGTATTCTATCCCATTCCTCCTGAACAGCTTTCCAGAGTCCTGTAAGGGTTTTGGGAGGACGTTTGGATAATGCAGATTTTAAAAGTCCGAAAGCACAAAAATCCATAGGTGATACATCGGGAGATTTAGTAGGGATATCAGTTAAGTGTATGGCTTGATACCAGTTTTTTGTTCCATTTCTTTTAGGAATTTACAGTGGATTTTGATGTGTGACTGCTAGCTTTGTCCTGATGGAGTCTTACAGATTGATGGCACTGTGGGTAAAGCGATGGTATTTCATTCAGAAAAATTGGCGATAAAATATGTTCCTGATAGTATTTGGAGTTAATCTTGACATTTTTTCCACTCTCTTTATTTTTAACTTGCTATTATAAGAAAAACTACAACAATAATGAATCCCTTAGAAAAACTTTCTTTCGATTCTTTGAACCATGTACTTAAATTTTTTTCTCCCCTTTTATGATAATAAATGGCTTTTTTTTTTTGCAATCATTTAAATACACCTATGATTCATCTATTAAGACAATTGTTTTTCATTTTTCTTTGGATAAATGTTTCTCATATAGAATTCTGCAGCGTGTCCTGCGTTCAGCGATATGATTTGGAAGAAGACGATGCACATTGCGTTTTTTCGCTTTCTTAAGATTTAAATCAACGTTTATCATTTTGTTTACAGTGGACACCGAGCATTTAAATGATTTTGCAACTGTCCTTTGACGAGGGGGATTTTCTTTTAACATTAAACAACGTACCTTTGCAATAGTCGAAGATGTCCGTTTTTTCCTTGGATACTTGTTTGGAATTTTTGTCCCACTTGAGGCTCCAATTTGACGTTTTTTTCCTTTCTTGTTGACGATATTATCTATCGACGCTTTCGATATCACAAAACCATGACTCTCACATCGTGTTTGGATAACGGAGTATGCATATTTCTCTTAGCCTTCGAGCATAAATGTAGCCTTCGAACCACTGCTTTGTTAAAAACGCCATTTTGAATAAAAACAAAACTTTCAAGCCGCAGACGATAATTTTGACTTTTAAAAACATAGTACACTTGCAATTATTTCTTTTGCAGCAAACAATTTTTTATTACCGCTTACCAAAATCGTCTAAAAAATGTGCGAACAGCCTCTGTATACCGTCTAAAATGGCCCTTATTTCACTGGATATTAATATTTGAGAAATTAACCCCTATGTTTTCCTTGATATTTTATTTATTACCCTTCAATTGCTCTTAAATATATTCTTATACTGAGAAACCCTGCTAGGCATCAAGAGTGATAGCGTTTATGAATTACTGACAAGTTTAGGAATGCTTCTTTTGTGCATACTATAAGATTTATTAATTCAAGTATTTCTCACCACTATCTACTCCATTATATTTTGTTGAAGAGGGTACTCATTAACACAAATGTCTTTATTCTGCATTATTCGACGATCATTTGTTTTGATTATGGTTTTAACTTTATATTATTGTTTTACAGACACTTGACTGAATACAAAAATTCTTTACACATTAAAAAACTGAAATGTTAATGACGAAAATATTTTTTCAGGTATCTATTGAATTTGAGTGAACTGAGATTCCCGTTAGATTCCGTATCAGATTTTGTGTATGCGTTTTAAAATATGTCTCCCAACTAAACAGAAATTTCCCTAGTGGTTTATGGCTATGGTTTTATGGTAGTAGCAAATAAATTTTTTAATACTTTTAATGTTTTATTGGGAATTCAACTTTAAAATTTGCATATGGTAAGCACATGTTTCATGGCAACTGTATTTAATAAAATGCAGTTTCTCAACTAATTCAAAAGAAAAGCATAACTAGTACATAGGATGGTTGAAAAATCTTATTTCATAAATGTTGTACTAATGAAATACTAGTTAAATAATAATACTAGTAAAAATGCTAATACTGGTAAAATAAATAATACTTGTATAAATGTAGTACTGGTTATATCAGATTTCGAGTGCTTCAAAATATGCTTACTATGTTCTCGTTATCTGTGTACCCTTTTATATACATAACACTCCTTTAATAAAACTATATCAGGTATGAAGTATTGGTTGAATGATAAATATTTCTATTGGAGCCTAAACTAATGAAGGTATGTTATGATTCACTGTATTAAATAGTTTTGTAATATTTTGTCTACTACATTCTAGGTAGTAACCCTACAGTATCACTAGCTTTATCAAGGTGTTATTAGAAAGGTTTATCCTCCCTATTCACAAGCCTTATCCTACAGGGTAAACTCGAATTTCTTCTATTTGCTTGAAATATCAGGATTTGAAAAAAGTTAGTTATAGGTCTAAAGGTGGTCTTCGATAAATTTATGTTTTTGCAACGAATACATGAAGGATTTAGATAACCAACAAAAAGCATATGCAATTATAATTTGGTAAAATCTCCGAAACTGAAAGAAAAGGATTAAATAGGTAATTAAAGGTGATTATTTCCAGTTATGTTGGTAAATTCGTTGAGTGAAAGATCTCTTGTAATTATTATGTCATCACCGCCTGCATTATACTATTCCTTCATCCTTTATTCTTTGACATAAGAGTTTGTGAATTGAAATATGAATTAGAAATACTTTTCTGCCTTAAAAAAATCCAGGCATATTCAAAAATATAAAAGGTGTAGTACTGTCTGGTTTTAATCTGTAAGGAACAAAATTAAATAAATAGGACTGAAAATAAATTTACTATTAAAACGTTAAGTAAACTGTTTCAGTTGTAGACAGTGAAAAAAACTGTTTATTCACTTAAAAATTTGCTAGCGAAAATAAATAAACAAATGTATAAAAGAAGCCAATGTGTCTTTGAATAAATATATATCTAATTCATCTATAAACTATTCTTCGGTTATGGAAAATTATTTTAAAAGTTTTGATATTTATTAAATGTGTTTAATTCTAAGTTTTTATATAATCTGGCAACTAAAAAAATATGTCTTCATAATGAATGTTAATTAAACCGCCTTCGACAAACTTCTGGTATAAACTATACTATATAATTACAATTCTTCCGAAATGACTATCATTTATTCACTATAAATCAGTAAATTTAAAAGGATTATTATGAACTCCTCTAATTTAACACAAGATTTACTGCATTGTTTCCGATGCATTAAAATAGATACAACTACAAATATCTGATGCTGGGAGTCAGTGAAAAATAATTTTTACTTTAACCTTTCATGTTACACGTAGCCATAAACTATATTCCCATTTTAATGAAATACTGAAAGAAAAAGAAAATTCATGAAAACTGTCTTTTGAATAATAAGACATTCCCTTTTAGAGAATGAAATGAATAACAGAATTACAGTTTAAAAATAATTTGTTCCATTCCCTATTTTAGAGAATGAAATGAATAAACAGAATTACAGTTTAAAAATAAAAATAAAAATAGGGGTATGTATTATTAGTAGTTCCCGTGCTTAGGGGAATTTTTTAAAATTTTACCAACAAGATAAATGCAACCGTATTAGTACCGCTTCATTCTGGAACCATGTCAATGTAAAAATACAGAAAGTACTTAGTATATAAAAATTCCAGCACAATCAAGAATCAATGCACAAATTATAGTAATTTGATTTTAAAATTAGTATTTATAACAGCATGAAAAAGTATGTGAAAACCATTTCTATTGTATTCCAGCATTCATTAATACCGTCGAAAATACCTGAGGTCGATTATATAGGCACGTGAAGGGAACGTAACGGGAACGATCCGAGCGCGCGCCGAGTCGCCGTAATCATTTCCTCCCTGTTTTTCAATGGAACTGTTTATATTGCGCCGTTACACGTCCGATTCCCGGCAGAGAGTCGGCGCCAACGATTCGGAGCAGGAAGTCGTTCACTGCTCGGCCGTTCTCGTTCATGGTAGAAAGTAAAAAATGGCTATTCAAGATATAATTTACATACTGTTATTTATGTTTGATATTTGATATGGATGATGAAACACTCATTGAGCTGGTGAGAGGTTTTGTATGATTTGGCCCATCAAAATACATTGATCCAAAGTTCAAAATGACAATCGGAAGGCAATATGAGAAATATACTTGAAATTGCAATTGGTCCACAAATATAAAATTTATCAATTTGTATGAATAATGAAACAATGGAAAAATTATTTACACGATTTAGAAAGTGTAAATTGTTATAAACAAATACTTACATGTATGGATTTGTTGGTTATAAAGCAATTTTTATTGCTTTCTGAGCAGCAAAATTGTATATAAAAGTGAAAAGTCCAAAGATGATGAGAGATCATTTTCATTAGAAATAAGTGCCAAGGAGGACAGGCGTACAATCCGTATTCAAAGCATTCTGATTGTACCTGTTTTGTAATATTTCAATTCTTGTGGGAAAAGTGGGAAATAAAATCCATTATAATGATAGAGAGAACAAGTAAAAGCCATTTTTTGTTTACCTCACTCTTTCAGCCTTCAGACCCCTTTCTTCCCAACAGGTTTGGAGCGATTTACTTATTTGTCTTACACTCGCTGGAGAAATGTCTTGTCTATTGTTTGCTTTGAATAGACCAAACATTGGACCAAATGGTATTAGTATTCGTTCACAAGGATATGCATGTTTTTCTTAGTTTGCAACTACTCCGTGAAAACGAACAAAGTCCGACAAACGGTTTAAAATTCTTCAAATGACTGTATGTAGTGACTGACAGATAGTAGAAACTGATATTGAAAAAAAGGATGATAATCAAGGGTTACTATAACTGAAGATAAATCATGTTTTTTAACGAGAAATTTTTCGAACCAAAAGGTAGGTTGTCAATTAAGATCTTTTCTGCGATTCTTTAGAAAAAATCGAAACATATATATTTTATAAGTTGAATTATAGAAACCGCGAAAATGAGGGATTCTTTAAAACCAGTAACATTTAGAAGAGTGTTGCTATGAGAAATAAAAATGGCGGCCCTGAGCGGTTGCCCAGTTTGCCCACCCCTAAGCACGGCCCTGGCTCTCCTCTTCCTCCTCTCTAACAAAAGTGTGATAATGGCTAAATCTTTAACTGAAAAATGAAACCGCGCCATGACGTTACAAATCTTCCACAACTAATGAAACACGTTCCCGTCTCTTTCTACTCTTGTCTCTGTATAAACACATGCATCCGGCGCTCGGGCTCGGCTCGTTCCCGTTACGTTCCCTTTACGTGCCTGTATAAATCGACCCTAATAGGAAGTTTGTAAATTTATTTCTATGGTATTGGCAATATCGCATTTTATTTATAACAATGTAAAGAAAAATGACATGTAAAATTATATTAAGATCAGACTCTTCCAAAGTATTTTTAGTTTACTTATGACCAGCATGCTTGGGACCATTTAACGGGCTTTAACACAACCGTCTTAAGTTACCTGCAACAGTTACAAAACAGAAATAATGTTCTTGGCAAAGCTTTCTGAAATAACTGAAATACACAATGCAGTATAGAAACAGAAAAGGCCACAAAACTTCGATGAAAAAAAAAAAATGGTACTCCATTTATTCAGGAATAGTATGACTAACTTTAGTTGAACGGAATCAGATAATGAGCATTTTGAATTCATCTTAGCTTTCATTATGTCTTCTTAGCCAAAATAATAATTAAAAAAGAGTTAAATTGGGAATTATCAAGGTATATTGATCCGAAATGTAGACACGAGACGTGAAAATGCATGGCAGGAATCACAAATGGAAGTTAATGTAAACAAACAACGAAATATTATTTAAATTTAACTTTTATTTCTAAAAGTGTTTGATTAAAATCTTAATTAAAACGCTAACCGAGTTATTTTATCAAATTTCTGAAGTTTAATTTGAAACAGAGAGCAGCCTTTAAAGAAGTCAAAATGTTTTTAAGCTCCCGATAGAAGAAAAAAATTCCAGTTGAGAGTATAGCATAGAATTCGCAGTATTTAGAAATCTGAATTGAAGAATGACCAAAGTTATCAGTCCGAACATCTGTATTTGATCTAAAGAAACATTCATCACCCCTTCGATAACCTTTAAATACCTCTGAGGTGATATCAGATTTCAGTGTCTCAAACACCCATAATCCTTCTTACTTTTCTTTTCGAACTTTCTTGAATGCTTATGACTTTCATCAGTAAGGGTCAGATTATTTTTTCTACAATGCCCGTTTGAAAATTCGCACTTATGATAACATTAAGTATGCTTCTTAAAATTGTGAGTGGAAATATAGTTTATTTAGTGAATATGCTTTATTAGTATTTACTAAACAGATAAATTTTAAGCTTAATTTTTGTATGTCTCTGGTCCAAATGTTTTCCTAGAAAGTAAAAAGAACTGATATCAAAAAGTGTAAATGTCAAGAATTTTTACCTGCATGAGTCGGAGTTGAATAACAAATGATCGCATGAAATCAGGTTATAAAGGTGTTATTACAGAGGTACGATAGTTTTGAATCAGTAACAGGAAACGAAACATGAATGCTATTTATTGCAATAAAATAATGCTGTAAAATAGTGAACTTGAAAAAAATGACTAAGAAGATTTTTAGTACATTTTATGCATCATAGAAGGCAAGTATTTAATCAGAAAAGTATACTTGTATTTCAGTTAAGATTTCTCAGACACCATTCAGAAAGCATCTTCCTGTTGAGGATAAAGTTGAATCAAAAACATAATTAAAAGAGAAATATGGGTTGGGGTAGGAGAGCTCTGTTTTCTCTTAAACCAAAAATGTTTATTTTTCAAAAAATTTTGTACCATAGACTTAATCCTTGCAAATGATTTAGTGCATCAGAAATGGGATAAATATACTGTTAGTCTAATTAACTTATGACATATAGTTGTATTAATCATATTTTCCGTTAGTGGAATCTTTTATCAACATACTCGTTGGTTTGTTATATCATAATCGAAACAAAATAACGGAATCCGGAAACAAAGTGTATTATTTGCTTTTAGTCGTTATTAATATTCAGGAAATTACTAAACAAGATTTATATTGCTACTTTTTGTTACATAATAATAATCCAAACTCTTAACTATAAAATTATCCTTTTTATAGAGTTTAGTTCCCTAGCTCATAGATATCACTAAAGTTCAATGCTAAATGCCTTTAATTATGAACAAAAGGCGAACGCAAGATTTTTTAAATTCAGTTTAAATATATAAATCTCACAAACATCACTCTGCTATCTATCATCTTCACAGAAGGAAGAGAACCGAGTTTTTATGTTTATTTCCCATTCATAACCATCTTTTCACATCATTAATTTAATTACAGCAGGACTTAAACTCTTTTCTTTACTAAGTATA